>WBMV01005970.1:377260-485918 GCA_013396655.1 Campylorhamphus procurvoides | reverse complement strand
CGCTCCGGAAACAGCCGAAGGGAGCCGAAGGAGAGCGCGGTGGCGCCCCCTGGCGGCGGGAGGCGGCGCTGCAGCGGGATGCAGCGGGATGCTCTTGGGATGCGCTCGGGATTCCTGGGAAGGGCTGGGAACAGGGCATGGGGCAGCGGGACTGCCCTCAGCGGCTCCGGATTTGGGTTTGGAGCTGCTGGTCCAGAGGAGGGCACGGAGATGCTCCAAGGGATGCAGCAATTCTGCTCTGGGAGAGCTGGGGGCGTCCAGCCTGGAGAAGGGGACACCCCAGGGAGACCCCAGAGCCCCTTCCAGTGCCTGGAGGTGGTGTGTAAAAAGATGGAGAGTGATTTTTTAGAGGGGCAGACAGTGACAGGGCAAAAGGGAACAGTTTTAAGCTAAAAGAGGAGAGATTTAGGTTAGATGTTAGGAAGAAATTCTTCCCTGAGAGGCACAGGTTGCCCAGAGAAGCTGCGGCTGCCCCTGAATCCCTGGAAGTGTCCAAGGAAGGTTGGAAGGGACTTGGAGCATCCTGGGCTAGTGGAAGGTGTCCCTGCCCATGGCAGGGTAAGGTCCCTTTCAATCCAAATTCCATGATTACATTCCCCCAAAAAAGCAAAATCTCCTCACACAGAGGGTTCAGAGGCTGCTCTTGTCTGAAGCAGAAACTGCAGAAACACACAGTAAATCAGTATTTTAGATCTAATTTCCTGCTGGTGGCTTTCGAGCCCGCCTGTTCATGTTGAATTGTGCTTCTCTTGCAGTGGCTCTGACAGCCCCACTCCTGGCTAAGCGAGAGCCTTTCAGCATAAATACAGGTGTCTCACTCATGAAATTGAATCACAAATTTCCCTCCAAGACACTTCGGTATAAGCAGCCCAGCAGAAGAAAACCACTCCAACAATAACTTGCTCCCCGATGGCTCATTAAAAGTGAACCAGAGCTTAGTTTGTTTCTGCAATAACACATTTTAGCAGACCTTTTATAAAATATACATACAGGGCTAAATCATGCAAAACCTGGAGGGGGGGAGCAGTGATGAGGCCAAGCACCACAGGACCAACAAACTCATTTTCAGGTTGCCCATTAAACCTTAGTATGGTCTCTCAGTGCTGGTGCATTCAAAGAAAGGGATTGAATGACATGGGGATGGGGTTTATCCCACCAGCCCGGCCCCACAATGTGCCAGCTGAGCAGGTAATTCAACACTCTGGTTCCCCATGAATCAGTGCCTGCACCGCTCAGAGCCTGCTCTGAATACTAAACTCTTCCATTTCCCTGTGATTTTTCTTCTGGTGCTTGTAAATACACAGCTGGAATGTTCTACAAATGCCGAGGAACATCTTTCCAGTCCCTGTGAAAGCAGAGGTCGTGATCCCCGTTTTGCACAAAGAATTGTGATGCAGGGAGATGAATGGAAACACAAATACACACAGATCTGAGGAGCTGACTCTGCAAAACTCACTCTTGTGGTTTTCAGAGTACAAAGCCTTTCCCTGCTGCCCCTTGGCCAGTGCTCACAAGCCGAGGGATATTCCCTCTCCTAACACAGCCCAGGTTTTTGTGTGTTGCTGGTTTGCTGGTTTAATGTTGGAAGTGGTAGTGCTCAGTGTTCTTTTTTCCTTACAGATCCATAGAATTGTCAGAGTTGGAAAAGACCTGCAAGATCATCACATCCAGCTGTGACTGCAGTGAATCCTTTAATGATGCCCCGAGGTGCCCAGGGGGAAGAGCTCTGCAGCCTGAGGCTGGACCCTGGAGCCAAATGTGCAGTGGCCACATGATGGTCCTTAAGGGCCAGAGGAGCCAGCCAGGCTATGCTGGCACTCTCACGAAAGAGATGGGCTTTTCCAGCTGAGTTAGAGGGGCTCTGAGACCCTCAGAACATTGTTTATCTCCAGCCTGGCAGAGAGGTGGAAGAACCATGCAGACATCCCACCATGGACAAGGAGAGCCACCAGTTCCCTCCAGGGCAGCACATCAGGGTGGCACTGGGGCAGTGTGTGCAGAGCAAAAGCATTTCACACCCTTCCATGAGTTTCATTTGGGAAGGCAAAAGCACTTTATGCCTGATGCTGCCCCTCTTTGCTGTGGCCCCCTCACACACACTGTCTTTTGTCTCCTCTTTGTCAGAGCACTGCTGAACAGAGCCATGGGCCCTGGGATTTCATTCCTCAGGGTACAGCAGTGCCCAGGCTGTGGCCAGCTGTAAATGCTGTGTATCTCCTTTGTATAGCTGAGCCAGGGCTCTCTGGCTGATGGCAGGGACAGTGCTGAGAAAACAAACATTCTTTCTTTTTTTTTTTTTCCCCTTTTTGATAAAAGAAAACATTACCTCTCTGAGATTTACACAGTAGATCAAGCATAAACCTGAATTATCTCCCTCTTCTCTTTCTCCAGGGAACAGATAATAGGTAGATCTATCCATCCGTCTGTTTTGTTACACATCGCCCGGCTTGGCAGCATTTTGGTTGCTATTAAACCAAGCTCACCCCCCTTGACATTTAAAGGGCTGTTGTGTGATTACTGTCACAGTCTCCTACGTGGATCTTTAAACCAATTCTCTCCTCTTCCCACCGATGATGGATTTTCTCGTTTATCCCACAGTAATGTGTTTTCCTCTCGCTGCGCTCCAGCAAAATGCTTCCACTGTCAGATGTGGTTTCGGGTGCAGCCCGTCCCCGCAGTGCCATGTTATGACCAAGCAGCTCTGGGCAAATTGGAGCTGCTCTGTCTTTCAACAGCATTAGTAAAACTCAACAGCCTGTGGCTCTGGGAGCCTGGTCGTGCTGGGGTTGGATCCTGCAGCGTTTGGAGTCGCTGCTGTGGTGTGGGATGTGGCAGAACACAGAGCTGTGGGTCCTGATGGGGCCACCAGCTATCACAGCTGACCCATTGTCCCTGTGCAGAACATCCTGTGGGGTGTGTGGACATTGGCTCTGTGGTGAGGAGCACATGGTGCCTGAGAGCAGGGAGTGGGGGCAGAAAGGGGGAGCAGAGGGGGGGGAAACTCCATCAGCTTGAGGGTTTGCAGCTCCTCCACTGGGTCAGCACACATGTGGGGAGAATGCAGAGACCAGAGGGTTTGCTGGCCCATTTCACGCTTGGAAAATACATCCATCAGAGATCTAAATGCAAGTGACCCCCTTGGGTGGAGAGGGACATGGCTTAGGTGGACCCTCATGGCTGGTCATGTCACCTGGACACCTGAGCCCCAGGCACTTTCAGAGCACGTGTCCCTCCCACCCTGGTGCTGCAGAGTGTCTGAGCTGAAAGCTCAGGGACCTCTGGCTTAACCTAAAAAAAATAAGATAAAATGTCCTACTCCACAGAGCTCAGTTGTATCAGCATCTCCTCTGTCCCCAATCCCCTGCTGCAGAGAAGGTTGCAGAGGTTTGTGTGTCTAATGAATTGTTATTCAAACCCACTTGCTTGTAGAGAAATATCCTCCACAAAATCCAGCTGTGCTGGGGAAAGATGTTTGCTCTCTCAGGCACTCATCACTGTCCCCAGCTGGAGGTTTCTGTCCTCTCAGCCTGCCAGCTGGGCAGTTTGTGTGCCTGATTCAGATGGAGCCAGCTGGGCTGGTGTCCTCGGCTCTGAGGATGATAAATCTGAGAGCCAGTGGCCCGCTGAGGAGCACTGTGGTGGCCAAGCATCTGCTGATTGCAGCACATCCACACGGCCGCCTCCCACCTACCGGGGGCTTTTTTGGGAAGAATAGCTCATTGTGGCAAAATTTCTGCCTGACCCAGTTCCGTAGGGCTGTGTTTCCCTCATACCAGCTGCACCAGGTGTTGTTTGTCCTCTCCAGCAGACAGCAGCAGGCACTGTGTCATGGAGCTTGACTACCTTCTCTGTGTTGCTGAGTGCAGGTGCACAGCAGCATCCTCAGAGCCCTCCACAGGGCTGAAATACACCCCAGAGTGGGATGGTGAGTCCTCCCCAGACTGTCCAGTTTAGTGTGCCTGCACTTTGGGGGTAAATAATCGTTTTTAACTGCAGTGGAGCCATGTGTAAGCAGGAGAAAGGCTGGGCAGTGCAGAGACAGAGGTCAACCCTGAAATGACAGTGGCAGTCCCTTTTATTCTGTACTCAGGCAGCCACACTCTGAAATACCCCAAAGCTCTGGTTTTCCCACACAGGAGCTCCCTGTACCCTTGAGAGGGAGGCCAAGAGGTCTTGCTGCTGAAATGATCCCGAAGAAATGCTCTGTGTTGCATCCTGGGGACCAGCACTGGCATCTGCTTGCTCTGACACTCTCTTGCTCTGCCAAACCCACATCCTTAAATGTCCTCAGTCCCCAGGCAGGCAGTGCCACTGGTCACAGAGCCCCTGTGCCCTCAGCTGCCTCCCCACCACCCCGACAAGCTGTTTAAGACGGCCACAGTTGTGCAGGAGATGCTTCCACCACAGGCGCCTTCGGATGAGCTGGTGCCCTTTGCAATCTCCTTCTGCTGCATTCCTATAGTCTGGCCAATTTGCATAACAAACACGTGCTATAAATGTCAAAATCGGCCACGTCCATATCTTATTTTCACTTCAGACTCTAATTGCATCATTTTGACTCTCCCTTGCCTTTGCAAATAGCTGGAGCCTGGCACACTGAGGACATCTCCCCGGATCCGGAGCCCAAAATCCATCTTCCTTACAGCCACCCAAGAGCTCCTGCCTTCCCTGCACATGGAATTGGTGGTTTGTTACTGCTGCCCAGCACAAGCGGACCCAGGGAGGAGAGAAAATCACATGCTGAGCCAGGAATGACATCCTGGGGAGGCAGAGAGCCTCTTGTGCATGCCAAGAGTAAAACTGAGGCAGGACCAGCCAGGGGGCTGCTCTCCATGGCAGATCCACAGTGCAGGGCTGGGTTCCCAGTGCCATCCTCATCTCACCTTGCTTTGCACAGTTTCTCATCAAGTGCCATGAGAATGGATGTGCTCAGGGTGATTTTGAGATGCAGGGTGAGGAGAGACAGCTTCAAATCCTGCCGTCTTCCAGGCTTATCCATCCCCTCCATTCCTCCTCTGCTGAGCTGTGGATAAACCCTATCCAAAACCTATATAAACCCTATACAAACTCTATATAAACCCCATATAAACCTACCTGCTGCCCCCACTGTTTGCACCCGCTGCCTCCTGCGGGGCACGTTTTAGGCTCGTATCTAAATGTTTCAGAATCCCCAAAGCACCACTTTTCACTTCATTCTGCAAATGCAAATGAGGATTTGCAGGAAGCCATTTGATTCACGGGTTCATCCTTTATTTTGGCAGATAGCATCAGTTAAACGCCTGCTTATTTCTGCTTTCTGAGAACAATATAAACCACTTAAGTACACATACAAGATAGACTGATCCATAAGTGCTTATGAGCTGTTTGATTTACCTCGGCGTCTTTATCTTTGCCGAGTATCTCACAAAGGCATTTATTATTTAGCAGTAAATTAAAGTAGAGGGTCTGTGATTTCCAACAACAGAAATTAATATCGCAGCACTGCTTTGTACCATATATATCTATAATTTACAGCCCTGAAATCAGCCAGATAGTGCTGTGAGACCATCGGTTCCCTTTGTCCCTTGTTACCTGCTGATCACTGCTGCATAGGGGAAATAAAAAATGGACTGGCAGGACAGTCACTCAAACAGGAAAGGGTAGTTTTAAATTAAAAATCCCTTTTTTGTGGCCCTCACGAGGCTCCCTTTGCTTCCCACTGTCCTCCCATGCACATCACTTATGGATAATATAGTGAATGTGCAGCAATCTCGTGTTGAGAATGCTGAGTTTTAACCTCACTGGTTCTGTGCTCAGGGGATATGATATTACTACTACAACTAATATTATTACTATTATTATTATTATTACTATTGTACCTGCAATCATCACAAACTATGGGGTGCTTTGCTCACTTGTTTGCAGGGGAGGGATGGCCAAAGGACAGAATCAGAATCCAAGAACAGTCAGCTTTGGAAGGGACCTGTGGAGATCACCCAGTCCAAACCCCTTGTCCTGGCAGGGTCACCTGGAGCAGGTGACACAGGAATGTGTCCAGGTGGGTTTGGATTGTCTCCAGAGAGGGAGACTCCACACCCTTCCTGGGCAGCTGTTCCAGTGTTCTGCCACCCTCAACATAAAGAAGCTCTTCTTCATATTGAGGTGGAACTTCTTGTGGTTTAGTTTATGGCCATTTCTCCTTGAAAAGGGTCTGGCACCATCGTCTGTACCTTCCCCTTTAAAGCTGGAGAAAGTGGTGGCTGTCCAGAGTCACAGGTGACAGCAGGGACAGAGCTCTTCCTTCTGAGGCTCATAACGTCCCTGTGTGACTTTAGGAACAAGGCTGGGGGTGTCACCATGGACAACAATACATCCTTGGAGCTGGCAGCCCCTTCCTTTGTGCCTGGGCGAGCTCACCACCAGCAGCCTCATGCCAGGTTCAAGTGCAATAACACGGCCAGAAAGTTTTATGGGCTGTGTTGGGCTCTGGCTGACACAAAGCAGCTAATAATTTATGGCAATCTCATGTACTACAAAGGCAAAACATGTCCCTCTTGGATGTAGCTCTGCAAGCTGCAGGGATAAATCAGCTCCAGCAGGGAGCAAATATGAGAAAAGCAGAAAAAGGTCCCAAAATGTTCTTGGCTTTTTGGAAAGAGGAGAGAGAAGGGGCCCCTCAAATGACCTGCTGGTGTTGGCTGGTGTCCCAGTTGGCCTGTACAGGCACCAGGGCTGGGCTGTGGTTTCTGAGTCCTGCCGGGACAGCCAGCATGTCACCTCCACCATCTCCTTGAATTGCCTTTTGTCCATGCCCACATGAGCCCCCTGTCCTTCTGGAGCCCCCCTGGGCTGCAGAGCAATGAGGTTTGGTACCCCAGAGCTGCAGAGGGCTGGGGGTGCTCCCCAAGAGCCAAGGGGACATGTCTGGGGGCTGGCTGGGCTGCACTCCTTGTGCTCCCCTGGAAATGAGGCATCTGCACAGCACACTCCTCATGTTTGGGGCCTCTGTTGGGGCAGGATTTAAAATGTGGGGTCTCAGAGACTCACCTGCAGGAGTTCTGAGGAAAAAGGGAATAAAACAGAATGGCACCCATGTGCACTGGGGATGCTTTCCCTCTCCCCAAGCATCACCTCAACCCACATTGGAGCAGCACAACCCAACCTCCTGCTGTCTATCAGAGGTGTTTCACTGCAGCAGTGACTGAGGTTTCATCACACCAGCACTAGTGCCACTCTTGCCATGATGCCGTGTGATGTTCTGCCACAAGGACTGGATTCCATGGCCTGGTGATCCCATGGTTTTGGGGTTATCACCTTATTTTCACCACACTTGCTCACCATAGTTCCCCAAGCCTCCAGCTGGCTGCACCACTGCTGAATTATATGGATGTCCTTCAATTTCTCAGCTCACTTAAGAGAGTGTTTTGTCTTGCAATGAACCAGATAAAAAGGAGGAAAGACATCAAGAAATTCAGCCGTTAACAAGTCACGTTTTCCCCCAGTCCTCTTCTCAGTGTGGAGAAATTTCCAAGGAGAAACCGTGGCAGCATTATTTGTCTTTGTTTTTGGGAAGAAAAGCAAGCTGATTAAAAGCAAACATAAAGCAAAGAGCTGCAGGGTCCCAGAGGCTCCTTTGCAGGAGTTCAAAGGGAAAAAAAATAAAAAGAATAAAACTCTGGAAGCATTAGAGCAAGACATTTAAGCTTTGAAGATCGTATCAGTTATGGATGAATTGAAACACACAATAATTAGCACTGAAAGTTACAATACCTGAGGAGGTGGGGGGAAATTGGTTTCTTTGTGCTCATCAAGGCCTTCCAGGGATGCTCGTGGTCCAGGCGTGTGGTGGCTGAGCTGGGAGAAGGGTTATCATTGAGAAACACGCTGCTGTCTGCATGGCTTGGGATGTCAGGTCACTCTCAGACCCCTGCCCGGAGCAGGGATGGGACAGAAACAGCCACACTGCCCCCAGGAACTGTGCTAAGCCTTGAGATGGTGTGACCTGGAGGTGGAGATAAGGTGGGAGAACAAAACTCCTCCCTGAGCGCTGGGAGGCACCTGGAGTTGATCTCCTCGGCGTCTGCCAGCTGGAGATTACAGGCTTTTATTTTCCTCTCCCCAGTGGCAAGTTAGAAAAAAAACAAACCCAAAAGAGAAATAGTGGAAAAAACCCCATCCTGCATGCAAAACATCATCCTCAAATAAATATCATCGCTATGTTATGCCATTAAAAAAGCATTTAGCTTCAAGCTTTGAACACCTCTGGCTGTGGTGAGCAGAGGGGATCCACGCCTGCCAGCTGCTCTTGGCTCCTGCCTCCTTGGCAAACCATCTCCTCTTAGAGCAGGAATTGTTCAGCAGAGCCACTTGGCTTTGAATCCACCCAGGAGTTAATTTACTTGAAAATCAACAAATTAGATGGAAATTAGGCATCCCTGTAGATCAGGGTGCTGGGTCTGGAGAGGGGTCCAGCTCTTCAGGAGCTCCACTTTCCCCCTCGGAGCTGGGTCAGGCTCCTCTTTCTCTGCTGCTCCCACTGTGGAGTTGGGAATGGGGGGCTTTGGAGCTGCTGATTTGTGCTCAGGTCCTGCAGAAAAGGGATGGCTGGACCATTGTGCTCTGATGGGCCTCGGAGGGCAGTGAATCGAGCCAATCTGCAGCAGATGAATGGCAAGGAGCCGCTTCCCTGCGTGGGCACACAAGGCCAGGGCAGAGATAAGGATGTTCAGTGGGAAGGAAAAAAACCCAGGGAGATTCCTATCAAATAATGTGTTCCTGTAGAAGCGACTCCCAGCAGGGTGGGGGCCGTGCTGGGCTCTGTGGCACTTTGGGAGGAAAATTCAGAACACTGTAGATTAAAGAAAAAAACACAAAGTTAATCAATTTTAATTTTTTCTTCTTTTTTTCCTTTTTCTTCTTGTTTTAGCCGAGGCAATAAGGGCCAGCTCCAGCCTCTCCAGTTGTGGGAGTGCTGAGGGTGGGTGGCTGCACCAGTTCAGGTTTACAGACTGGGTTTGTGGCTGCAGAAAACACCATCCCCTGTCCTTGCTGGGGTGACAAGACAAGGTGATGTGTCCCCTACCCCCGTGGAGGGAAATCCACCTCTGTGGAGCTGGGCACATCCCAGCCTTTCAGCCCCAACATCCTCAACCCTTCACAGGTGCTTCTCCTGCTACTTCTTCCCCTCCCTCTCTACCCCCATTTTACAGCTTCCCACTCAATTTGAGCAGATCAAAGCTGACCCATCCTGCCAAAACTTTTTATTCCTTTAGATGGAAAAGATGTGAGAAACCCTCCTGACTGATGCCTCCAGCAGCGTGTGCCAAACCCTGCCTTGCTCAGGAGGAGCCCTGAGGAGGCTGCTGGGGAGTGTGGACAAGGCTGACAGCTCAGGTAACCTGCAGCCAGCAAAGGTTTGCTGCTATATTTAAAACAATCCCTGGAGCAAGTCTTCTCACCCTGGACCATACAGTTAAAAAGCCTTTTCACCCTGGAATATTTATGACTCCTGCTCAGTGTCTCAGATTAGCCAAGCACGTTGCTCCTTTTTCCCTTAGCCCGAGGGAGGATGAAGATTCTCCCCCCATCTGCAAGGATCCTAATTTTAGGATAAGAGGACTTCTGAATCAGACAGATACAGGAGTGAAAGCCATGCACCCCCTCCCCACCTCAATGACCCCACCTGCAGAGCCAAAGAGGTGACAGGGACACTATTCCCAAGCTCCCTCACATGGTTGTGTGCCAGGGGGTGACTTTCCCCAGGAGAGGTGTCAGTTTGTCAAGGATGGGGACATGCAGGAAGGCTGAACCCCTAATTCTGGCTTCAGGCAGCCCTGGCAGCTCTAAGCATCACCATTGCCACTAGATGTCAGTGAAGACTGGAGCTGGGGAAGGGCTGATCCCAGGGCAGCGCTGGGAAAGAAAAGGAAGGTGCTTGGATGTGGACATCCCTCTGCACCCCTTTCTGCAGGGCTTGGGGACACGTGGTGTGACCTGCCTCCTCCAGGCATTGGTTTAAAGGTCTCCCCACATCCTTTGACCCCTCGGGTGATGCAGGAGAGACCTCTGAACCTGTGGCCAAGGCTTCAGGAGTCCCAATTCCCCATCCCCGGCACTCAGCAGGCAGCATCCTCCATCCAGCAGGGAGCTGCTCCCTGGGAGGTGATAAATAGCCTGTGAAAACAGCAAGAGAAAGAAATCAGGCAGTGCCTTTGAAGGATGTGCTACAAACACCTGGTTGGTGTGCAAGGAGGGGTGGGAGCCAGGGTTTCCAAGGACCATCCTGGGGATTGGCACAGAGTGAGCTGTGGGATCGGCTGCCCCCAGTCCTGGGCTCTGCACTGTCCCCAAAACCCTGTCATCACCTATTTAACATCCCCCTAAAATCATGCACACTCACACATCAACTGATTAACCTCCTCCTAAAAGCATCCAGGTCCTGACAGATCCTTTGCTTTCCTATTGCAACAGTTTTTACCCTGTGCACGAAGGGATATTTTGGTTTTCTCACTGGGGAGGAGCCACCAAGCCAGGGTGGGAGCTCCTGGGGCAGAGGACAGCTCCCCTCTCCAGCAAGCTGGGCTCACTTATGGCATTGACACAGAGCAAATACATCTCATTTTCATGGAAAATGAGGAATAGGGATGTTACCAAGCGGAGCAATTTGATTTTGTGCTCATTGAATGATGACACATCAGCTGCAACCTCCCGATGAGATGTGGTTTTCCAACACCAGCGGACAATTATTTGGGCAGAGTTTGAAATAATTCCCTCCAGCAAAACTCATCAAGACCAACCCTTTTCCCAGCAAATATCCCCTGAAATTACCATTTCCTACTCAAAAAAAAAAATAAAATGGTGCTTTGCATCAAATTCTTTCAAGTTGTGGGCTGGAGGTTCAGAGATATGAAATCCTACAGGAGGGTAAAACTCCCATTCACCTCCCAACCTTCCTCAGTGCATATTTGGGGTCTCCCTTTGTCCTCGCTGTTCCCAAACCTGACACCCCATCCCTCAGACACAAAAAGTACAATTTCCCATTCTATTTCTGCTCTTCCAAATACCTTACAAGAATCAGAGGGCTACAAAGGAGCAGCCCCTTCTCTGAAATGCCCCTAAAAGTCCACACTTGAGGTTTTGGAGGGTTATTTTTTTCTTTGGGTTTGGTTTGATTTTGATTTTTCGTTTTGATATTTATTTTTAAATGGTCTACTTGGTGAAGCCTTTAAAAAGGTAAAGGTGGCCTTGCACTCACTGGGGCTGGATGGAATCTGGTTTGCTGGGCTGGAATAACCTGTGGCAGCTCAGGGCAGAGTGAGGTGGGATGCTCTTCCATATTTCCCAAGATTTTCAGGGGTATGTGCAGGGATGGAGGGTGTCAGTGCAGGGATGGAGGGTGTCAGTGCAGGGCTCAGTCTGCCAGGGAACAAACAGCACTGGGCAGCTTTGCCACATCCACAGCAGGCCTGGAGATGCTCACAGAGATGCTGTAAATCCTAAGTGAGGTTTGCAGTGTATTAACCTCCCTGGGACACTTTTGGAGCTACAGGGGCCAGGGGAGGTTCTAAAAGGCACATTTGGCCAAGCCCTGGCTGACAAATTTCAGGGGGACAGAGCAAGGCCACCCCTGCCAGGGCCATCAGGGCAGCCCTGCCATCACTGCCTGAATAATGCAGAAAGCACCAGGGAACAGCAGCTCCATCTTCAGCAGCTCCATCAGTTCTGCTCCAGGCTCCAAGCCCATCCATGACTGGGAAGGGCTGATAAAAACCCAGCCACCATCACAAAACCCAGGAGCCTGGGATGGCTGGGGGCTGCCTCGGAGTTAACTGCGTGCAGGAAAACAGCTATTAGGCTCTTTGAAGCCTTCTGAAGAGAATTAAAAGGGAATTAAGTTGCTCACTCCAGCTTAGTCAGTACAAATAAACCTTCAGCTGTTGGATTAGCAATGGCAGAGCAGGAGCAGTGGCTGCTGGAATTTCTTTCCTTCCATTTTTTTCTTCTCTTTAATTTTATTCTTGTCATTCAGGGTAACAGAGTGTCAAACCAGGCTGGATTTTCTCCAAGCGAGCTCTGCATCTGCAGCCACGATTCTATTGCTGTCACTCCTCAAGGAAATAAAGGAAGAAGCAAAACCAGCCAAACCTAAACCTTAACCCCAATCCACACTGGTCCCTTTTAACCCCACAGGAGTCCAATGCAGATTTCATTTGTCATATAATATTGGACGAAGCAGCATACCTGGGAAATAAAACACCTGTCCCCACCTGTGTGTGGTTTGCTCTGCACAGCTCAAGTCCAGGGGAGGCCTTTTCTTCACTGGGATAACTGAATAAATGTGAGGAACATTAATTTCTTCAAGCCCTGGCTCCAGGTATAAGTCAGCTAGCTCGTGCCTCAGTTTCCCCATCTGCAAAATCCCACTGCTTTTTCTTACAGTGCATGGGAGAACAGAATGATTTAGGTTGGAAATGACCTTTAAGATCATAGAAAGCAACCAGCACTGCATGACTGGATATCAACTTGCGAATCTGCCTATTTTATTTTTGTATATATGTATATATATATTCATGGAAGCACAGAATCATTAAGGCAGGAAAAGATCTCGAAGATCCTTGAGTTCAGCTGTTAACCCAGCACTGCATGATTGGATATCAGCTTGCAAATCTGTCTATATATCTATACATATCTATTTATACACACACATATACACTATTTATAGTGGGAGGAAGGGAAATTGCTGGCTAAGATACAGGACAATCCCCTCCCTGAAGGAAGGGGTCACAGCATTGCAGCCTGGAGCTGCATTTGCTGAGTTAAAGCCAAGCAGAAGGCAGGACAAGCAGCCCAAGAAGCAGCTGGGCTCGGGCCAAGGCTGGGTACTGGTTCTGAGCAGGGTCCAGAGGGATTCCCACCAGCCAGGCTGGGCACAGATGCTCCTGCAGATGTAGCACATCTCCACATGCTGCATTTGGGCTCTCCCCGTGGGCAGCCTGTAAAGTGTTGGACACCCCCTGGGATCACCTTGAGTGGGGTTTTTATGCTTTCCCTGAAAGCAGAATGTTAAGCCAAGCCTTGAACCTCACTGGCTTTAGTAAGGTTGTGGTGCTGAGGAGTCCTTGCAGGTCACATTTATCCATCTCCAGTCCCCCCCAGGCAGGACCCAGATTCACCATGGAGCCAAACTCCACACCCAAAATTTTCCAAACAGCTGTTTTCTTCAGCGTGAACAACACTCACCCCCTCCACTCTGCTGCCACAGGGGGTGGACATGTCACACACCTGGGGACACATCCCAGAGCTGCCACCTCCTATGAGCCAAGAAGGAAGCTGACCCAGCCAGGCTGCAGGTCTTGCTTCACCCCTGCACCCCAGGACAAAACACCCATCCAACAACCCCCAAAATCAGTGAGAAACCTGCCAAAATAGGAATGACAACAGGAGAACAGGAAAGGCTTTGCTACCACCACCACGATGCCAAGCCCCAGTGCATCTCCCACTGATGCTATTCAGCCTGACAATGTCTTTTCCATTCAATTCCCTGGCTTTCCAGGTGCTGCACTGCCTGGCATGTAATACATTGGCTGTTAACAGGGTGTTTCATCTCTGCCTTCATCCCTCTGGGCAATACTGAGCTCTCTGTGTGCTCCTTTCTCGTGTGGATCCTCCCAGTTAGTCGGTGTCAGGACAGCAGGGCCTTCCAGGGGCATCAGGATTATTTGAGGGTGGGGGGCAATAGACCAAAATTGCTTTGGGTGAATCCTCCGGGATGGATAATGCAGGAAATAAAAAGGACAAAACGTGGCTGGAGTGGGTTGTGCCTCCTCCTTTGAATGTTCCAGTGGGTTCAGCCAGCCCTGCTGACACAGCCCTGAGTGGGTTTCATCTTTGCCTGGGCTTTGTGTGCAGAGAAAGCAAAGCATGAGTTGGTTTTACCTCCAGACACACATTTCCATCGCTGCTGGGGCCATAGAGAGCACACAAAGCCTCTGAACATCTGGGCACGTGCCTTGCCCCTGGAGAGCCCACAGCATTCCCCAAGGGATGGACATGCTCCATCCCCCAGGCTGGAGGAATAGCTTCCCAATAGCTGCTGTGACAGCTCCCAGGGGCTCTGGCTCGTGGGTTTATCTGGGCAAGATGTGCTGGAACACAAAGCACACAAAGGGACCAGTGGCAGAGGGGACAGGGGACACAGGAGATGGTGTGGGACTGGTTTGTTCCCTGCAAGAACCTTTTGGACCTGGGCTGGGAGCATCCCCTGTGTCTCCCCTGGCAAATGCACAGACAGGGCTGCAGAGCTGCCTGACAAGTGATGAATTTGGCCCTGGCCTGAAAATGTCAGTTGATGTTCTCCTCCCCCTTGAGGAACGTACTGGGGTTTGATGCTAATCCAACTGGGGGCAGAACTCACAAAAAACTCCAGGCACAGACACAGCAGCTGAACCGTCCAGTGAAGGGTTTAACCCTTAATGGTCCCCTGCTTTGATAGATTGCTTATATATTTTTAAGACAGAGAAAATAAAAATTTCTTCATTTTCAAGTAGCTGCCATGCTGTCCAGGCCTGTGATGGGGACAGATGCAGCTCAGAAGCCCTGAGGATGTGGGACAGGGCTGGGCCAGCCACTCCACCAGGGGAAACATCATCTGACCCTGCTGGAGCACCGACCTGCTGTGCCCAGCCTGGAGCTGGTGTGCAGAGTCACCAGGATGAGTCTTGTCCTGCTAATAAAATAATTGAACATGATGGCCTGCCCTACTCGGATCATGGCCAGTATCCATCACACAAACCTCATCCACCAAGAGATTTATCTGTTAATGAGGGAGGGAAAACAACAGCTCGGTTCTGCTGCCAAACACAGCCCTGGAGCTCGTGTGGGTGAACTGGGACCAGAGATCACCTGGACCAGTCCTGGGCTCCTGCTGAACTGGGGATGGTGGTTTGTTCTGGGATGACACAGGGCTGAGGGTTTCAAAGAGGCTGGTCGGGAAATATCTCAGCACCCAGCTGTGATTAATGGGGTTTGCACCCTCCACCCTCATTACCCGACCTGGGGGGAACAGCCCAACCACTCCTAAGGAAAAACAACGAGCCAGCAGAAAGAGAAAAATGCCTATAATAGAACTTTGCTAATAAAAGCCATGACAAGGATAATAAATGAACCTCTCCTCAGCTGCCCTCCCTGTCTCAGAAGCCATCCCTTACTCCAAAGGGGAATTTTGCCTCCTTTCCAACACTGAGCACATTCAGCTGCCTGGAATGGAATGGTTGGGGTTTATTTTTCCCAGCTTGGATCAAAGCAACCTGGTCTGATCTCAGGGACCAGATCCTTAGAAAAGATGGAAATCCATGAGCAGCTGCTGCTCCTCATGGGGCCATCCAGGCTAAAAAAGAAACTGCTCCAAACACTATTTTGGGAGATTTAGAAGGGTTTGTGTGTTTTCAAGTGGCATCCTCTGGACTTGGCTTCAGATGGATGCTTTAAATTTCCATATTGTGTATTAGTTCTTCCTGGGTGTTATCAAGTGAGCTGGGATCCAGAAGCACATCCCACATCCCTGGGATGCAAGGAGAGAGAAAGGATTTCCCTTCCACAGGCAAGATCCCCATGTTCATACACAAGTCATATGAAAACTACAAGTTTTTTATGTACCTGGGGAAAATCCCATGTTTCTGTCCCTGGGCATTGGCCCAAACCTGGATTTACTAGAGCTGTGGACCAGCATCCCAGGGATATCAGCTCTTGGGGTTCCTGGGAAAGCCACTGCCTGGGATGGGCCACAAAACCGCCCAGACAGCAAACCCCTGCCCTTGGCTGAGTCTCACATGCACTAATCAAGAAATATAGGATATTTTCATGGAAATCAGCCAGTTAATGAACGATTTGCAAGGGCCAAATGCCCATGAAAAGAGCAGCAAACTCCTCTCACCAGCCCCGCTTTTCCATGAGCACCTTGGGCTTGTCTGTGTTAACATTGCACCAGCGCATCCCTCCTCTCAGCCAGGCATGGTTTAAGCCAGAGCACACTAAACAGGCTTGAAAAATCAAACCAGACCTTTCCCAGAGCCCAGGTAACTCTGCAGGCAAACCCTGCCTGGCAGGAGGAGGGAGCAGGGCAAACCCAGCTGGATTGGTGTGTCCCCAGCTCCCCTCATCTCCCAGCCTGGAGACCAAAGGCAAAACCTGAGCAGGACTATTTTCCCCCCTCTTATTTTCCATCTTTCCCATTTTTGCACAGCCCTTCTGTCTGGCAGCGTGCCACTGCTCCCACCAAACTGAAGTTGGAGGACTAGAGCAATCAGATTCATTTCCACAGGATATATTTAACTGGACATGTTTTGCTTTCAACTCAAGTACCCTACTGGGGATTCATTACCAAAATCCATCCTCATCCCATTTGTTGCTAATGGGAAGGAAGATGAGCTGTGAATAATTAAGAGCCAGCTCCTCTCAGGTGGTGCTGGATGGAGCAAAGGATGTGCTGCTGCTCTGCCCCTCGCCCCTGCTCCAGGATCCCAGCCCAGCACATTGTGGTGACCCTGCAACCCCCCAGACTATTTAGGCCCCCTACAAAACCCCCAGGTATTTATAGAGTCACAGGATGGTTTGGGTTGGAAGGGACCTCAAAGCTCCTTTAGGTGTCCTTTAGGACACCTTCCCCTGAACAGGCTCCTCACAGCCCCACCCAACCTGGCCTTGAATGTTTCCAGGGATGTGGCACCCATCACCCCCCTGAGGAAACCTGGGCCAAAGCCTCACCATCCTCATAATAAAATTTTTCTCCCCTTTTATCTAAGCTGAATTGACCCTCTTAGTTTTAAACCATCCTTCCTTGTCCTGTCACAACAAGCCGTGATAAAAAGTGTGTTCCCAGGACATTAATCCCACAAACTCCCAGCCAGCTCCTGTTTCCAGGACTCCTGAAGGATCCTGCCTGGCACCTGAGCCCCCAGTGTGGATGCTGGACTTTGTAATGCATTGGCTGCACATCAAACTCAGCACCAGGTGACCTAAACCAACAAAAATTCCCTTAAAAAGAAGAGGTTGGGGAACTGATGTTTTCCAGCTTCAATCTCTTCCACTTTCTGGGCTGTTGCTGCATCCTCTCTGGAGGGCTGGGCTGCCCGAGCACGCTGGAAGGCAGTCACTCTCCCTCCCAAGAGCAGTGGGGAAAGTGATGATAAATTCCTCCAGTTAATTAAAAAGCCCCACTCCAACAATGTTGCAGAGCTTTTGAACTAATTTATGAGCATTTATTCATTTTGTCCCGGCGCAATCTCTGTGGAAATGTAAAATTCAGCTCCTGTAAGATTTTTCTCTTTGCGTCGACTGGAAGGAGAAAGAGCGAACGGATTCTGCTAAATTAATTATCAGCATTGATTTCTTGTCTTTTTCATATTTTTATCCCAAGACAGAGCCCTCAGTAACTTTGAAGAATCTCTAGCACTCAGGCTCAGAAAATTGATCTAGCAGTTTCTGTGAAGCAGCATTTCCAAGCTCCCCTTCCTCAAAATACACTCTAAATGGTAATTTGCATGCTCGAAAGGAACCAGGTGATTTGTCATTATATTTGCCTCCTCTCCCAGATGGAGCTCCTCGTTCCCTTCTTAATTGATTTTCATATTTAGATTCAGTTCTAGGGAAAGTAATTTGGGGCCTGAATCGGAGGGAGAATTAATAGCTGACAACAAATGGCAACTTGGATGGGACTTCATTAGGCCATCCGAGTGCCCAGCCCGGGCCTCTCTTCCTCAGCAGTTTCATTTTCTTCATCTATTATAAATCATTCTGGTGAAAAATAGCTCCAGAATAGAGACTCCTCAGTGCTTTTGCAAAGCAGAGGTGAAAGCTGCCAGGTAAGGCAGAAAAATTGGCCAGCATCCATTGGAAGAGAAGCTCTGGAGGGTCATCCCTCTTGCAGCACCAGGGGACACACAGCAGGGTTTGTGTCCCCTCCCCACTGGGAACCTCAAGGGGCAGGGGGTGCTCGTGGTGCCCAAATAGCTGTGAATTTTGGTTGGGAGAAACCTGAAGCTCGAGAGATCCTGGTGCTGCTGAGCCCCTGGGGCTTCTTGGAGCATCCTGCAGAGATGCCATAGCTCAGGAGAATCTTTGATAGCCTCTATCATATCCCACAGCTCTCATTAACGTTAATTAATTAACAACCACGAGGCAGAGCTCCAGCTGATGGGAATTACACAACACCAAAAGTTCCCTGTCTTTACCAGCCCAAGGAACTGCACTTCTACTTCAGCTCTGGTTTTAGTCATTGCACTTTTAGCACTGAACTTTAAAAAAAAGAAAATACCCCCCCACACACAGGGGGAAAAAACAGCAAAAAAACCCAAAACACACCCCCAAAATAACCCCCTTTTAAGGCAGAATTGGTTTTTCTACCAGCACATTTCTCCTGGCTGTCTGGAGAAAGGAGTTTCATCCTCTCTTCTAAACACAGTTAATTCTTTTATAAATGAACTTGCACTGTGTCACAGTACATTACCTCACCTTGGAATATTTTTATTCTGAACTTGCCATGGCTGATGAATGGAACAATGCTTGGATTTTCTCTGGGGGTGTTTTACCCGTGATGTAACTGATTAAAATCCAGCTGACTGCTGAAGAACTAGCACTTCTTCAACAAGGTCCAGGCTATCCTGCAAAACCCAGAAAACGAATCATGGTTTATGGCAAACCTGTTAAATCAGCAGCCCTTATAAAGACAGGCACTCGGGTTTCCTGTAATCATTGGAAATCACTGGGTGAGGTGCCAAGGACCAGGGGCTGTCTGGAAAGCAGGGATGCCCAGGAGGAGAAGGGCACAAGGTCACCTTGAGGGGTGACAACCCAACTGAGCCCTGCCAGCAATGATGGTGTCCCTGCCCACCCACCGTGGCCAGGGAGCTGTACCTGCTCTGGTGGCTGCTGTGATTTACCCCAGTGTTTTATCTCTGGCTGTGAAATGCTGTTTATTTACAGCAGGGGCCACGGGGCAGGTTCACTGCTGTCCATATTTGCTGTTGCCTGAGTGGTGAGCAGGGCTTTGTCTCACCCAGCATCACTGTCTGCTCCCCACATCCAGGGAAGCACATTCCTTGGAGCACCCATTCCCCTGCCAGCCAAGGGAGGAGCATCCCAGCCCTGCTAGATGTCCCTGGAGAGTGGGAAAAGGGTTTCCCCCTTCCAAAGATTCAAGGATGCTGTTTCTTTAGTTATTAACCCCATTTCCAAAGGTCACCCCTCCTTTCTCTGTCAGCTACAGCCAGTTCCAGGATTGCTGGATTCGAGTCCCCCTGCCCATCCTGTGACAGAAATGAGGTGACTGGTCACACTATCCCATTCCTGCTCCCAAAACAGCTCCAGTTTTAGCCCCTGGCAGCCTGGCTTGGGCCCAGCACACTCTAAAGGACAATTTCAGCAGCCAAGAAGAGAAAAGGCAGCTCCCACCTGGGACAAGAAGTTGACATAACCCCTGGTGCTCCAATCTTTTCACATTTCCAGAGACAGACATGTGTCACAACCTCAGAGCTCTGGGGACAGCAGCACCTCTGGACTGAAGGCACCACAATGTCTCCAGCAGCATCAAAGCTCCTCTGAAACGTGGGGCAGGTAGAAAAGCCATGGACCAAAGGAGGAAAAGCCATGGACCAAAGGAGGAAAAGCCACGGGGCAACCAGTCCTGCCCAACTGGGGCTGCCCTTAACCCTGCCCTGCTCACATGCACCATCTGACTTTGGCCTCTCCCTCCCTGAAAATATAAAGGAGATGCAAACCACCTCCTTCCCTTTCCCTGTGGGTCAGGGCCATTAACCCTTGTCTGCCCAGACACCCTTCCCTGTAACCCAGATGCTCCCATCCCATTTCTGCCCTTTCCAGCCCCTCATCTCCTCCCAGGGTGTTGCTTGGCTGTTGCCAGCAGTGATGAGGAAAAGCAGATGGTAAATAGACTCATTTTCTGGACCAAGGTTAATGCAGAGAATGAGCAGCAGAGGAACAAATGGAGCTCTTTGAAGGATCAAGGAGTCAGGGGGACGTGGTGTGTGGGAAGGGAAGGTGCAATATCCCTCAGGTGGAAGAGCAGAGCAGTCCAGGGTCACTCCGCCCATCCAACAGGCAAACTGCCTTGTGTTGGGAGGTTTGGGCTGTCCCCAGCCTGGTGACATCCAGGGATGCTGCTGGGTCAGCCAAGGCACCACTTCAGTTCTGTGCCTCAGTTTCCCAGCTCGTACCCCCTGGCTCAGTTGTCAGCAGTGTTGGCAGTGACACGTCACAGGCTCAGAGCAGAGAATCTCTGCTGAGAGACAGAAATCCAACTCAAACACTCCTTCTTGGTATCTCCTGGAAAGAGCAGACGGTGATGAGCTCTGGCAGGAGGGCTTGGGAAATCCAGGGGTCTGCACACACGACCTCTGCTCCTGCTCCGTATTTAGCCAAGCCTAAAAACCCCTCCTTGCTCTTCTGCACCACCTGTAGCCGAGCTGGCTGGACAGCCTGGCATGGGGGGCAGCGAGTGGCATGGTTGGAAGTGCCAGGCTGCTGGAAGGGGGCATCTGCCTGAGGGCTGGCATGGAAATGCTCCCTCTGCATTAATGCCCCTCGTGCCAGACCCAGCACAGCCCCTGGGCAAAGGGATGAAGCCAGAAAGACTGGCCTTGAACCATCCCAACCTCCCTTGTTCTATCAGGCATCTCTGCCTACAGCTCTATACAATAAATACTCCCATATATAAAATACTCCCATACAATAAATACTTCCTCATCCTCCATCAGCAAATGTGCCCAGAGCCCCCAAGGCCCGATGGCAGGAGCTGCTGGGACAAGCAGTGCTGGGAAGTGGGGCAGCAGCCACTGCTTCCCAAATCCCTGCTTAATTATGAACGATGAACACTTGAAAATCTGACCCGAGGTGGCTGTTGTTGAGTCATCCTCTGTTTAATTGCTTGCAAATATTACACTGTCTCGCAGTGTGGGCTGTAAATTATCAGCAAATAAAGTGTGGAAGCTGGTTTACAGCTAATATATTGCTGCTTGGGAAAGTTTGGGGATTAAATACATCTTCCTGCTGAGAGAGCAGCCCCTTCCCTGGGGATCAGGCTCCAGCAGGGGCTCTGGGGGATGCTGACCCCTTGCTGGACCATGCCCACACCTGGCAGGTAGGAAGAGCCAAAGAAAGTGGGAAAACACAGAGACATCCAGTCCAGCTGCTCTAAAAATGTCCCTGCCACTCCCTGAGAGCCTCAGAAGTGCCAAGCACTATTTATCAATATTTCCCAATACCCCCTAAGGTGAGTCTTTCTGAAGATTTCGACAAGAGGGTTCGTTAAGTGACTTCAAGTGAAAAGGAAAAAAAATAATAAAAGCTGCTATTCAGCAGTACAGATTTCCCCAGAGGCTTCTGTTATTATCGTCTTCCCAGTTATGAGTGATTTATCCTTAATGTTCCTGGCTTGGCATACACTCTGCAAATTATTGCTCCCATTGTGACTCCAGTCTGGCTCTCCTGGGATGCAGGGACAGAGCCAGCACAGGGACCAGCATCCCTCTGCCTTCCCTGGCAGTCCCTGGGGTCTGGGCTGTGCCACAGCCCCCACAAGGTTGAGGTGTCACCTCTTGCTGATCCCCAGAGAATTAAAAATCACCGCAGGAATTTTTGAGATTGGGATGATATTTGAAGGTGTCTGCTGTGGGGTGGTGAAGCTTTTGGGGCAACTGGGCTGGTGCCACGTGGATCTTCATGGCCACAGCTGGTGGTGACTTCTGCCAGCAGCCAGCCCTGCTAGGAAACTCTCCAAGAAAAGACTGTTGAAATTGCCCCCCCAAATTTAACCTTATTTATTAATTCCCATCTCTGGACTCTGAGGACATCTGTCCATCACCAAAATGTATTTGTCCACCACCAAAATGCATCTTGAATTAATTCCCATCTCTGGACTCTGAGGACATCTGTCCATCACCAAAATGTATCTGTTCACCACCAAAATACATCTTAAATTAATTCCCATCTCTGGACTCCAAGGACATCTATCCATCCCCAAAATGTACCTGTCCAAGGGGAAGGCAGTGGCAGATGTTTGAGATTTTGAGAAACCAGGATGAGAAGCAGAAAACAGCAGGAGTGCTGGGGAGGAGCAGAGCACCTTCCAGAGCAAGGGAAGACAAAGGTATCTCCCCTCTGTGCCTTGAGCTGTTGGTTTCTTTGCCAGGCACACAAGTGGATGAAATGGAGGGTTTGGGGCTGAGCCACTGCAGCAGGACGGTCTCAGCAAGGGTTTGGCCCTGGCGCCAGCTGGGGACAGCTCAGAACTGCGCCAGCATCTCCAGTCACATTAAAATGACAAATTCCCAAGCATGAAAGGATGACTTGGATGGGTTTTGTCTATGACTAACAGGAAATAAGATTTCGCATCGTTTCTGGATGGTTCTCGTGGTGGCGCAGGAAGGAAATGATCCTTTTTGAAGCAAAGCATCCCCTCCCAAGAAATCAAGGTTATTTCAGAGTTTTATAACTTCCTGTTTGCCATCAGGATACAGGAGGCAAAAATCCACAGCAGCCTCAAACATCCCCCAACCCACTGTGTCCCTCAGATTACCCAGAAAAGGCAAATCAAGTGTTAAGAAATGTACAGCTTTTTTCCCCAATCTTCCTCCTTAACTCCAAGATGAAGGATAATTAATTGATGTTCTCCTTTGCAAAGAAATGCAAACTAAAATTAGCTTTTCTTTTTTCTTTTGTTGTGTAAACCCTGCATATTCTCAGTGATTCCTGAGGGCTGCTGGGGGATGGATCCTCTGCAGGTGCTGGGCAGGGGTCAGTCCTTCAGGAGTTTCAACAGCAGCTGGTGGCACAAAGGAGGATTTTTTGGGATCAGCCAGTGAGTTTTGCTACATTTCATCTCAAAATTCTCTCCACCTACCTGGAAGGGGGTTGTGGACAGATGGGGGTCCGTCTCTTCTCCTGAGTAACAAGCACTAGGACTAGAGGAAATGGTCTCAAGTTGCACCAGGGAAGTTTATTTTGGACAGTAGGAACTACAGATCTTCAGAAACATATGTGGGAAATGAGATTTCTGTTTCTATCAGGGATGATGGAGGCAGAGACTGTGGTTGCTTCCTGGGGGTGCCCAAATCGGGGTGTTCCTTGCCTGGGCTCACCCAGCATCTCCTGCAGACCAGTTCCCCCCCATATCCCTGCTTGGAAAATGTCACCCATCCCTTAGGAAAAGCCTGGGGCAGCCAGCAAGCCATTTCCTCAGCCAGAAATACCTGGAAGAGGGCAAAAGAAGAGGGCAGGAAGGAAGCCATAAAGCAGAGGAAGCTGTAAGGCATTCCCAGCCTCAGCAGGGCAACACTCAGGAGCTGGAAAGGCATAAAAGAGTAGCTGGTCTTTGTTCACCCCTGGAGCCACGGCACTGGCAAAGATGAGCAAGAAGAATAGAACTTCCACCAGTCCTAGGTTTGCCTTGATGAATGCTAAGGCTTTGCTCAACAAGAACTCTGAATAGTGTGAAAATAACACAGAAAATATTTTTGTTGTCTCCAGGGAGGAAGATACACATAAAGTGGTTTTTCCTGGCTGGGCTGTGTTGGCAGCAGCCCTGGGTGCAAATAACTGCTGCACAGATTTCAGGAGCCACCTCTCAGGAGCACTGGAAGGAAACGTGTCCTTCTCTCCTTCAGCTAATTTTGTATTTCTCTTTCTGGCTGTGCTGGAGAGAGTAATGAACGTGGGTGATTTGCCATCAGATAAATTGCATGCCATTAGCTGCCTGTTTAGAGACCATATTTCCTCTTTGTGATGAGAGCTCAATATCTTTCCAATGAGTTATGCCTTGTACATCTCGGAGACCTGGACTGTAAGTACCAAGCAATTACTGCGCCGTAATTCCAGGGCTGCTCGCCTCCCTGCTAGACACAGTCTCTTAAGCCTCGTCAGGTTGACTGGAGGAAGCTTTTTTAGGTTTTAAAGAATGGCTTGATGGCAGCTCATTCGAGCAGCTCCCCTTTCCCTTCTCCTGTTCCACCCATCCTTTTAATCACGTCCTGCAACCTCCTCGCCCTGCCCAGCCATGCTGAGTGGGGCAGGAGGTGGTTGCTGGGGCTCCAGCAATGGGATTGTGTTGGAAATCACAGAAAAGTGGCCAAAATCCTGGACCTGCACATGCACTAAACCACAGCACTGCCACCCTGCTATGCCCAAAGTCCCCCAGAGGGCTGGCACAGCCATTCAGCCCAGCCCAGCATTTTCCAGGAATGCAGCTCATCTTGGTGCCTCCACCCCTGATACCTCCAACAGCCTCCATCAGACACCTCCCAGCTCCAGGGCCATCTACCCTGTTTGCACAGCAGCAAGGAGAGCCCTTCCTTCCCTTTTGGAAAAGCTCTTTGCCCTGGCACACAAGTCCAGAGGCACATTTGCATCTTTAATACAAGTTATTATTGAGCTCTGAGGTCCCAGCTGGGGCCAGAGCTCAGTGTGGTGGATCAGGGGCAGGGCCTGGCTCTGGCAGCAGCCCCGAGCACCAATTGCTAGCAAACAGCTTTATTCCATAAATGATCAATAATATTAATTAAGGAAGAGCATTCCTGATGAGTCAGTAAACACCTAAGAAATGGATGGATGGATGGATGGATGGATGGATGGATGGATGGATGGATGGATGGATGGATGGACACCACAAACCTCTACTTTGCCAGGGCAAATGTTCCCTTGCAGTATAAAGTTTAAAGCTGAGCCAGCCAGGAAACTTTCTTATTTTCTCTCTCTTTTTTTTTTTTTTACTGATCTTCCCACTCTTGACATCAGTGCAGCTTCAGGCCTTGGAAGGTCTTCCAATACACTCCTAAAGACACTGGCAGGCTCAGTGGGGTGACCCCAGCTGCTCTTGGCTGGGGAGATGCTTGTTTGAATTAAAATCTCATTCTATTCTTCCTGTTACTTTAATCCCAATATCAGTGCAGGTAAAGCACCCCATCCTGGGTCAAGCCTGAGTCAGGTTTGTCCCTCCCTTTCCGTTCTCTAGAAATAAATAAATAAGGATTATCCTTTGCAGCGAGTTTTTCTGAATGATCAAGTAAGGGAACAACCCTGCAGGACATCTTTCAGCCTCCCAAACTGCTGACGTTGAGATGTATCCAGGAGACCAGAGTAACACTGGGAGGATTTTAAATAGATCAAATAATCATCGCTTTGCAAAGGCAGATTTTCATGTCCCAGGCCCCAGGCAGGTGGAGTTCAAGTGTGTTTCGATGGAGTATTAATAGTGTGTTAATGAAGCCCGAACTCACTGCCTGCAATCTTCAAAGGCACTCTTGGTTTTGAACTGTAATTGTCCACTGAGAAATGACAAAACAAACAGCAATTACACTGGAAAAGGGATTTTAAAAAAATTATGCCAGTAGGGCTGGAGCTCATAAAACAGCATTAGCGATATATACACATGAAACTGCTGCCAGTTGCTGGAGAAACGAGAGCACAGAAGTGCCTTGTTTTCCTGTTTTCCTTCTTTTGCCTTTTTTTCATTATTAAATTCTTGCAGTGGGAGCGCTGCCCAGGGAGGGAGGCAGATGGTGCAGCAGCAGCCAGATCCATGAGGAGCTCCCAAAACATCCTCAGGTTGTGGTGGGGACCGAGGCTGGTCCTCTGGCACCCCTGAGCTCACAGGAATCACATCCTTGGAAATGCCAAATAATTCCCCCTCTCCCAAGGGGGACACAACACTGGGAATTCCTTCCAGCATCGCTCCCTTTAGGGGCAAAGCTACAGGATGTGCCCTGAAAACAACTCCAACCTCTCCCAAAAGGACAGAGGTTACCCACCCAGGGGGCATTTTTATTAGCATGATGCAGATAATTTATTGTCTTTACTAGGATGGTCCGTGTCCCTCTTTGTGTGCAATCCACGGAATTCTTTTCCATGAGATAATATAACCCACCGGATCAGAAAAGTGCTGATAACAACACGAGGCCATTTATATTGTGTGGGATTGTTAAAGTGCAAACCCCAGGCAGGCAGTGGTGGGCAATTACTGTCGCTCTGACCTGCAAATGGGGACAAATTCCCCTGCCTGGGAAGGAGAAATAGAAGTTATGGACTGGACTCAGTGCTGTGGCAAGGCAAATCATGGCAATAATTTCAGTGTCTGCAAAGATTAGGGGCTGAATGCTCCCTGCCTGCTCTGCCACGTTGGGTTTCCACCTTTATTTTTGGAGTGTTTCTACTTTTAGAGCAGTTTCTCTTTATCTTTTTTTATTAAAAGTCGAGTTTATTGTTGAAATGTAACCCACTGTAATTTAAGTAGCTTGTATAAAAACATGCAGCAGCACGTGGTTGCTGTCAGCTCTATAAAGGAGCCCTGAAATCCCTGAAGTTTTAGAGGCTGAAGGGATGAATCCAGCACCTACCAGCATTGCCACCCTCTGAAACTGCAGGCAAAATAAAAACCTCTCTGCAAAATAAATACCTTCTGCTTCAATATTTCCCACTAATTTAGTCATTACAGACCCAAGGAGTTTGGGATGAGGAAAAATGGGAAAGCTCATTTGCCTTTTCCTGCCTGCGAATAAACCCAAAGTAATAGATTAATTTTAAGCCCATAAAGAATATGAAAGCTGGGCCCAAAGCACTCAGCTCCCTCCTGGCGGGTAGTGCTTATCTTGTTTAGGAAATCAGTTTTAAATGCACGCTCAGATAAGCTAATTTTTTCATCTGTAGCTAGCACATTTTAAATAGTTTTATTTAACTAATAAAAACCATCTTTGATGCTGGTTTTGGGCATCTTAAATAGAAAACCAATTTTCATCCAAATAGACCATGGCATACATTGTGAGTCTAAAATTAATAACCATCTCATAAAAAAGAAATACATCATTCCCTATATTATAACATAATAAAATGCAAACACAAAGAATTGCTCTAAATGTGCATCAAGCTACATAATTGCTTAAGTAACCTCACACACATAAAGTGTTTTTCTCTGTTTAGCAAAATAGAGGAGTTGTAGAAGAATAAAACCTGCAGGTTGCAAGTTACCAACAAATAAGAATCAAGTTAAGAAAGTAAATAAAACCCACAAATGAGAAACAAGATCAAAGGTGATCATTCAAACCAAGATCTCTGCTTTGCTAATATAAATAACCATTAAAATAGGTGGCTGAAATAAATCAGCTCCGTGATCTTCAGCTTTAAAAGCCCTTCCACCCTGGGAAGGGCTGGGGAAGGGTGAGGGACAGCCCTGGCACTCCGAGGGGTGCAGTGGGAAGTGGTGGGACATGGTGGGACAGTGACAGGGGATCTGTGACTCTCAGGGTGGTGCTGAGCTCTCATGGATTAAAAACCCTAAATTGCAAGCCCCAAGAGTGGATTAAAAAAGTCTAAATTACAACTTCCAAGAGCTGCCCAGGGTCATTCAATCCTTCCCAGTCCCAGCTCCATCCACCACTATGTGCTTGGAAAGACACTTGTTCCACAGTTGCTCCTGACTGTACGGGTCAAGGAAACAAAACTGGGACCTGAGGAGAGTCAGGGATTCTAGGAAAGAACCAGAGTGATGGCTGATGCTCCATTGTGATGCACAACCCATGATGTTCAGGAAACAACGGATGATGCAGAGGCACAGAGTGGAGACATGGAATCCTGACTCCCCCCAGCCACCAAATCCACCCCTTCCCAAGATTTTTATGGGTCGGACATGCCAGTTTCACAGGAAACTGCTCCACCAGTGTGGAGCAGTGAGGCCTTCACACCCCACCATGCCAGGCTCCTGTGGTCCTCCCCACTGCTCTGGGGGAAGCGTGGTCCTTTTGGAGCAGATGAAGGGATGTCTGAAGAGAGGGGTTTGGATCTTATCATGACCTGGGGCAGCCCAGGGGACATGGTGGGGCACCTTCCCACTGGCTGTGGCTGCATCCTGGGAAGATGTTCAGGAAAAAATCCGATTCCTTCCTGGCATGTCTGGCTTTGACTCCCTTCCAAAGCACACCCCCGCTCCCGAGCGAGCCAGAGCATCTTTCTTTCATGTGAAAGAGAGAAGCTCAGCAAGATGTAGCAATAATCTGTTGTTTTCTATTCCACTGCTCAGCGAGGAGCCCCTGGGGATGGCGGGGAAGGAAAGGGACCTCAAAATAGCGGCAGACACTCTGTGCAGTTGGGGAGGCTTTCTGGAACAAAGCAAAACCTGAAATAGAGCAAACATTCCCCTTCCCTAAGGCTGCTCCAAGGAAGGGGCTTGGGTGTGAGCAGCATGAGATGCCCTGTGTTTTGGCTTGGCTGGGAATAGCTCCCAGCACCTGCTTGGAAGAGGCAGGAGGCTTCAGAGGGGCATCCACCACCACCAGCCAGCTGTGAGACCCCAGGGCTGGGCCTCCCATGTCACATCTGCTGCAGAACTTGGGCTTGTTTCAACTCCCCTGCCCACATGTTGCCCAGCCTTGTGTCTTGGCATCAATTGCTCCACCCAAGAAGAGCATTTCCAGAGTGCTGGCTCTGGAGGAGAGGCAATGTCTGGGCTTGTCACCCGGGGCTCCCTCTGAGACCATGCCAGAGAAAGAAATGCTAAAAATGCCACTGTCTCCTCTGGGAGAAGGACCCACATGCCAACAGCCAAGCTGGCTGCAGGAGCTGAACATCTGCTGGGTTAACAGTTTGATTGGATGATCTTAGAGGTGTTTTCCAACCCCCACGCCCTCCCTGCTTTGGGACTGCCCAGGGACAAGGCCACCCATCCCCACAGGATGCCCCAGGGCAGTGCTGGCTCCCAGGGCACAGGGGGGACATGGCCAGTTTGATGCCCATTACCTGCAGTGGAACCACAGCAAACTGTGCCTGCCCCATCCTCTCCATCAGGTCCCTGCTGTGCTTCCAAAAGAACACCTGAGCATCTGAGCTTCACCTCACCTCCCCATCATCCTCCTGCCATGAGAAAAGACAGGAGATGCCTCAAGCCAGCACGGGGAAAGGTGCTCTGTAGCCAGGGCTGTAGGACCTGTTCTTTCCTGTGGGTGGCTTGATGGAAGGACAGGGAGAGTCTAATTCCTTCTGCTGGAACACACAAGTGGAAATTTGGGAAGGGTGAGAGGCACCTTTGCACCACCCAGCCTTGGGAAGGGGTCATCCCAGGAGGTAGCAGACCCCAAAGCTGGCTCCTTGCTGGAGGATGCAGCAGCAGGGATGAGTCGCTGCAGATTTTGGTGCCTGCCTGACTTGAGCTCTGGCCACATCCCAGCTCAGTAATTTCTTTAGTTCTCACCATTGCCTTGTTAAACCAAACTGGGCATCAGCTGAAAGCAAAAGCACTGGCACCAGATGTCCCAGGTCCCAGCTGATACTTGTTTGCTGCATGAAGCACCAGCCCAAGGCTTTCTTTGTCTTGCCAAAACTCAGTGCTAAGGCAAAGCACAGGCCTTGTGCTGCCAGGAGGTATAAATTGGCACCTATTAGCCATCCTCGAAATAATCTGAACTTGTTTGACATAATGAGGTGCTTAAATCAGCATGAGAAATTCTGCTTCTTGAAGCCAAGAGGACACAGGGAGATAAAACGCATTTCAAATCTCAGCTCAATTAGGGGGAAGGATGGAGAAGGGTTTGGGGAGGAGGATTCCTGCTTGGGCTTCATTGAGCTTGCTATGCCATGGCACCAGTGCTGGGCTGGGGAGAACAGGGGGCTGCCTCACCCACCAGCCCTGCCTCCTTTGTTAGTACCCCGAGGGCTTGGAAAACCCAAAGATTGCCTGTTATGCCCGATCCCACCCATTTTCCAGCCCCCTCATCCTCATCAGGGCGTGCAAGGCCACTGCTGCCCTGGGTGCCAGCTCTAGGCAGTGACCTGCCACCATCTCCCACACCAGCTGCCCACGTGTTTTCCCACGGCCACGCTCTCCCTGTAGAAACTGGATGTGTTAAAGCTGGTGTGAACACAGAGGGGTGGGCTCTGTCAGCAAAGAGTGTCTTGGCAAAGAGTTTGCTTCTGCTTCACCAGGCTGGGGAAAAGAAGCTCAGAAGGTGCTGCCCAGCACGTAGGTCTGGCAGGAAATTGGGGGAATTTGCTGGGATGGTGGAGAGCACAGAGCAGCATCCTGGGCTGGAGCGTGAGAGCATCTCCACCCCACAATGCAGGAGAGGATCAGCTGAGCATGAACACACTAGTGAGAGCTCCAGAAATCAACCTTCTGCCAACACCAGCTGACCCAGGAGCTTCCCAAGATCCAGGGGGACCTCCCCAGCCCTGTGCTGCTTTGGGAGACCTTTGGGGCTCTGTAGAGACCCCATTCCCCATGCAGACGTTTCCAGCAGATTCTCAATGACCTTCAGAGGGTTGTCTCTGCTTGGCCAGCTCTTGTCTCCGATGATTTGGTGCCTCTCCGGTTCCTGTCACACAAATGGAGGGATGGTAAATCTTTGGCCAGCAGTAATTCACAGCCAGACAGCGCAGGGACTGAAGATAACCAAGGTTTTTGAAATCCAATAGTCCCTAAACACTTTCAGGTTCTGCCTCTGCCTTTCTCTCTTCAGGCTTCAGGGACAAATAATTCCTTCCAATCTGTGTTCCCGGGCCCTTTCGCCTGAACTCCGGAGAAGGATTTCAGTGAGGTCTAGCACAACGTACAGCCATTTGTCATAAAATTATTTTCATTCATTTGTCTCCATTCTGCCTTTTCAAGCCCTTTCCTTGCGTGCTACTTCGGCCAAATTCCCAATTCCCTGAATTTATTATCACTATAAAATGGTTGCCTGCTCCACAGCATGACCTAGACACGCACCCCACTGCGATGCTTTAGAGGCCTTTGTCTGTTCCTATGGCAACTGGAAAGGGAGGCAAGCACTGCAGCCAGCACTGGGATGGATCCTGCACGGATGCTGCCGTCCCTCCCTGGCTGCAAGGAGCCCGAAAAAACACGGGGGGATACCCAATGCTGGAGGGAGCAGGGCAGGAACAGGTTTTCCTGGTGTTTTCTGTCCTCAGGTCACCCCAGAGCAGCTCTGTGCTTGGTCCCTGCGTGGCCAGGAGAACGTGACTCCAATGGGATGCTGGAGGGGACTCTGTTTGTCCAGAGGGGCACAGCTTGAAGCTGGGATGGGATGGAGACAACGGGCATAGCAACCTCATGCCCCACGCTGGCATCCAGCTGGGTGGCACAACACCCTGTGCCCTGCTGGGCTGGTCACGCTGATTTTGACTCTGTTTGTCTTCCAAGTGAAACATTTCACACAAACCCACTCTCCAAACCAGCCAGCTTTGCCCCAGAAAGCTGCTTCTGCAAAACCTCCTGCCTTCAACCTGTTGAGAGACACAACTTCCCTTTCATTTACTGATGTTATTCTCTTCTAATTCTTTATTAATCAATTCCCACATCAGCCACTCCATCAGTTTGCCCTGGATCGAAGTGGAGTTGACAGGCCTGTAATTATCCAGGTCGTCTCATTTATCCTTTTTAAACACTGGCAGGGATCTCACCTGGGAAATCAGCGGAGCAGCTTCAGATCTTGCTTTTGACACAGACACGATTTTGTTTTTCCTCCTGTGATGGGTCCCAGCCTTCAAGCTGGGGATCCTGTGGGAGCTGCCTAACCAGCACTTTGCACAGAGCCACAGGTACCATTGGGGTCCCCTGTAGCATCCCAGCTTTCATTTAAAACTGGGAGAACAGCAGGGAAGAGCCCCCCATCCTCCCTGCAGCACAGGGACTAACCCTTCTGCTGCTCACAGAGCATGAACTGAGCTTTAGGAATGCCAGCTCTCAGTTGCCACCACATCATACAGTGTGTTTTCTGAGCATTCCTTGCTCTGGGGTCCATTAGTTACCCCCTCACAAAGCAGGATGCTTTCCCCCATTTCCCAGTTAGAAAAAAACCTGTTCAAAACTAAAGCAAATACAAAAAACATGGGCAAAATTGGATTGTTTCCTTCAGGAAATAAGCCAAGCAGGGATACAGGTTCCTTCACCCGGCTGTTCCTGGCCTGATGCCCTCGTGTGACAGTGACAGGGCACATGAGCATTCCCACAGCTGGCCATGGCTTGGGGCTCAACCCTGAGGGGGAGGTGATGGGCAGGACCCCTCTCTGCCCACTTCCCTCCAAACCAGCACTGGGACCAGCAGCCACCCCCAGAAGGACTCGTGGCTGCTCTTTGGCCCAGGTTGAGCTTTCCCTGGTCAACCAAAATATGGTAAAGTTGCAACAGCCTCAAAGAAATTGAGCACAAGAGCATTTGCAGGCAGTAGACACTCATGTTGAGGCTCTTCCAGCAGGTAACTTACAGCCACCTATAAAAGCCACCTACAGCGTGCCTTCTGAGGCCAGAATGCTTTGAACACCCATCAAAAGACACTGGGAAAAGAGCAAAGGGAGATGGAGAAAAGAAGTGATACCATGGAGATCTCCCCTGGCTGCATGCAGGGAAGGCAGCACGTTCCCACACACCCCCCCATCGCCTCTGATCCAGCTCCCCTTGCTTCCAATTTCACTTTTAGGAAGGATGCTGCTTATTCAGGCAGTGCCTTGAGCAACTGGCCGAGCCCCCACGGGCTCCTGCTGCAGATGGTGCAAAGCACTGCAGAGATGCTTGGGAAAGAGTTTCTCCTCCTTTGGCTGCCACGTGGCAGGAGAGATGGGCAGAAAAGCCTTTGCTCGCTGCCATCTGGCAGCAGGAGCCCAGAGAGCCTGGGCTGGAGGTGAAGAGGGAAATGGTTTTTCTGTTTACCCACTCGTAGGAAGGAGGAGGAGGTTAAATTGGGACCAGGAGCTGGTTTGCCAGCCTGGCAGGGAGCACAGAGCCTCACTGGTGACCTCTGCTCGCAGCTGCCAGAGCTGCTCCAGGAGGGCAGAGGAAAATATGGGCTTCTTTAGTGCTGGGATGCACAGGGAACTGGAGCAGACATCACCAGGCTTCACCCAAGGTTTATTAAAACCACTCTGGGAAGCAGCTTTATACTGAAGGATTTGTGTGGGATTGCTGCTCAGCAGAGGAAGGGTTTGTTGTGGGCTGAGGCGCTGCAGGGGGGATACCAGGGGATGAAAAACCATGGCATTTTAATGCCCAGGGCTGGCCAAGGCTCCCTGGCATTTCCCTCACTGCTGTTTTGTAATCCTGGTTGGTGCTTCCCACCCTTCCAGCAGGTCCCAAAATCACAAAGCCAAAGGGCAGGTGGCTGTGTGGAGGATGTGATCCCTCCGTGAGGGATGTTCTGCGGTATCTGCTCAGCACCACTGTGAGGAGGGAAGCCACAGCAAACCCCACTGCAGTGTTTTCCAGCTGGGAGGGCTTGCAAAAAGGCAACAGCCTCCCATCAAGTGTTTGCGTGCGAGTTGAGAGCAAGTGGCTGCACAGCCCTCGCAGAGAAGCTCAGTGCTGCTCCAAAAAGGCTGAAATTTGGGTCAAAGAGGGGATTGAGCCAACTGCCTGCATCCCTGCCACCTGAAGATATGTTTGCAGGGGCCTTGGGCTCTGGGGCAGCTCAGGGGACATCATGGGGGCTGCTCCCATCCAGCACATGGAGCTCCAGGTCCACAGAACAGAGCCCAGGGTCCCACACTGAGCTGGCAGGTGAGTGGCACAACTCCAGCAGCAGCACAAAGCAACTCTGACATCTCCCAGCAACATCTCTGAACGTGACATTTCTGCCCACGCTAGGGCCACTTCGTGTTCACCTCTGGTGGCTGTGAGCTCCTCTGCTCCTTTCCAGCTGACCTTATTTACTGCCTGTCTCATTCTGTGGTGACACAGCAGTGATAGACATCTCTCCACGGCAACACAAGGGGATGTCTGGAGGCAGAGTGGACACTAGAGAGGAAAGAAGCCCACTGGGACCCTCCATGGCCACAGCAGAGCCCTCAGCAGGGAAGGGTGTGCAGGACCACAGGCTGTAAAGCCACAATCCAACCTCACACCTTTATTTGGAGAACCCCCCCCAACACAGCAGGGATGAACAACAAGCACTCCTTGAGCGTGGCAGCAGCACTTCCACGGATCCCTATTTCTGGCATGCCAAAGCCCATCACGTGAGGCAGAGGGAGCCCACTGCTGCCTGAAGGGCTTTTAAAAAGCTTTGTTGGATACGTGCGTGGTCGTTCAAAAGCCTGGCATTGATTCTCCTCGCACATCCCCACCAGCCCATCCCTGCCCAACCTCCCAAACCCACTGCCTGGATCCCTCTGCGTGGCAGCAGTTTATATAACACACTCAGTGTGATGGAATTGTGCAGAAGGACTGGCAGAAATGCCTTTAGGGCACACCTAAAGCTGCCTGGTGACCAGATGAGAGGTACAGAGCACAGACTCCTCACTGGGATGTTACAGCTGCACGTGCTGTTTGTACATCCAGTTAACTTCTCAGGAATTCAGTAGTGCCAAGGATTTAAGAGCTGCAGGGATGAAGCTGTGAAAAATAAATGGGCTTTCTCTGGCAGCTTCCTGCCACTTGTGGAAAAACAACATGGTTTCAGACGCTGCAGCTTTAAAGCTGGGTATTTTTAAAATCAAGAAACGAAGAAGATTTCCAGCTGACATCTGAGTGGCGAGATGAGCTTGTTTGGGAAGTGTTGGGGAAGGAGCTGGAGGCTTTAGAAAACCTTGTCTCTTCTTTAGCCTCATGGGGTCTGCCTTGCACTGGCCTTGGGTGGGATGTGACCTCCATAAATCTCACCTCTCCAAGGTGACGAGGGGAGATTTCGTGCAGAAATGTGAGGATTCCCCCACTCACCTCACACCAAGTTTTGAGGCAGGATGAAGAGCCTCGACCCACAGCAGGCAGCTGCTCCCCTCTGGAAATACAGACCTGCAGCTGCAAGAAGGATTTCCTTTATTTACAGCAACTTCCCAGGGCCTCGTGTCTGAAATGCAAGTGGTCACTTTTTGAGGAGTTATTTAGTCCTCTACAGAGAAACACCACCACCTCCATAAATTCCAGCAATGTCGAGGGCAGCAGGATCAGGGAATATGCCTTGACCACAAATCCATCAATCTCTTCACGAAAGAATCAATTTTTATGTGCTTGTAGCTGTGGGGATTATTGTTGACCTTGTGTGATCATAAATAGAAGGCACTTTCAGCACAGTCCCTGCTTTCATCTGGCTTATTTTTCCCTTCCTCTCTCCCCACCTCCCCATTTTTGCAAGGTAACTGCCTACTTTGCACCTGCCTACAGCAGCCTCTTTTGGAAACATCCATGTGTCTTCATTTGCTAAAGGCACAATCACATCAGAGCATTACAGAACGGCTTGGGCTGGAAGGGACCTTAAAGCTCATCTCATTCCAACCCATCCCATGAGCAGGGACACCTTCCACTGTCCCAGGCTGCCTCAAGCCCCACCCAGTCTGGCCTTGGACACTTCCAGGGATGGGGCAGCCACAGCTTCTCTGGGCACCCTGTGCCAGTGGCTCATCATCCTCACAGAGAATTTCTTCCTGATATCCAATCTAACCCTGCCCTCTGTCAGTGTGAAGCCATCACCTCTTGTCCTACCACTCCATACCCTTGTCAAAAGTCCCCCTGGTGCTCCTGGGCTCCATCTCCTGCCAGGAAACTCAGTGCTCACATTCTCACGAGCAGGGCACGGCCAAGGTGGGCGAGCACGGGGCACAGAGCCCTGGCATCCTGTGAGATGCACCCGTAGCCATTACCATGCTCATTTCACATGTTCCTACAGCTCTGCTTTCTTTCCCCATGCACCTACACACTTCATGTCCCCAGGTCAAGCTGGGCTGTTTAGCTGGGAGCTCTTGGAATTGCTCCCAGAGCTCTGCCCACCTCCATTAACTCTCGAAAAGTGTGGTGAGCCCAGCAAGTGGGCAGCAGGAGCCCATCAGCTGGGAGCACAGTGCCAGCCAGCCCTGCTTGTTCTCAGGATACACAGCACAGGGTTGCCTTTCCCTTCTTCTCCAGCACCCAGGCAATTAACTAAATAAACAAGGAAGCAGCAATTAACCCAGCGCTGGCCTCTCCATCACCCTGCTAACAATCCTCTCTCAAATGAAAGCTTTCAGCTCTCCCTGCCACTCCAGGCAGCTCCAGGGCACGACATCACCAATGAGTTTTGATCCTCTGCTCGCCTCCACCCACCCCCTGTGTCAGCCCGAGCTTCCCAAAAACCAAAGGATGGGCTGTTCTGCACGACAGCTGGGACAGAGCGTTGCTGTCACACCTGGCTGTGACCCGGGGTTTTCCATCCTTCCTGCACATGAAGACATGCTGTACCCTCTGCCAGGAGGATCTCACCTCATTCCTGGAGCATCACAGCAGCTTTACAGCTCTGGGGTGAGCTGAGGGGCTGGATCGTGGTTCCCACAAAGCATCACGCCTGTACAGATCCCACAGGATTGAGGCAATGCACAGGCTCTGTGAAACTACTAAGAGGGGAAAAAATATTTATATTTTACAGACCCATCTCCTGCACAGACAGGCAGCTCTTTGAAAACCGGAGTGCCTTGTAAAATCTGGGTCAGTTTTGTGAGATTATTTTGAAGGAGTGGGAAATCATTTTGACAACATCAAACTACCCTGGTTTGGCCTTTTTTCCCCCCCTCTGAGTAAAATGCCTTGGAATGACTTTTTGTCTTTATAATCTACTGGAGTTAAATCAAAGTTAGACCAAATAAAATGCCCCAAATGATTGGTGACAGGGCTGTGAACTCTCTCTGTGGAGCCGGCGGGGGGCAATCGGGTCTCTCACCCAGAGCAGCACTGCCACAACTCATTAACTGAGAGTTAAATCACCCCTTCCCTCACCAATGCTCCTGGTTTGAGCCAAATCCCCTTCTCATCCCAGGCCAGCAAACATCACCCTGACAGAGACCAGGGGGCTGTGTTCCTACCCAGGAACCACTGATGCCTGCCCTATTTATGGGGTGGGAATGAGAAAATATTCACATTACAGAAGAGGAGCATCCCCAGCAAGGCATGAAGCTGGTTATACCCAGCACAGGCTGGAGGCCCTGACCTGTGCCCCAAGGGATGGTCTTGCTGTCCCACCCCAGGCAGAAGTTCCCCCCATCCCCAGCATGTGCAGGCAAGCCAAAACCACTGCCACAGATGTGATGAGACCCATCTGGGGACACGACTCTGTGTGACAGCAATGTCACACACAAGTGCCCTGAGCATCACTGCACCAGGATGCACTTGCTTCAGCAGAGATGTCCTCCTGATCAGTGTCATCTCCTCCCTTTATCCCACCACTCCTATTCCAGGAGTGGCTGACCACCATCCACTCCTGTGACCATCCCTAAATACAGCCTGAACAGGGCAAGATGATACTCTGATGGGTAGAGTGCTGGTAAGGGAAATAACAAACCCATCCCTTGGCAGCACATCACCCCAGACCCTCGGGGGGTACAGCAGCCCCTCCTGCATGAGGACCTGCTCCCACACCAGGGTACTGGGTGCTCCCAGGGCCACCCACGCCAGCCCCCTCCCTGCACAGCTCATCAGGCTCTGTGGTGTGAGGACAGCAGTCGAAGCAGGTGATAATTTCATTTCCCTTGCAAATGAGTCCACGTTCCTTCGCCATCCCCAGCACCTCATCAGCAGAGCCTTCATCACCACCCTACTCCCCCCACCAGCCCTCACCTCCTCCACTCACTTCAGCTCATTCCCCCAGCCGTGACAATCAGCCATTTCCACTTCCATCTCGCCAGGAGCCCTCACTCTCACTGTTTTCTTACCATCCCACTGCACACAGGTTGACTTACTGATGAAGTTATGACAGTGAACTATTAACAGGAACAACTTGTTTTTCTTCAAACCTGGTTCCCTGAGACCTCATCCAACGAATATGCTGCTGAGGATGGGATGATGTGACTGGCTGATGCCTACATGGAGAAGGGGCTTTGGGGATGAGATGTGGGTGGAAGGAACTGGAGAACCCCAGCAGGCCCCATCTCACTCCTCACAGGGAGTGTTTTATCCCCCCGTTTCCCCATCCCTTTCTCTCCTCCATCAAGGCTTTCCCCATCCCACTGCTACCCTGTACAGGGAGGGGGTCCGACATCACCCAGCCCAAATCCACAAGCTTTGCCATGACACCAACTGCTTTGCTATATTTAAGCAGTCCTGGGAGCTCTCTGGGTCTCAACAGACCATTGCCCATCAAATGTGCTTTTGAAATACACTGTGCCAGGGCAGAGTAATTAAAAGCAAACCTGAAACCTTCCCAGGGAACTCAGAGCACAATTCAGGTGGCAGAAAACTCCAGAAAACACAGACTTGGAGCTCCTGAGTCCCCTTCCAGTCAGGGGGCAGGCACTGGGTGGGAGGCAACCACAGGGTCATGTCATCTCCTGACTTTCCACCTGTCTCAGCTACCCCACTGTGGTTAAAGCACAGACTCCAGTGCATCACTCAGGTCACAGCAGTCTCTGACCTCCCAGAGATCCTGCACTGCCTGGGCTGCAAATCCTGCAGGGAGTAGAGAAGGAGCCATTTAGTGAGGGGGTCCTCCAGCCCCCTAGAAGGACAGAACTCTCCTCACCCTGACCCAGCCCAGTGTGTTGGTCCCACACACACCTCTGCCCTGGATTCTAAAGCACCCCGTCGCTCCTGAGTAACCCTGAGGCACCAGTGATGGGCTCCATCCTACCCCCAGCCCTCCTCCCTGCACAGCAGATGGGCACCAGCCCTGCTAGGAAAAGCTAACGGGATCCAGCACCACTTTCATTAATTTCTGCTGAATAATTAAACCCCACGAAGTTAATACTTTGTGCTTAAAAAACACCCGATTCCAGTGTTCATAATTACTGTTTTATTGAAGCATTAAAAATTAAAGGCCATTCTGAGGTTGCAGTTAGCACAAGAGTTGAGTTCGGCCCCTGTCAGGGGAAACTCAGCTCTTGGGCACCAGCACAGCATTTGAGGGGGGGGCACAGCCCTTTAATCTACAGAAGGATCTACCTCCAAACCTTGGGGTCCTGGCCACAAGTCTGCCCAGCTCAGTCTGGCTTCTGAGCCTAAAGAGACCCCCGAGAGCCCCCAGACCATCACCCATGTTGCTGCCAACACCACCCCAACCCTCCCCACGGGGCACAGGGATGGGGCTGTCAACTCCCTGAGGAGCCTCAGGGCTCCCAACCATCCCTCTCCTGCAGCCAAGCTCCAGGACAGCCCAGACTGCCCACCTGCAGCAGCACAGCCCAAATCTACTCTTTAACAACCCTTTGTAGGCACCAGGTGTTCCCACCCTCCCTGCTCCATGGGATGGGCTCACTAGAGATCAGGTTGGCCCCAGGCTACTGTGTCCAGATTGCTGGGAATAGGGAACAAGGGCAGATAGGTGCTTTTAGGACCACAGCTGTGAGGAACCCTCATCTCCTCTCCTGCTACCATTCTTTGTCATCAATTCATCCCATCACAAATAGAGATAGTCCTGGAATTCACAGCCAGAGCATCCTCTGGCCCTGCAGGGGCATGTCTGGGATGGGAGGATGTCCTGACTTGGGGCAGCTTCCCCCACCACAGAGCAAGAGGACATGGCCAGTGTCACATCTGACCCAGCAGCTTCACAGCAGAAAATAATGACTGCAAATGTCAGTGAGTGCTTTTGTGCTCATAAAATAGGTGTGTGGGTGGTTGGAGAAATACCAGCTAGTGGAGAGGTGCTCATACCTGCACATGGAGGATCCCTCTGCCAGCTGATGGTGGGGAGATGCTGCTGAATGCAGGGAAAAGGGGGGGGGGGACACAGAACTGCTTCTCCTTTGCTGTGGGTGACCCTCAGACCCTGCCAGCCCATATATGCCAGCCAGGTCTGTGCCAGGAGCAAAGCTGGAAGGGCCAAAAGCATTCTGGACTGTTTAAAATTGCTGTGAGGTCCAATAAAGGTGTGACAAAAGCCACCTCAATCCCCCCCCCCCCCGAGGACACCTCCCTCTTGCAAAGGAGAGGCTCAGCCCAGAGCTGATGGGGCCTCTCCCATTTTCCCAAAGTTCTGGTTTAGGCAGCAAACCAAACAGAAAACCCAAACAGGAGATGCTTTATTGGTTCTGGGTGGGGAGGAAGAGCTGGTCAGTGCTGTTCACATCCCCTCACTGCTGCCAAGCAGAGAGCATCCTCCATCCTCCCCACTGCTCCTGCCACCCCTCACCCCAGCCCTGCTCTTCCCTCCCAGCCCCTGTGACTTCTCTTGGGAGATGTCTCGTGCTGCAGTTCCACCCTCAGCTCTTCAGTGTTCCTGTTCCTGCTCAGTTCAGTCCTGAGCGTTGGCAGGTTGGTGGCCAAGAGCCAGAAATATCCATCAGCTCTTTCCCCATCAGCCCACGTTACTCCAGTTTGGGCTGCTCAGTTGCCCAGTTTGGAATGTATTTCTGCAGTTTGGCCCCTGATAGCTCATTTAGGGGAATGCAGTGGGGCTCAGCCCTGCCTTGGAGCATCCAACTGCCCTATCCATCCCATGCCACATGGACCACCATCCCCACAACCCAGAGGCTCCCAAACTGGTTTCTATGCAAGCCAGTTTTCAACTCCCTCATCAGTCTCCATGGCAATAAGTCTTCTCCCTCCCCACCCAGGGTGGTGGGGGGCAGCTCAGGGGTTCCACAGCAGCTCCCCCCTGCTTGAGAGCTTCCCCTCAGTCCCCAGCAGCTCCCCCAGTTTCTCCCAGCAGCTCTGTCCTGCAAGCAAACCAGTACAACGAGTGCAGCTCACTACACCTGCACAGACAGCACCTGTGGGTGAGTGGCAAGATGAGACACAAGCTCACTTCAAACTCAACGAGAATCCCATTTTCTTCCCTCTGCCTGCCCTCAGCCCATCCCTGCTGGTTTCCCACAGCACTGGGGCTGCCTGGCAGGTACTTGGCGCTCTCCCAAAGTGAGGGCTGTAAACCCATCCCTCTGGTAGCAGAAGGAGACAGGCTTTGTAAAAAATGACGCACGGCAGATGCAGATTAATGTTATTTCACAGTCCTGCTGACGGTTCCGAGCTAGTCACCGATACGGGACTAAAAATACCACCAGGGGCCTCGAGTTTTTATTTTCCCTGTTCAACAACGCTCGCAACAAAAACACCCGACTGAAATAGCAACTCCAAAGCCAACGGAGCCCCTCGTGGGCGATGGAGGAGCTGGATGGAGGGGGGCAGGTGTGAAGGCACCGGCTGTGCCGAGGCGGCCGGAGGAGGAGGAGGATGCCAACAGCATCCCCCTCCCTCTGCAGCAAAACAGGCTGGCATGGAAGACATCCCTGGGATCTGCGGGGCTCAAGTTCTCTGCGGCTTTGGATAACGCTGAGCCAAACATAAGGAGTATAATCCTGTATTTTCTGCGCTGCTAAATATTGGCAGGAGTGATTTTCTCAGTGAGTTTGTCCTCTCTGAGGCATTTAACAGAGCTTTGCCCGACTGCTTTGATGCATCCTGGACACTGGACATCCAATAATCCTTTTGGGGCCATGGTGGGAGCCAGTGCTTTGGGCTAAGCCTTTCCAAGGGTTCACCTTTCAGCCCCTTGGCCAGTCCTCAGTAGGGCAGGAAAGAATCTACAGCCAAACTGGCACTGGCAGCATCTTTCCCAGTGCCCAGGTGGGAGGTCATGGCTGCTGGGCATGATTGTCATTCCATGGCTCCAGAAAATTCCCCAAGGTGACAGCGAGGGTGTGCTCTGATGCTCTGAGAGGAGCATCCATGAGCAGGAGAGGGGTGCAGGGAAGGGGTGTTGGGGTTTTACTGGGTGGGCTTTAGGGAGCAAGAGGGGAAGCAGGGGCAGTTTGGAGCCAGGGCTGGACTTAGTCCTGAGCCACCTCTGGAATCCAACTGGTCCAGAGCCCACTGGCACCAGTGGGACAACAAATGTGATCAAGAGCAGAGCAGGAGGAAAGGGCTGCTCCATATTCCTGCTGAGACCAACCCGTCACGGGAGAACACTGTTTTATTAATGTGCTCAGAAAAAGAAGAACAAGCAGATGTTTTCAGTCAGGCTCTTCTTAGCATAAAGCAGCAGTGGAGAAGTCCATGAAAATTCCCTGCACTTCAGTTTTCTGGTAGGAAACCTGTCAAACAGGAGCTCGAGCAGCCGAATTCACAGGGTTCTTGGAGAAGTGGGGATGGTGCAATTCAGTTGCAGGGGGTTATTGGGTCACACAGTGATGGTCCCTGACCTGTCCCCCACCCTGGGGAGCAGAATGTCAGGGGGACCAGACCCAATCTGATCCCCTCAGGGTGTGCCTGGGTGGCAGCAGTGGCAGGTCCAATGTCAGAGACACATCACTCCGTGTCCTACCCTTTTATAATATAGTTAAGACAGATAGTGCAGTTATGGCTTGGAGGGAAAGATGATTAAACATTATAATCCCAATTACAGCTTCTAATCGGGATTAATTTGTTGAGTTAATTAAGTGTGGAAATCCATTGCCTCCCACATTTCTTTTATGAACTTCTTGCTCCCAAGGCCAAGCCCTGCCTGGCCACACCTGGGCACAGCTGGAAGGGCAGAGGGCTGTCACTGCTGCGTGATGACACAGAGATTGCAGTGACACTGCCACTGGCAGTGACAGCCAGCTGGGCTCCACTTCAGCACCCAGTCACAGCTCATGGTTTGACCCAGATGCAGAGATGGCAAAATGTGGAGACAGGAACCAACGTGGGGAGGGTTAGACCTCAATGCCAAACCTGAATGAGCCTTTGCAGAGGGACAGCAACGTTGCAGGAGCTCAGGGACAGCCAAAAAACATATTTCTTGAAGCTGCATTGGAGCTGCTGCACCGTGGGATGGGTGACAGAGGATGCCTGCACGTAAAACTGGCAGAATACCTGGAAACTCTTTAGTTTCCAGGGCAGGGAAATGCCAGTGTGCCAAACTTGGTGAGAGCAAAGGACCTGGGGCAAAGCACACACAGGGGCTCAGTGGACAGCAGAGGTGCAGGACTGGCAGTGCCAGGAAAGGGGAGACACAGCAGTTCAAGTGCCCGGGCTCTGCAGCAGCTGGGTGTGCTCAGGGAAGTGTGGCTGGAATGGTCCAGATCAAGGTCTTCCCACTTGCAACATCTGGACAAGAAAGACATGGACATGTTTGAGTGGGTCCAGAGGAGGGCACGGAGATGATTTGAGGGCTGGAGCCCCTCTGCTCTGGGGACAGACTGGGAGAACTGGGGATGTTCAATCTGGGTAAGAGAAAGCTTCAGGGAGATCTTTGAGGAGTTTGTAAGAAAGATGGGAACAGACTTTTTAGCAGGGGCTGTTGCAATAGGACAAGGGTGATGGCTTTAAACTAAAAGAGAATCGTTTCAGACTAGATATAAGGAAGAAATTTGTAACAGTGAGGGTGGGGAGGCCCTGGCACAGGTTGCCCAGAGAATCTGTGGCAGCCCCATCCCTCGAAGTGTCCAAGGTCAGACTGGATGGGGCTTGGAGCAGCGTGGTCTAGTGGAAGGTGTCCCTGCCTGTGACAGGGAGTAGGTCCCTTCCAACCCCAACCTTTCCATGGTTTTGTGATTCCCATCTGCCCCAGCACCACATGGCCAGGCTCACGGTGTTCCCCTGAGCCACAGCTATGGCTCATGCCCCTGTTCCCACTGCTGCACAGCCAGACAGCTGGCAGGGCTGCTGGCACTTCCCATTATTTTTTCTCAACACTCTCCTGAAAATTAATTAATTCAATTAATTGATTAAATAAACACTCCTCCACGCTTGGGGGCGTCGAGCCAGTTGTGCACGGTGTCAAAGCTGCAAGAGCATCACCCCTTCCCAGGCTGACTTTTCAGGTCCTGGTCTCAGTGACATGAAACTGGGGGAATTTGAGGAGGGATTGGGGCTGGCAAGAGAGGTGTTGCAATGGAACCTGCAGTAAAAAGCTGCACAGAAACCTCTGAAGTGGCTCCATTTCCATGCAGGTTGCAAAGTCTTCCCCTGTATATTTCTTAGTGATGCTGTCAGATGCTTTGACTCCTTAGATGAAAGGAGCTAAATTAGAACAGATCATTATTTCCTGTTTTCTGGTTTATATTTAGAGGAGCGCTGATACCTCTGGCAGTTTGCTCCGACACTGAAAGCAAACCCCTGTCCTGGTTCTAACTGGTCTCTACTGGGAGCTGAGTTCCAGGGGGTGAGAGCTGGTGGGAGCCCTCTGAAAGACGGGGAGGAGATGGGCTGAACAGCCTTCCAGCCCCTTCAGCATCCCAAAACCAGCAGCCACGTGTTGAGAATAAGGATTTTAGTCATCTGTTTTTGCCCCCTTGCAGTCCTTTGCAACTGGCACCTGTGCCAAGGGGCCCTGGCTAGAGCTGAAACCCCACAGAGCCACCTAAGCCCTCCAAAACACTCCCCCCTCTCCCTATCATCCCAACCTTTAATTTTGCCCCCTTTCCAGAAGACCTGGCTGCTGAGGGCTGGATCTTGGCTCAGGTTCCACACTCCCTGGGCTGGGGGATGTCCCATCCTCTCCTCCTGCAGGCACTGGTGAGAGAATCTGCACCCTCAGCAACTCTGCTCTGGTTTGTGGATGGCTCGTTGGTATTTCTCTGCCTGCCTGAGGAATGATATTGAATGGGCCTTATCTCTCCCGAGAAAATATCGATCCGGAGCTTTAATGGATTTCCACTAACGAGCCACAATGAGTGTCACTGGGCACCACTGATAAAATGGAGCGCTCAGCCCCACAGCTCTGAAAGGGAGTTTCACCCCCAATCCAAGTCCCTTCTGCCAGACCAAAAGAGGAAGAGAAAAGAAAGAAAAAAGAAGGCAAAAAATGTCACTGCTCTTTTCACTCAATAAATCTGAGGACAGATTTTCAATTTGTTCACTTTCTTTACGGCTCTGGCTTTGCCAAAGCGAGGGGGAGATGAGAGAAGGGGACAGGAGATTAAACGCATTAGTTTATTTTGGGAAGTCTTTCTAAAGGGGGAAAATAATATTAAAGAAAAGAAAAAAAGCGTGACACCAGGGAGACAGGACTCAATTAAAGCAAGACCTTGAAATGCATGAGCCAGCAGCCCCGAGCACGGGTCCATCAGACTCCCCTGTCAGGCAGCAGGTTGGGCTGTGTGGCAGCTAGATCCATCACCTGGGGAAATAACCACCGGTGCTTACATCTTCAGCAGCTCCTTGATCTACCGATAAACCCGTTAGGGGAAATAAATGGGTTTCTCCTGCCTGGACTGTCCACGCCGGGGATGCGATTTGCCATTTCACCCGGCTGCTGATAAGCAGAGGATCAGGAGGGAAAAGCCACTTTAACGATTTCCTAATAAAGCCCCAGATAAGAGCAGAGCAGCGCTATTACCTCCCTCGGCTGTGATTTACAGCCCAGATTGCTGCCCCGGGCTGACTCCACAGAGCAGGATGCTGGGGCAGGGAGAGGTGCCCAGCTGGCAAAAGGATGCTGTGAGGGTAAGGACCAACCACCCTCCCATCCTGCATCCCCCTCGCACCGGCACAGCAAGGTTTTGATGCCCTCAACATTAAAAACAGGGGGAGGGGGAAATCCCAACCAACTCCAGAAAGTTCTGAGTGGAATTACTAAGAAGAGTGAGGCTCAGAAACAAAAATCGCCCCTGGCTCCACATTGCTAGGTAAGGAAAATGGATTTCCAGAGCGATATCATTCTTTTGACACGCCTGTCCTGGTTTCACAACTGCAAGAAAACAGGTTAGGAAAAGAAATGCAAATCTTCAGGAGGCTCTGCTGGCTGGATGCCACCAGAGATGCCATCAAAAGGTCCAACCCCCCACCCCAAGGAGACCCCAGGTGCTCCCCACACTCCTGGTCTGGCTGTTAAACTGTCCCATTCACCAGCACTGGAGGGTGCAGCTGATCTCATCTGATTTTTAATTGTTTGGGTTTATTCATAGTTTTGACACCATTTCCCCCCTTTTCCCCCCCTCCCAGTTGGGGATTTATTCTTTGCAATTATCTGTAGGAATTAGAACCTCTTTCATACGGCAGTGGCTCTGCTTCCCCTTCAGTCTCCTTCATGCTCCTACTTAATAAATTGTGAATTTAATGTTTGTTTCCTCAGATCTCCCTCCCAAAAAGAAATGTGTCCTGGCTAGGGAGACCAGGACAAGTGCTGGAGACCTGCTTGGGCAAGAGCTTGGGAAAGCAGAGGGATGCTCCAGTGATAGCCTGGGCACAGCCACGGCCAGAAACAGGCAGAGAAAAGCATTTCCATGTGACAAAGTCCCTTCTCTTTCACACCAGCTCCTCCAGGAGCTGCTGCTGCCCCAGCAGCTCCATCCCTTGGTGCCAGCTGCATGTCAGGGTGCCAGGACCAGCAGTGCTGCAGGACCCAACAATGCCCCACATCCCTGATACACCTACCCCTACACAACCTTGTGGTGCCAATTCCACACCCAAACCTATGTTAACACCCAGCATTGGCATTCCCAAAACAGCCCAGCTCCCACCTTGCCCCTACATGGGATTTTACAGCCCAAGGCATCCCCCTGCTCCCAGCTGGGGCTCCATCTGGGATGAGGGAGTGGGGGCTGCCCCAGCACCCACCCTCCAGTCCCTGTTACATCCAGCATCCATCAGTGATGGGCCAACAAGAGAGTCATTTCCCCAGGCAGCACCCGGGCAGGACTCAGTGCTCACTGGCAGGGCAGAGACATGACATGCAATCCCAGAGCCTTACTCAGCCCCATCACCCAGATTTACAGGCTGACTTGAGATCCAACAAGGTTCCCGACAGATCATTATTTCCCATGACAGCAGCGAAGGTGAACCAGCCGCCTTTTATTCCAGCTTGGAGAAAAATGCTCCTGCCAGGGGATAATTGGGACTCTCTGCAGTGGGAGGCAGTGCTGGGCTGCTGAGAGGTGAAGGCTATTTTAAAAGCAGCTGTGCAGAAACGGTGCAAAAAGCTGCCCAGGGAGCTGATGTGTAACCAGCGCTGCCTCCAGAGGCATCCCGAGCCTCTCTTGGTCTTTAAAACTTGCTTAGATCCCCTACACAACCAGATTTCATTTGGTCTTTACAACCCTGGGAGGTGAATTGCTGATGGTTCCTGCTGGCAAACCTCTCCCAGACTGGCTCCTGCCCACTCAGGGATGTGCCAGGGGATGTTTGGAGGTTGAGATGAAAGGTGCTCCAGAAAGGTGTCGTTGCTCAGCTCTGCCAAGAGAGGTTTGCGCTGCTTTTATTTAGACACACGCTGGCTGCAAGACACAGAAATTACTTAATCAATCCTTCCCCCTGGCTGGCGTCACAGGCAGGATGGAGGCTGCCCACGCAATTTTGAGCTGAGGATGATAAATGGCACTGGGATAATGGCAATGCCTCCACCTCCCACCTCAGCCAGTGCAGGGTTTGGGCCAGGCTTGCCACAGTGGGTTCACGGGCTTGGCCAGATTAGGTTAGACCTTAGGAAGGTCTTTAGAGAGAAAGTGATTGGGCCATTGGAATGGGCTGCCCAGGGAGGTGGTAGAGTCACAATCCCTGGAGATACTTAAGAAGAGACTGGATGTGGCACTCAGTGCCATGATCTGTATGAGGTGGTGTTGGGTCAAAGGTTGGACTTGATGATCTCAGGGATCTTTTCCAACCTAGCTGATTCTGTGATTCTGTGAAAGGGATGTCCAGAGGACATGAGCACTCCGTGCTGTCACCCTTTCCGGGGACAGAGTAGGAAGACAGTGAGGGGAGCTGGGCTCTGCCTGAGGATGTAGCACTGCTGAAGGAATAGCATTTCCTCCCCAAAACTGCCACAAAGAGGACAGGCTGGAGGTGCCAGGGCTGCCTGTCACAATGCAAGACCTCCTGCACTCATCTGTGCCACTGCTCTCCATCAGCCACCAGGCCTGCCATGGCCTGGGACCCTGAAGTGACAGTGCCAGCACAGGCTGCCACTGCACCAGTCTCCCTCACCAGCTGGGCCAGGAGCTCTCCCATGCAGGGAAGGGCTGGGAGGGAGTTTCCAGACTGTAACATTCCATCCACGTTTTACAGGATGCTGAAGTCTCACCATCAAACACTTCCAAACAACAGGAGGGCTGAGCACCAAACTTACAGCAACACCTTGCTCCGGTGAGCAACCCTACAAAAACCAACCAGGTCAGCACAGCCAGGCTGAAGAGCAGCCTGAGGGGCTGGGGGAACTCACTTTGGGCCCCTCTGTCCTGCTGGCAGCACTGCCCAGGGGGACCAGCATCCTTCCCAGGAGCCCATCCCAGCCCCATCCTGCCCCTCGCTCCCCAGGGACAGCCTGGGAGTCACCCAGTCCCCATTGGTTCTTCCTGGGGGCACTGTGGGTGCAGATCCCAGTGTGCCCATCCAGCCCAGCTGCCCTCCTTGGGCTTTGCCCTTGCCCAGCTGCCCATCCACAGCTGGCACCGGCACCCCGCAGTGACCCCTCAAAACAGCTCTGCCCAAGAACTCCCACAGAAGGGCTGGGTGTTGCTTCCCCTTTAATTCACCACTGGTCAGGGGGAGGGTTAAAAAAAAATAAATCAATAAATAAAACAACTTAGGATGCTTGAAGAGGATGAAAACCCTGAAACTGCAGTCTGCTGGTGGCTTGTCCTGTTGCCAGAGGAGGGGAAGGGTATCCCCAGCCCCTCTCTCTCCCCACCACCCCATCCCAGCGCCACCAGGTCCAGGTGGGTTCAGATGCAGTCGGACGATGCTCCTCGGGAAGAAAATGAAACCGAAGCTCAGGACATGATCATTCACACTTGGCTGGTGGATGAAACAACTCCCGGAGTCCAACAGCCCTGGGAGGGACCTGTCCCACCTCCTCGGCTACTGCAGAGCTTTGAGAAAAAAGCCACTCGGTGCCCGTCGTGTGCCACAGAGCCGGTGGGGACACCCCCCATCACAAGCAGTCCCTGCACAGAGCCACTTGTCCCTGTTGGTAGTCGCGGCAGGGGCAGAGCCGGCGGTACTTGGTGTTGTAGCCGGCGCAGCTGAAGAGCAGGGGCTCCTTCTGCAGGTAACACTCGTGCACCTTCTCGGCCACCGCGGGGTACAGGTGGTTCATCTCGTACTCGGTGCTGTCGCAGGTGATGCTGAGCCTGGCAGCGAAGGCAAAGGTGGGTCAGTTCAGCGAGGAGCCTGCCCTGGGGGTTCACTGAAGGGTTTTTAACTTCCTTTGCTAATCATGGGGGTAGATCTTCGCTGATCTATGTTTGGCATCCTTTGGCTAGACTGAGTGCTTGTCACCAGCCCAACACAACACACAGGAAAGGGCAAACTTGCAGCTCACCCCAGGATCCAGAGATCACCCCAACCCTTGCATGGGCCACCTATGGCTCAGGATCCCCCAGACCTTGTGGGCCCCTCCCAACTCGGGATATGCTATGATTCTTTTATAGCCCCTTGCTGACCAACAGGTCAGTCCAGTCTCCATGGACACCTCCTACATCAGCTAACATTTCCTGGGACTGACATGAACTCAGTGGATGCTCACATGTCCCCTGCTAGCTGGGATTAGTCAGAAAACTGAGGTGGGGACCCACAAATGCCCTGAGGGGGAGTAAAAACACTCAGTGTGGCTCTCAACATCCCTCCCTGCTCAGACGCTGATGGAGCAGCAGCACTTGCACTGCCCTCCCACCAAGCCCTCTTGGTCCCTGAGCCAGCTCATTTTAAGTTCTGGAGGAGGATGTGGAGGGGAGAGAGTGAAACCCGAGCCCCAGCTCTAATTTATCATATAAAAATGTCAGTGGGACACGCAGCGCCTGCCTGACCAGCGTGACAGCCCTGGCAACGCTCGCATTTTAATTGCCCACAGAGCGGCACGGAGCCCGGTGGCAGATTTATACTCTATTAAAACTTCACTGCTGTGTGTTCAAAATGCAGTTTTATAGAGAGAGACATTAAAAAGGAGAGAGAGGCAGAGAGCACCGAGGAGGTGGAGGGGAACAGGGTGGGAGACAGGCGGAGCTGTGCCTGGAAAGGCTGTTGCTGCCTCCTGAAGTGTGAAGCTGGACAAGCAATCCTTTGACCTCACTGCCTTGGGCAAGAAGACACCTCAGTGGGATTTCACGAGGGGGTACAGGAAGAAAATGGGTGCTGGGGACGGAGGGAGCAAAGGGAACACTGTCTGGCTGTTGGTACCCCCACCCTCCCCGTTTCCCTGAGAAGGTCACAACTCACTGGAGAAACACCTCCTCCTTGTTGAGGAACCTGAAGAAGGTGGGCTCACAGACCAGCCCGTGCCGCCGGCACGTCTCGGTGCAGGTGTGCTGGCTCTCTGACACCCACACCTGCAGCGAGTCCACCGGGGGCCACGCGTGGGGGTCCCGGCTGGCGCTGGGTGACCACACCAGGTGGGTGGCATTGGGGGACAGGGCCAGCGGGCTCGGAGGGCTTTGCATAGCAGGACTCTTGGTCTTGGGAGGCAGAGGAGGAGATGACGTGGTGCAGAAATCCTAGTGGGAGATAAGATAATGGGTCAGTGTGCTGAGGGACAGGGAGAGAAGTAAGGAAGGGAAAAGGAGGCTGCTGGTGGGACAGGTGGACTTGGGATGATGAGTTTGCTCATCATTTTGAGGTTATCTGTGTGTGTACATGGCATCTCTTGCTGCAGGGGATAAACACACTGGCCACCTCTTCTTCTAGTGCTGCCTTATTCTTTGCATCAGAAGGGCCCCAACCCAGCCACAGCACCCCAGGTATCCTCTACCAACCCCCAGCATCTTTGGTTCATGACAAACCTCCCCCAGCCCCATCTCGTGGTGCTTTCTACAATAGGGGCACTAGCTACACAGTGCCCATGGGAGGGCAGGGATGTTCCCCAGGGAGAAGAGGGAAGCTTGGCCAGGGGAACAGAGATGGTGCCCCAGGAAGGACAGGGTTTCTCCCCCAACCTGGTGCTGAATGTAGGCGTGGATCCGCTCCAGCATCCCCTCGCAGGTGTACTCATAAGGCAGGTAAGGGTCTACCTGTGAAGGGGAAGAGCAGAGCACAGGCAGCAAGCAGGGACAGCCTTGCCCTGCCCCTGAGCCCAGTGGCCCAGGATGGCAGTGCCCTGGGCATGGCTCTCTCACCCACAGCTCATGTCTGTCCACCAAAGCAAGCAGGGAAGAATCCTAGGGCTGGAAAAACCTCACAAGCCATAAAGCACTAGACAAAGAGGGAGAAGGAGCACTTTGGGTTCAATCTGTGTCCTGGTGAAAATGAAGTCACTCTGTTCCATTTCAGCCTCCCTTTTCTCCACTTTGATAAGTCATAAAATCATATCAAATCAAACCAGTTTCCATGCAGTAGGTCACTTTGAACTAAAAGATGAACTGTTTCAGCCCAAGAAGCACTCTGCAGCTATGGGCAACAGAGGAGCAATTTTAAAATACAGAGGAAGAGGTAAGACTGGTACAGATGCCAAGCTAATCCAGAGCAAGAGCATCCTGGTGGTGCCCCAGGTCTGGTCCAGCATCCTCTGCTCCTCTGACCTCAGCATGGCTCTGCCTGCTCAGAGAGGAAAGTCCAGGCTTCGGTGGCTGTGAGCAACACAGGACAAAACTAGCCAGGGAAAAGCCCTGGGCTGGGACTGGCTGTGAGCAACACAGACAAAAACATCTCTCTTTTCCCACTGCCACGTTGCTGAGGGTTTGCTGCCCAGCACAGGTGGCTGTGGTGGGGTGGAAGCTGCTACCTCTGCCAGTCTCTTGTGGCACAGGCTGGGATGGGGCAGGGAGGCAGCAGCCAGCTGCACGCTGGGATGGAGGAAACACGGATGCCCACGTGGATGTTGGTGCTGTCACTGCATCTCCACGTTGATAAATGCTATTTACAGAGTCACCAGCACCTAAACCACAGAGTATTTTTAGTGTGGGTTATGAAACGCTGACAATCTTCAGGAGACTCTGCCTGCACTCACATCCCAACTTTTCTCTGGCCTGAGAGTCACCCTTGGATCCTGGCATGGCAAACCTCCTCCTCTGCCCTGTGGCACAGCAGTATCCCCCAAACGAGCATGTCCCTGGCACTGTGGGGGCACAGGCTCCAGGGGGAGCAGGCAGGACAGGCAGGAGCAGGCAGAACAGGCAGCAGTGCTTGCTGCCCTCAGCAGTGGGGTGAGGGGTGTGCATGGCCATTGCCCTGAAGTCCAGAATGATTTTCCTCATGGGAAGAGCATTCCCACAAGGGCTGTGTCACTGATGCCCACTTCCCGCTGGAACAAATTAATTTTTAAGGAACTTTCTGCCCTAGGAAGATGTATTTTTCCACACTCCCTTATTTTTCCAGAGAGATGCTACATAAGCCACAGGATGCCGGTGCATGGAAGGAGCTGGTCCTGTGATCCCCTTTCCTCTATGTATCTCATGCAAAAGGATTATAAGCAAAACCATCCCGAAGATAATTAATCCAGAAAACACTGCTGCTTCTATTTTCTGAGCTCTGCACCTCCAGAATAGTTATTTCCTTTTGAAGTACCCGTCAAACCCAAGCTCAAAGGCTCAGGCTGCTAAGAACCCTCTAAGCATCTCCCTGCCATAAATATCCCACCTGAGATCTCAGCCAGGCTGGAAATCACAGCTGCTCGCTCTAATTACAGATGTGCACACTAATCAGGGCTGACACAGTGACAGGCACCGATCCTGCCTCTGAATTCCTGATGGGCTCTCAGTTAACTGGGGCAGAGTCCTCGAAAAGGAAAAATGCAAAACTGCCCATCTGGGTTGCACAAAGCCAGGCTGGGGGCTGGATGCTGCCTGGAACCACTTTGGGGGAGACACTGCAGGCTCTGCTCCTCCAGCCTCTCTCACCCTCAAGGGGTTCCCCAAAGTCTCTCACTCTCCCCTGCTCCCCTCTCCCAGTCTCGTTAGGATTCAGCTCATGCACCCAGGACTCATAGAAAATGCCAATTTTGAGAAGATAATTGTTTTAATTAAAACCTGACAGGCTTGGCCTCCCCTTCATGGCCACATCCCTAATGGCATTCCCTGTGTTGGGAGCTCAGGATGTGCCCAGAGCTCTGGGAGGGAGGAAGAGGAGGGTTCTGAGGGGGGCACCACTGCATGCCACTGCCTGGCAGAATGATGCATGGGATGCCACGGGAGAAAGTGGAGGGTTTGGGGAAGATGGACTTTGCCACCCTTTCCCCCAGGTGAGGAACCACAGGCAGAGCTCTCCAGCCCCAGCACTCTCCATCAGCCAACCAGTATGTTACTGGTGTCCCATGGGGCTACCATCAGGAGAGCCCTGGTTTTACAGCCTCCAGCAGGAAGAGAGCAGCAAGTCTCTCTCACTCAAAAGGAAAAGGGGAAAAAAAAAATCCAAACGTCATCAGACAAATAAGTAGAAAAATAATGCAATTCTCTGCTGGCACGTAACAGCAGGCTGGAACATTTTAACCAGCTATTTTCGCTGTGATGTTTAATGCGCCGCTCTTTCAGGCATAGTCTGAAATGTATAATTTTCCATTATAGTCCTGTATGTTTGACTTTAATATAATGATGCCTTCTCCCTTCACTACACCAGAATATTGGGTCTATTAAATTGCTTGTGCCAGGACTACTTTTGACAATGGAAAAAGCTGAAGGCCCAGAAAATGGTGGTGCTTGCAAACCTCTCTCCTTGTCCAGCCTGTAACCCCTGGATCCCAGCCATAACCCAGCACTGGGACCACCCCCTGGCATCACCTTTCCCAGGGAGACACAACTTGTCTCTCTGCACCACATCACCGCACTGAGATTGGATCTCTGGGGTAGAGTGGTTTGATACTTCCACATTTTCAATTTTCCTCATAAATAGGTCAGAGATGCAAACCACCAGGGAAACCCAGAACTGCTCCAAGTGGGATGAAGGGCAGAGGCACAGCTTGCCAAAAGCCTTCCCCAGCAGTTGCAGGGTGACCCTGAGTGGGTGCCTCCTCTGAGAGGACAAGAGAGGGGAGCAAAGGGGCTTTACTGCGGGGAAAAAAACCCACATTGCAAACCCAAGCCACGCCCAAGCCGTGATTCAGCTCGCTCTCTCCAGAAGGAAGTTTCTTTCAGGCAAAACTAGGTTGGTGAAGGATTCCAGCTGCACCCCACTGCTCTGTTTGCACAGACACAGCAGCCAGCCCTGCCAGCAGAGCCAGGGGCTCCAAGCACACCACGGGATGCTCTGAGAGCCCAGCAGGAGCTGGGGCAGGGCTGGATCCCACCCCCAGCTGCAGCCTTGGGTGTCAGCAGCATAAATTGGGGTGCTGTACAGCAGTGACCTGCCTGCAGAGCCACAGGCAACACTAAAATATTGCTGAGCAGCAGCAAGTCCAGCCCAGAACCAAACCAGGACAAGCTTGTTGTCAGTTTGGCTATATCAGAATTACTGGCAGGCTCATGAAATCAGCTCCCAAAGTGGTTCCCAGCATCCTGGTTCCCAGTCCCTGGCACTCTGGTTCCCAGCATCCAGCACAGCTCCCACCAAGAAAAGCTGATGGGAGAGCATCTCATCCCACAACATCCCATATCCCCAAAAATGTTTTCCTGGGTTTGGGCCTGTAAGATGCAAAACCACAGCTGTGGGATAAGTGATTTTTCAGTCATGCGGCAACAAAAAAACCCTAAATATAATCAATTTCGGGTCAGTTTTCAATTTCCAATGTTTCCACCCATCAAGGAAGGGGAAAATGTTGTGTTTCAGGTTCAATCTGTCTGAGTCGGTGAAGCAAAGGGAAATGCATCATTTCAGATACGAGCCTTCCTTTCAATAAATTGGCAGGGTATTTCCAAACAAAGGCAGGCAGATGGGAAACAAAACCAGAGTATTTCATTCCAGTAATTCTGAAATGAAATGTTTTGACAGAAAAAAAAATAAATTGATGGTGGTTGTTCTGAAACACAGACAAATTTGTTAGATATTCCAATAACAGAACACCCCATTTCAGGGGGCGAAAAAAAAAGGAGTCAGTAAAAATAATTTCTCCAAACTCCAGTACCTGGCTGGGAACAGCAAGACTGAACTGCCCAGCCACCAGATTTCTGCTGCTCCTCCTGCTAATGTCCTTGTTTTCAATTCCTGCTGGAACAAACAGTATTTTAAAGACAAGATACCCAGGGATTCCTGGAGCCAAGGCCCATAATGAGGCTTTTAAACCTCTAAGGTAGGTCAATTTTTAGGCTTAATTGCCTTGACTGCATCTCTAATAAAGCAGACCTTTCTATTTAAAAGATAAAAAGGGGGAAAAAAAAAAGAGGTTGCTGTAAGTTATTCACACTCCCTCCCTGCTCTGCTTTGGGAGGATTTATACAATGTTTTTAAAAACTGCAGAGAGGTGAGTTGCAGGATTGACTTCTTGGAGAGAAGGAATGGCTCCTCTCCAGAGTGACTGTGTGTCACAGTGCAAGGGGGATGTCAGCCACTCGATTTATTCACTTGAGGCAAATGTAGGGCTTCAGCCTTCCAGCAGCTGATGGTAATTCCAGTGGCTGGGATGCTTCAGGGGAAGGGACTTCAAGGTGGGGGTCTCTGGTCCAAGAGAGGGAACAGGGAGAAAAAAGAGCTGAGACAGGAGCTTGTTTCTGGGTTAAACAGGGATGGGCACAGCATCACTCTCCAGTGAGTGCCTGCTGCTGGATACAGCGGGTCCCCACACCAGCTCCTCCTGCCCAGTGCCCCTCACACCACCAAATCCTTCCCTAAAATCCTTTCTGGCTCTTCTATTTTCAACCAAACATCATCATTAAGCATCGAAATGACCTGGTGCACACCCAGCCGACACTGCAGCGCAGCACAGCTGCTCAGGAGCCAGCACAGCCCCCTTCTCCCCCCTCCCTAATTCTCCAATCATTCTTTAATTATTTTAATAGCATAGCAGCACCACGCTTCTCTTTCTTCTCTTCTGGAAAGGCCGAAAACCTCCTTCCCCCTCCCAAAACAGCTCCCAGCTGCCCGCCCACAGCGTTGCCTTCACTTTGGGGCCGTCTCCAGCCCAGATGGTGGAGGGTCAAGCGCTGACAGCTGGCCCAGCAGCACAGCAGCAGGGATGTAATTATTTTTAATTTAATTCTAATCGAGATACGGGAACGAATGTGCAAAACAACAACTGTTTTCCTAAGTCAGGTTTGTTCTGTCTTTGCAAATTCGTGGAGAAAATGAGAGCGAGGTGAAGAGCTGCAGTAATTGCCTGTGATAAGGTGAGAGATCTGGGCTGATGGCATGGCCACATCCTCTGACTGTCACAGCCACTCAACTCTGCAGCCTGTAATGCAGGGAAAACCAAGAATGGCAACTCTCTGACCAGCACCACCCCTGTCCCCCCCAAAATCCCACCCAGCACTGCAACCCTGAGCCCCCACAGCTCCATGCAGGGTCCTGGTTTGACAGCACATCATCATCCTCACGAGGGGAGGGCTCATCCCAGGCGAAGCAAATTGCAAGCAAAATGGCTATCAGCATTTTTTCTCCCCTGCGGGAAAATTGACTTTAATAATTTGGACAACTTGAAAGGCTCCTGCCACAGGGCAGGAGGTAAATATTCATGAGGGAGCATTTGCAGAGCGGGCGCAGTGGGAGTGCTGCCTTCCCCGAGGGTCCTCACGCCCCCTCCTTCCCTACATCCCTTCATTCTTCACAGAGGCAACTCCTCAAGTTCTTCCTCTTGATTTGCTCCATCCCAACGCTAATGATCAACAGCAAAGTGGGGGAATGGCAGGCACAGGGGGCTGCAGCTCTCTGGATACCTGCTGGGAGAGGCTCTCTGGGTTTCTCTTTGAACCACACTGCTACACGTCTCCAGCAACCTCAGTCTCCTGCTCCCAACCTCACTTGCCTCATCTCAGCTTCTCCTGGCTCCAGCTCTGCCCAGAGGATCTCCCAAAAAGCACAGATCTGCCCTGAGGAAACACCTCCTCCACTCAGTACCAAAGCAAGGTGGGAGCACCTGTCCCCCTGAGGCTGCAGGAGAAGAGGACTTCTTGATTTCTTCCTTGCACGTGCAAATAATTCCAAAGGAGAAGCAAGGAAAGAAAAGCACTTCATGTCTGAAAGGGAGAGCCAGGCACCAGGAACTGCTGCTGTCCCAACCCAGAGATCACCCCAACACCTCCCCTCGGCCATACCTGGGTCCTCATGATGGTTTTGACAGCAGCTTCAAACTCTTCAGAGTTATTGTAGTCAACAGTCCACACGTGTGGCTTCCCAATGAAGTCTTCAGCATATGGGTGTTGGGAGGACACCTAAAACACACCAGTGCCAGCTGGATTTTGCAATCCCTGCTGGAAGGGCTGATTTGGCCCATTCATGGCTATGATGGCAGAGGAACAGCAGGTTCAGGCACAGACACACTGAGTTTTAACCCACTGCACACAGGGAGGTGCTGGAGAAAGGTTTCTTCTCAACTCAGCTGCCCCCTGACCTCGGGGTTTTGTGCTAAAATTCCCATTGGGTTGGGATGCCCCATTCTAACAACACTGAAATGCCTCCACAGACCTGAATATCTCCATAATACAGGCAAAATTTAACCATGACCTGAACCATTTGTGGGTCTGGATGGCAAAAGCAGACCAAGCAGTAAAGGGGTGTGAAGGCACCATGTCTCTCAGGTTTGCCAGCTCCAGGAACAAGGCAGAGAGAAGATCCATCACCACTGAAGGCTGGGACAGTCTGGCTCAGGGAGAAAGCAGTGCTTGAAGCTGCATCTCCCTGATGCCACAGGCAGCCCCCACACTGGTACCCCACAGCCACCCACCTCTCACCGGGTGATTTTTGGGAATCTACCTCTTTTGGTTCAGCCCCACAAGGCTGTGAGGCAGCCAGAGCCCTGATCTCCTCTGGGAAGGGGAGAGAGAAGTTGCTGATCAGAGGAGGTATTTTGGGGGCACCATGAAACATCACGGAGGGGCCTGAACCCCTGGCAGCTGGAGGAGGAGAGTAGAACACGCTCTGTGTTCTGTTCTCCAGCTTGCTGTCCTTTCTCATTTCTCTCCCAACAGATTGATGTCCTCCTTCCCCTCCGGCATACAAACACCCTGAGGCATCTCACAGCCCTCGCCCCCGGCTGCCATCCCAGCTCCAGGCTAAAGCACAACCACAGCACCCCCTGGGATGGGTGATGACACCAGAAGCTGATTCGGGGTGTTTGTGGGGCAGACATGGGGGCCAGGACAGTGCAGTGCCACCCACCCCCAGGATGGGGCTGCCACGTAGGGTGGTGACAGGGCTGAGCTGCCTGGTCCCACAGCTCGCTCCCTGAGCATTGCACTGAATTATCCACTTTATTAATAATAAAAGAGGCAATTTTCTCAAGCCTTTAAGTTTTAAAGAGTTCCTGCTCTACTTAGATTGAATTCCCAGCGACGGGCAAGCCTGGGAGGGATTTTATCCTTCTGCAACAGCATGGAGGTTCTGCTGGTCCTCTGCGTGGACAAAGGGATGAATGGGGGAGCATCATCCCAGTTTGGGAGCAGGGAGTGGATTCCTGTGGGCTGGTGGGGAAGAAGCTGGGATTTGTGGTCTGCAGAAGGCTCTTGCATCCCCTTTTCCTTGTGAACCCCAAACCTATAGCAGGACCCCCCGTGCATCCAAGTGCTCCAGATGGAGGTGATGTGAGAACAGGAGAAGGGATCCCATGTGTAGGAATCCACACTTGTGTGTTTGGAGGAAAACCTAACTAAATAAAAAAGCAAACTTGACTTTGGCAACTGCTCATCCATCCATCCATCCCATTCTTCCCATCCATCCATGCATCCACCCATCCATCCCATCCCCTCTCCTGCCACACTTGCCTCTCTGGACGTCGGCTTCCCGCGGAAGAACTCGTGGTTGAGGGAGCTGTGGGGGGGGTTGAACCTCGCCTGCAGGAAGACGCAGCCATTGGCGATGGCCTCCAGTGGGGCAGGACCCTCGTAGGGGAACCCAAAGCCAATGAAGAGCTGCAAGGGAGAAAACAACATGCTGGTGAGTGAATGTGGCCAATCCCATAGGGATGCCTCCCAAATAACCCACCAGCATCCCTCCCTGCTGCTCTGCTCCTGCACACCAAGCCTCCAAGGGGGTTCAACACCCCATAGCTCAGATGTCCTCAAAACTGCCCCTGCTCCACAGCTCACCTGTGCATGGCAGAGGTGTGTGGAGGAGCTGCAAGTTCCCCCGTGGGGGTTACAACCATCCCACTGGGTCTGTATGGAGCAATATCGCTTTGCCAAAGCTGTTTGGGCTGGTGAATCAAGAATATTTCCCCCAGCACCCACTGAAGGCGACCGGGATGTGCCCGCACCCACACACTCCCTCTGAGAACCCTATTTATTTTTGTCACAGCTATGTGGTGACAGAAAAAAACCCCACCCCTCTTAGCCATAAATGAATTAATCAGGAGACTTGGTGCTCTGCCTGCGGACAGTCTGCAAGGAGAAACTCATCAGACACATCTTGATGTGAAACGATGTGCTCTGCTCCGTTCCCGGCTAATTATCCCGGCTGAGAGGCTCCTGGCTAATTATCCCAGCTGAGAGCACCTCCAAGGCTGGGAGGAGTGGAGGTAACAGGGGACAGGGACCTGGGATGCCCCAGCTGACTCCTTCCCACCTTGGCCTTCCTCAGCAGCTGCTGGAACTCGTGCTGTGGGAGCAGCCCGTGGTTCTTCACGAACGCCGGCACCTCGGGCGGCCGCTGCGTCTCGTAATAAACGGTGCCATGGATCTCCATGTACTTGTTGAGAATGGCCAGGAACTTCTCCTTGCCCTGGGGAGGAAGGCAGAGGTGAGAACTGCATGGAAAGATGGGCACGACCTCCCCTTTCTGCAGTTATGGGGGAGATTTAACTCTGAAATTGCTGTCCCAGAGCACCCACGATGCTTCAGGCAAATCCACAGCAAAATCCACACCTCCTCATTCCTCGGAAACACATCCTGGACCACCCCAGGCTGGCAGAGAGCCCAAATGACTGCAGGATCCATCACCCTGAACATCAGCACCTCGAGCTCCTGCCTTTCCTGCTGCCTCCAAGGGCTACTTCCATGTGGAGCTGCTGAATTAAAGGCTTCAGCAGACTCAGAGGGAAGTCTGCAAAGACCAGAGCTTGCTAACAGCCTCTTATTCCAAGTAACAAGTCCCCAGGATTTTCTTGCTCAGGTTTAATCCTGTTTCACTACCTGGAAAATGAAGGGGGTCATCAATTTTCTTCTTTTGGAGGCTTTGCTTCTTTTGCTCTCCAAAGCAATCTTTGGTTTTAGCAATTTCTCTACTGCAGAATTCTCTTGCTTGAAAAACCCACAAAAGGACCAGCCTTTGGATGCTGCATTTTCAGCTTGTTCCAGTGCTGCAACAGGCCCCGAAAGAGCAGAGACCAGGAGGGAATAAGGAGTTATAAATTGGGAATTCGAGTGAGCTGGGGATGTTGCCTTAAAGCCCCCCTGAACACTGTATTTCTGTCCTCAGCTTCTATCCCTGGGCTTCTCCAAGGCTAAACCCAAGCCTTTCTCACCTTATTAAAACTTCAGCTCCTATTGCAAGCTGGAGGCGAGAAGTTCAGAGGGGTAGGAAATGAAAAATATAGGAAAGGCAGGCTTAATGAAATGTTTCAAAATGTCAAAAATATCCAGCTCTGAAAAGCAGCATTTGTTCCAAGGCTGGTAAATAAGCACCTGGCTCCAGAGGATGGAGATGTTCTTTGCCTTTCTAGCATTCAAAATCACTCAAAGCAAGGCAAAATCCTTCTATCCCCTAATTTTATTCCATGGGGTGGCACAGGATATGAAGCAAAGCCCAGGCAGTCTGGCCTCAAGGGGCAGCCACCAGCAAGGAGCAGCCTCAGCTCCTTTAGCCAGTAAAAAATTACCCCAAATATGCAGTTTTGTGGAAACTGATGTTGTTTGTGCATTCTGACTAAAAGGAGCAAATGCTTGTGGCACCCAGGGTGGAGGGAAATGTCCATTCTGAGCTTTTAATTCTCTTTAGTGCCTTCCTGAATTAACCTAACTAAGCTCAAAGGAAACTTCTGGATAGGAAAGGGCAGAGGGAATGGCAGAAAAATCAGACAAGATATTAAAGTTCTCCTAAAATGAGATTTAGTGGGTTTCAGTGGGTCTTTTAGGGAGACAGTAAAGAGGAGATGGCATGGCTAGATCCCGATCCACTGCAGGCAGCCCTGCTAATTAGCGGCTGCTAATCAGGAAGGATGGGGAAGGGGAGGAGACACAGCCCCCACTGCCTCAACCCCCATCAATCCCGGCAGCTCCAGAGGACCAAGCCCACGTCAAAACCTTTTCCCTCCCGAGAAGACACGCAGAGGTAAAGCCCAGCAGCAGCTGGTGAGGTACAGTACCTGCAACTGGAGCAGCCCCAGGCGGTGCACAGAGGGGAAAAAGAGAAATAAAGCAAGAGACTGTGAGAATTAACTCCTTTTTAAAGCCCTGGAAGGAAGAGAAGCTTGCTAGCTCTGGATAAAGACAGGGGGGGCACACACAGTCCCTGTAGGAGATGCAGAGGGGATGTTTTGGGGGGACTGGGGGTGCTGTCCCCATACCCACTCCTCTCCCCAAGGTGTTAGAGGCACAGGCAGATGGAGGGAGCACAATCCCTTCTCACAGGGTACTTGAAAGCAGAGACAAACAATCCCCATCATAACGCAGCAATCATTGCAATTAATTAATGGCAATCATTGTAATTAATTACATAAAATCATTGATAGGAAATCCTCAACCTCAGCAGCCTGCTGGGAGGAAGCATCACCCAGGGCAAAACACAGGGAATGGTGTCTCACCAGCCTCTCCCTGTTTGCTCAGAGCCAGTGGACGTGTCACATCACTCCTGCAGGACTGCGACAAGGATGGTCCTCTACAAACACACCCAGATCTGCCCCTCAAAAGCTCAGGGTAAGGACCAGAGGCTACTTCTGCTGCCTCCCAGCCATGCCTACAACTACCCCTGCCCACCTGGCTTACCCCCAGTCCCTCCAGGACACCCACCTTCCAGATGCTGGCCTCCTTCCCATACACCACGGCCATGCTGCTCACTTTGTTGGACTTGATGAGCTGCTTCTCTGTCTGGTTGAGCTCCTCTGACACGAAGCCCATGAAGGAGTTGTCAGGGGTGTGAGCTGTGGGCACCAAGGGGAGAAGAGATGTGGCTGGACAGATGTTTTTTGGGACCTCCCCAGGGCTGAGGATGCAGCCACATCACAGCACAGTTTGGCTCCAGAGCCTTGGTGGAGCTTAGAGGAAAAATGGCACAAATCCCCATTCCAAGTAGCTCATGAAATCCAGGCTGTAGAAGCCGCTCAAGTGGCTCTTTACAAAGTGAGGCATTTTTAAGTCTGCCAAAGGGCCTTTATGCAGCCAGGAAAAAGCAACACTTGATTCATGCAGCAGCCAGAGGGTCACTGGGCTCTCTTCAGACAAGCACATCTCCTGACCACGCCACAGGCACATCCAGATCACTGAGCTGCCTCTCACCTTTAGCATCCCAGCTGAAATCAAACCAGGCTTTGCAATCAAAACCACCCCACTCTCCCCCTGCTGGGAGCTGGAGGCTGCTGGCTGTGCCCTGACTCTGCTGGAGCCAGCAACCCATCGCAGTGGAAGGAGCCTGGTCTCTCTTTCTGTAGCCCAAGAGATGGCCAAGAACACTCAGGAGCTCCTTGTAGACAGGAGGAAGCAGAAGCAGAGCCAGGGAGGACGACGCTGCCTGTGCATCACCTCCTGGAGCAGGTCAGACCTGCTTCTGTGGTCCCTGTGAGACCCCCAAACCGCCCTGCCGTGCCCCTGCCCCCCACTCACGGAACATGGTCATGAACTGGGTGGGCTGGAGGTTCCAGTAGCCCCAGTTGGTGCGGTAGCCGCGCAGCGTGGCGTACTCCTCGTGGTTGTACGCCGGCTCCGTCCCGAAGGTGTCGATGACCCGGACGCGGCACCTGCGAGAGGACCCCAGGACCTCAGTTTGAGGGAGTCACACTTCCACAGACATCTGGTGTCCCCAGGACCTCAGTTTGAGGGAGTCACACTTCCACAGACATCTGGTGTCCCCAGGCACCTTGTCCCTTGTCTGCACTCCGAGCAGAGGGTGCAGGAGCATCCCAAGGAGCCCTTCCCAACCCACCACTCCCTCCTGTGAGGAGCAATTTCCCCTTGCAGGACTCTCGACTCCCTGACAGTTGGGAGAATGATGGATCTCCTGAAGACTTATTAATGCTTTCCCCAATATCCTGGGAATGCTGAGACAGGCATTACCAGCACAAGACTGAGGAGAGAAGGGGAACAACAAGTAAGGGAAGAGCAAAACAAGCTGAATGCGAGAGCAAGTGCATTTATAATAAAAGCAATAACGCAGCTTGTCATTTTTCTCTCTAATAAAATTGTGTAGGATAGTGGAAGAGATGGGAAAAAAACATAATAAATAGCAGGACTATCAGCACTAAATTAAATCACATATTTTCCTGGCTGGTGATGTACCAGGGGATGATGACATTTGTCTTGATGTTGAAGGAGCCAGGGACAGGGCTCCTTACAAATCCACACAGCTCACGCTTCCCTTCATGGTGTGCCCACCCCTGGCTGCAGGCACAGAACTGGAAGCACACACACACCCCAGGCACATCCAGGGTTTGGTCTTTTCCCAGTTCAGTCTCTTTTAACAAGGTTTTATCTGAAACACGTGAGGCTCGAGTGAGCAGAACACCTCGTGCCATGGCAGCAGGGGACACAGCAAGGCACCAGCCAGGCAAAAATCAAAGGTAAAATCAAAGTGTCTGGCTCCTCAGATAGGGGGGGCTATCCCTCGAGGTCATTAGCACTGGTCCTTGCTTGCTAATTAATGGAGAAATGGAGAATAAGAGCAGGGAGAGGCTTTGCTTACCTGTATTTCTTAAAGGAGAGCCCCATGTGCTGCTTCATCTGCTGGAGACCGTGGTAGTCGGTGTAAATCAGGTCGAAAGGCAAAGGGCTGGTCAAGGGGCAGTTTCCCCGTCCTGGAGGCACCCCTAAGTGACTGGGCAGAAGCAGGAGGGATCAGCCCCAGCACCACCAAAGCCCTGAAACACACACACTGGTTTCCCTGCCCGGTGTTGAGCAGGAGCCACCAACCAGGTCCCTCTTTGATGGAGGGGCAGGCAGATGGTTCTCCTTTCCCCAATTTTTATTTCCTGGGCCAAAGATCTGGAGAATCCTGGTCCCTCCTCACCTTTGCACCTGCTCCTCCCACATGGACTGTGAGGCTTTTGCACAGCAATCCCAGCCAGGGCTCACCAGCATCTCAGTCACCACAGACCTCTTGTTGAAGACACCAGATTTCATCTACTTTCATTGCAATCACATCAGTGACAGACTTGTAAACACGCATCTTTCCTCTCCTCTCTGCCTGCAAGGCTCCCAGCTTGGCCTAAAATTCCCTGTCTCCAGCTCCACGTCCCTCCCAGCACACACCACGCACTGTTTCTTTTACTCCACTTCTTACTCACCACATCCTGGAGCACCCTCAGCTTCCCCCTGACTCTGGAGGCACTGTCTGCCCTTGGATGTCGTGCATATTTCATTCATACTTCTCACTTTTGGCTCCATTTATGAAATACTTTAATGAAGCTGGGGCAGCTGAACCCCTGGCTCAGGGATTTCCAGCCAGTGTCTGACACCAACCACAGTGAGCCCCATTTCCCTCCTCCAGAGGATAAAATGTGTTATGAAAATCCAGATAAACTCGATCAACTGCAGTCTCTTTATCAAGACCATCGCTTACCTCCCTGCCAGGGTGAGATGTGATAATCCAGCAAGATACAAGGCTGGTAAACTTGTGGTGTGTCTCCTTGCATTTCCAATTCCCTCTGTGAAGCAATGAATCCCTCTCTCCAAAGCTGCTTCACTAAGTGTACCACTGATGTCAGACTGACAGCCCATCTGCTTGTCTGGACCGTGTTTCCTCCTTCTCAGAAAGAAACCTGTGACACCTTCCAGCTTCAGCAGGTTTCTCAAAAATCCTTGTTACCCATACTTGTGATTTCCAAGTGCCAGTTTGTTCAGAAATACAAATGATTCACTCCTCAGCTCTAACGCTCGAGTCATTTTTTTTCTCCTCCTAAAGACAATAATTCCTCACTCTCAAACTGCACAAACACCCAGAAAGCAACACCAACATCCTCCTGGGAAACCAAACTGCTGAGCTGATCTGGTCCAGCCGGGCTGGCTCACTCCCACCACGCAGTTGTCCCATTTTGTTCTCAGTCCTCCCAACAGGGCTGAGGAATTCCTGGTTTATTTCACAAGTCTGAGCTCAGACACTGTGAAATCTCACCCTCAGCTCCTGCCTGCCAAGGCGTCTGTCTTTGTTTTCTTCTGGGCTCTTCACTTACTCCTAGCACCTATTTGGAGATGGGAGTTTATCCCAGCCATGCCTCTAAATATTATTTTTAGGAATAAAAGTAGTGGTCAGATCTTCAACTCCCAGGCTTTGAATCTTTCCCTCTATGTGAGCTCTCTTACTGTTTCCCTTCTGAACTTGAGAATCCTCTTTCCAGCCCTACCTGGGTTTTATCTGTTGTTCAGCTGAAGCTCCAATGAACCCACAGCCAAGGGTCCATCCTCTGAGAAGCACTTCCATAAAGTCCTCATCCCTTACCTAGCCCTTCAGCATTTAACCTATCCATCCACAGTTGCTTCCAGAGGAAATCAGTGGCTCTTCCACCTGGAGAACAGCCAAGGAAAACAGTTATCCCATGTATTTGCTCTCCTGTCTCTCATAGCCTTCACTGACATCCCAAGGGGTCATACAGAGCCAGAATTGGGTTGGCCATAAGGGGTACACCAAATGGCTCTTGGTCTGCTCCTGTCTGTGTCCCCCTCTTCTTCTGACCCTGATCTAATGGAAGATGTCCCTGTTCATTGCAGAGGGTTGGGCCAGAAGACCTTTGAAAGGTCCCTTCTAACTCAAAATGATTCTACATGGCTTGTGCACTGAGCACCAAGATCCTTCTTCCAGCCCCATCCCAACCCAGACCGGGTGAAGGGTCATCCCAAACTTCTGATTTACACTCCAGAGAGAACGTAAATGTGGAATAACAAAGCCAGGGAAAATGCAGGATTTCAATTTGAGGCGAAGAGCTGCTTCTGCAGCTGCTTCATTGCTCTTGTCACAAGGAATATCAGCTCAGGGCAGCCAAGTCGCGGCGGCCGCGGGGGGAACAGGTCGCACTTTTGTCACTTTTATGCACGATTTTACACGACAGAAGGGATTGGGAAGATGGCAGGAATAGAAAGGCTCTCACCTCCCACAGCCACCTCGCTACGATACACAGGGCAACAAGGAGACACACTCCCAGGGAGCCTGGAGGGGAATTTTTAAACCGGTAAAAAAAAACCACCCAAGATTTTAGAGAGATGCAATTCTAAACATCACATTTGCTCACGCACATGCTGCTTTTTCTTCAGGCACCAGCCAAACAGTGATTTACACCAACACAGCACTGTGGTGAAGCATCTCAGCCAATCTCTAAACCTTGTATTTAAGTGAAAATCCCCAAACCCTTCCATTTTCCTTGCAGCACATCCCATCCTCCAGCTGGTACATGTCACACAAGCCAGTGCACTACAAAATAATCTGCAATTTAAGAAAGCCCTAACCAAGCTCGATGAGGAGACAGCAATTAGCGTAACTCATACTGAAGCCTCCAAAAAACTTTCCACCAATTAGGTGGAGCAGGTCTGGCTCCCCCAGCTCCTTTCATCACTGCAATCTGCCAGCATCCCCTCTCCAGGTGCTTGGGACTTGCCACATCCATTTACATTCCCAGTGCCACGGCAGGAAGAGCTCTCAAAGCAGGACCAGTGCCTTTGAGCAGAGCATCTCTCCATTTACCCCCCTTATCCTCCCTAAACACTTGATAACCACATTTTAATATTCCAGTCATGCAAGTCCAGGCTGCACCTCTGAGATGGCAGAGGGGGGATTTTTTTTTTTTTTTAGATTCCTCCTTATTTAAACATTCTTTATTCAAGCTTTCATCATTTGCCAGTTAAGTCAACTAATTTTCTACTAAACCCAATTTCACTCATGGTTGGAGTGCAATTTCCCTGATTTTTCCTCGTGCCATGTACTATTAATGGCGCTTGAAATTACGCAAATAAAATTGATGAGCGCCAATGCCGCTTCCTCAGCCCAGAGACCCGTTTTGGAAATCACTTGATCCCAGCTCCCGGAGAAACCTCCCCTCCAAGGCCAGCCAAGGATGGTGAGCAGCTCATGGCCAGGCTCAGCACCTCCAGAGCCCCAGGTGGTGATCCAGTGGCTGGTCCCATCCTGACATCCCAAATTAGTGCATCGCTCCTCTCCGGGAGGGCACAGCCACTTCAGATGGATGCAAGAGCCGAGCTCTCCTCCCTGCCAGCTGCCTCTGCCAGCTGTGCCTACTCCAGAATAAATCCACAGCAGCTTCTTGTCCTGCTATTTTCCTCTTAGAGGTACTTTAATCAAACCAGGGGACCGCTCCCCTCCCCGAGCGCGGTGCAGCGCTCTGAAATCAGATGGCTGCGGGGTTATCTTTACATCCCATTGACCTATTTTCAAATTAACCCAACGTTTCTTTCCACTTTATTACTCCTGGTGCTGCAAAGTCCAGCACTAAATGGATCTCCTGGGCATCTCCTGGCAGCCTGGGCCAATATCCTGTATTATATTTAATTGCATCTTCCCTGCCCACATCTGCTGCCATCAGCAAGCCGGGCTGGGGGAATGGAGGAGAGTTCCTGTCCTCACTGCTCCCTCACCTTCTCCATGTCTGCCAGAGCCGTTATCCAGGGGTGAAAGGTGTCAGAGCCAAGCCCAAGCAGCTCCCAGGGGTCTGTGACAACCCCATCATAAAGGACTTACAGTGCAAACCAAAGCCCACTAGATGAACATCCTACTGCCTGCCCTCTGCTCCCAGGTCTTCCAGCTGCTGGAACTGACACTTGCTAGAAGAGAGGATTTCCAAGCAATTGCAGCAGGATTTTTAAGCCACCTGCAGTGGTTTCCCTCTTGTAAGGTGCACTAGGACTGTTTCTCAAGCCTGTTGTTGATCTTGTATGGCACAGCCCTACCCCTCCAAGGGGGAGTGCAGCAATCCATTTATTTATTTCCAAGGCCTAGAGATGCACAGGAGGGTGCCAGAGCAAACATTTCTTTCTGGTAAGAGATTCAGCAAATAACGAAGAAACTTCCTAGGACAGGAGGAACAAATACTTGGGCTCCTTTGGAGAGCAGAAGAAACTGAACACTCACATGTCTGTGGTGCCTGGGGAGACTTTGGGACAGACAGGCTGCCTCCTGCTGTCCCAGCTGCTCCAGCAACTCAAAAAATAAAGAAGAAATTCTTCCTTGTGAGGGTAATGAGGGACTGGCACAGGTTGCCCAGAGAAGCTGTGGCTGCCCCATCCTTGGAAGTGTTCAGAGTCAGGTTGGGTGGGGCTTGGAGCAATCTGGGCTAGTGAAAGGTGTCCCTGCCCATGGCAGGGGGTGAAATGAGATGATATCTGAGGTCCCTTCCAACCCAAACCATTCTGTGATTTTATGAAAACACAGACACAGTTTTAGCCAAATCTTCATGAATATCACTACAGCAAATTCAGTTTCTACGAAGACCCCTGCCTAACCTAACCCACCACCTAAGACAGGTCTGCTGGAAATATGTCCTGATTAAATTTCAGCCTGAAGAAGCCCCTGAAGCTCAGACACACAGTGCTGTGTCCAGTGCCTGTGTAACCTCTTGGCTCCATCTTCATCTTCTCTGGCCTTGCAAGGGTTTGCAACTGCCAAGTACCCACAACTATGAGCATCACCTTGAACTCCCCCAAGCCCTGTAACCAAACATCCAGCCTTTCCACAGCCCCCAACAGCCTTTACTCAGCCACGTCCCAGCATAAACATCAAAGCCTGGCCAGAAAAGGAACAACCCAGCAGCCCCATCAGCTTCCAGAAACACTCCCTCTCATGTACCAGGAGCACCTGATGCTACCCTAAAGAAGGTTCCTCCCCACTGGTGCAGAGCTGATGAATCCCAAAGCCAGGCCACGCAGCTCCATCAGGATCACACACAACTGGTCACTTCTGGCTGTTTCCACAAGCAATTCCTCTCTCTCCTGCACAACAGCAGGGCTGTGTTTGCCAGCTGGTGAGGGGAGGTGAAGCAGTGAGCCTGGGCATCATGGGGAAGGTTTTCATGGGAACAGATGCAAGACAGAGAGATGGCTTCTCTCTGCCAGCAAATAATTAGAAATGCGTTCATCTGGACATTGTGTTTCCATCTGAATGGCTCTTTTTGCAGCATGAACACACCTCAGTGAGCGTGGAAAGTTCAGGAAAATTGCAGTTCTGTGTGCCAGGCAGTGAGAGGAGAGTGGTGGCAGCGGGAGCTGAGTCTTGTCCTGCCATGGTGCCAGCCTTGCCATGGTGCCAGTTCCAGTGCAGCCCATCCACACCATCCCAGCACAGGGAGGGTGGCTCGTCACCCAAACCACACACTGGCCACAGCTACTGCTGGCCAGGGAAAGGGCTGCCAGCACAGGATACAAGCACGTGCTGAAAATCAAGTGCCTTGCCAGGGAGGGTATTAGGAGTCCAGAACTTGACACAGCAGCAATTAAGCTCCGGGAACACTTTATAAAGCCCTGACCCCACGAGGCGTCAAATCCCATTTTCTTCGACTTTCTGCCCAGTTAATTTCAAGGGGACCATTGTGAAAAGCACCTTTCAGCACCACTGAGATCAATACTGCTGTGGTTCCAGCAGTTCACAGCACCACAGCCCCATCTCCCCAAGCCTCTCCTTTAACCCCACAAAAGCAGCTGGAGATGCCAAGATGTCCATTCCCGTGGCCTAAGGATGGGGGCAGGAGCTGGAGATCCCAGCAGTGCCTGTAGTGCCCCTTCTCCTGGGGGAAAAGGCTGAGCAAATCCTTCATGCCTGACCCCTTGGCACGGGTGCTCCAGAGGAAGAGCCTCAGCTTATTAAAGCTTTTGTGCAGGCACAGCCCTTGCTCCAAAGTGCTTCTTGTAATTTTCCAACATCTACTCATGAGCTGCCTCATTATCAATCCAGCTCAGGGCTTCCAGACACTTCCCACTCCTCCCTTCCCAAGCACGAACATCAGGCTGGATTCTCACCTCCCTGAAAGCACTTCTGGTCTACCAACACAGCACAAGGGGTCTTCAGCAAGAGTAAAGTGTTGGCACTCAGAACTGGGATGTTTCTTCCCTCTTTCCTTCAAGACAGGGCTCAAAATGCTGCTGGCTGCCAACCCAGCACAAATCTCAGATGGAAAACAGCTCCTGTCTCCCTGCTCCAGCTCAACAGTTTGCTTTCCTCCCAGGGAGCTGCACAGAATCACAGAGTGGTCTGGGTGGGAAGGGACCAGAAAACCCTGTGTTTCACACCTTGCCTCTCTTGCCTCAGAAGCACCTCACAAATTCACTGAGAAATGCAAAAAAAGGACAAATACCTGAACTTAGAACAACTACAGGAGAAAAAATCAGCCCCTGGTAGAACATAGCAGCAGAATTCACAGCTCTTTAAGGCTTATAGTGAGTAAAATAAAAGCCAGATAGAGCACTGTGATCTCACAGGGATGTTTGGACAGTGCCAAGCCATGGAGCAAGATTCCTAGAGCTCCTTGGCTCCACTCCAGATGAGCACTGGTCCCCTAAACCAGAGGAAGAACCATTTAACACTGCTCATCCTTGTCACTGAGCATTTGCTGCCTTCCCCATCAGAGCCCCTCGGCAGGGAGAGGTGCCCAGCACACCCAGTCACACTCCCAGCCTGTTTTCACCCCTCCATCACCAGTTTTTTTGACCAGGGCCTTCCTTCTTCCTCCTCCTCATTTGCCCGATGCCCAGCATTCCAGACCCAATCCTGACCCCCACCCTCCAGGCACTGCTGCATTGCAATCAATACAGATGCTAATAATGAGCAGCTCTCAGAACCACTGGCTGAAGTGTATGCAGGCAAACCTTCCAGGGATCCCTTGCCAATGATCAATACTCACAGAAAAATCAGCTCAGAAATTTGAACAGACAAAAAAAAAACAACAAACGAGGAGAGAGGTTAATCCATCCTGAATAATTTATGAGCGAAGGCTGTGCTGGGCAGGAGCAGCTACAGCTCCCAGCCATGAAAGGAACAGGGGCTGCCAAAGAAAAATACACAAAAAGTGGATTCAACACTTCACACTGCTGAAGCAAAACATCCCCGGAGCATAATATCTCTGAACACATCCCAACACTGGTGCCTGCCCTGCTACGAAGCTCAGCAAGAGACACCCAGGATGAGAGAGGACAAATTGGGTCCCAGTCTACAGGAGGGGAAAGCTCCATCCCCTTGAGCAGCAACCAACCCCTGCCCAAATCTGTGGCTACGAGTGAAGTCCCCTCCAGGCTTTAACAAAGAGCCCAAGATTAACTGTTTGCATGACTCAGGATTAATTGCACATGTTCTGCTAAGCCTCCCACTCGGTCCTGGTCAGGCAAAAGCTTTTCCCAACACTCCTTAGAGCCACCAGCCCTAAAGCAGGGATGTTGCTGGGAGATCTGCAAGGACTGAGCAGGATTGCTGGCATCACTCAGTCCTCCCCTTGGAAAGAACCTCTGCCCCCTTTCTGACAGCCACATTAACCCCCCTCTTGATGGGCTGCAGAAGGGTCCCAGTGAGAGCTGGGACCAGTCTCCAAAGGTCCTGCCTCAGCTCACCCCAGCCCCAACAGCACGAAAGTGGGCACTTAACATGGGTGCCCAGCATTTAAAATGTCATCAAAGCCAGGCACAGGACACATTCTTGGGGAGGTGGGGACAGTTTCTATCACTGGGACACAGAGAAGGGCAAGATGTGCAGTCCCAGCCCGGCTTGCTCATTTCCAGTCTCAGCTACAAAGGGGAAGAGACAGAGCTGCCGGTTCCCAGGCATCCCAAGGGACACATCCACACCCACGTCAGAGGAGGAGGTCTCATCACTGCCAACTGATGTTGAAGCTCCCACGTTTCTGAGAAAGGCAAAATACTACAGGCAGCAACACAGCTCTCTCCAGATCACTCACAGAGGGAAACAGATGCTGCAAAACCCCCTGTAAGACTCACCAGCACCTTCCCCTCCTTCAACAACCACTGTGAGCTTCTTCATTAAAAAAACACAAACAAGAACCACACAACAACTACACAACCCTCCCAGCCATTACCTTCTTTCATCCTTGGGCACACAGGTATTATTTAGCCCGTCAGTTTAGCTCAGCACACCTCGCAGATCACTGTGATGTACACACGCCTCTTTGAGGAGCTGCTGCCTCTTGCATTATAGGACCAGGATTAATTTTTGGAGTTAATTAGTCAGGAGCTAATTCCGTTCATTAATTCTGAATGCCACAGGGGCTGGGCTGGGGGTTTTTTTTGGGCTGTTTTTCTCCAGGACTGTTGGGTTTTTTCACTCCCTTTTCAGCACGGCTCATTATGCAGCTGATGCTGGCTTAGCATGTCCCAGAGCCTGCCCTGTCCCCGAGGCAGCCTCAGGCTCTTCCTGACTTATAACCCATCTCATCTGCATTTTCTCTGGCACTTGCCCTCCACTCAGGATGTCTCACAGGAGGCAAGGAAACCTTGTGAGGTGACAGGAGGCAGCACTGCCAGCCCAGTAATAACAAAACTGCATCAGCAGAGAGGAATGTGGCACATGGTTAGCTTCTCCCTTTTACTTTTTCCAACTAGTATTGCTCCCTCTTGGAGACTCTCACTCTGCATCATCCCATATTCCATGGCAGAAAGTGCCTCCAGCAGCAGCAAATTCCCCTGTAGGTCCCCAAGCCATCCCAAAAAGAAAGGGAGAGAGGGAGGGAGGGAGAAAAGGAGGGAGGGGAACACTTACAGTAGTACAGCACCAGCACTGCCCAAGATGCAGGTCAGGGAAAAGCCACCTGCAACCTTTACTGAGCTGGTGCTTTCACACAAGACCTCAATACAACTCCCAAACACGCAGGGGGCAGACCTTCTGGGGGGGGCCCAGAGCACCCAGCACCCACCTCTGCAGCTCCTTCAGGGAGACTGTGACCCTCAGGCTGTGTCCCAGGAGGAAGAGGGCAGCCAGGATGTCTGCCCACTGCACCATCTCACCCAGCGGGCCCCCCTTCAGCACACGAGGGCTGAAAACATCCCCCGACTCCTCTGTCAGGAAGCCAATATGGATCAAGATCTGGAGAGACAAAGGAGAGGGGTCAGCACTGGGAAAAGGGACAATTTGGGTTTTACAGCCCAAAATGACTTACGGTCCCCGAGTCCCTCCAGGTCCTTGGCACGCAGTAATAATAGAGAAATCAGGTATGAAAGCAAGTGATCTGTGTCCAATTAGCAAAGACCAAATGGTCAGAGTCTGCCAGCTCGCCTTGACTGGTGCTTTGTGTCGTGGGACCAGGCTCACACTCCTGATGTACATCACAGTCTGAGCCATGCACTGGAGACAGATCTCCCAGTGCACAGGGACCAAAGGGAAGGGCACCACAGATACCCCAGTGGGAGGGCCACAACCTCAGCACATCCTCAGAGGAGACGTGCTGGACTCTTGCCCACTGCTGATGGCTGGAGCCACCCACCACGACCCAACTCCAAAATCCACCCCACTGTTCAGCAACACCAATCGTGCCACATCCCAAATGCACGGGGAGTCATGTCCATGGACAACAGACCGACCCTGCACGCCCACGAATTTTCCTCCCAGCTTGTTTCCATCCCAGCTGTCTCCACTCCCCATGAAGGGCTCAGCTTTCCCATCTCCACACCACGAAGCCCCACTGTGCAATTTGCTCGTACATGTTTCTGGTCCCTCTGCCTCCCCTTCAGCTTCTGCTCGAGGCGCCGCGCCGCCCGCAGCCACTGCTGGCCCAAGTGCCGGATCCTCTTCTTCATGAAGCTCAGGGACTCCTTGCCCGTGCCAATCAGCTCCAGGAGGTGAGCCAGGTCGCCCCGGAAAGCTGCCTAGGAAAGGAACACGCTCTGCATTGGGAGTGTAGGGGGAGCAGCCGTGAGAGGAGCTCCTGGGCTGCCCCGGGGGCTGGGGGAGGTTTGTCCATCACAACCGAGGTGCTTCCTGCATGGACAGCATTCCCCAGAGCCACCACAGCTCCTCCACTTCATGCACCACATCCCAAAGGCCCCACTGCACCCGGAGAATCAGAAAACATCCCAGATTCCTCAGGAGTGGAAAGACAAGGACATGCTGGAGTGGGGGCAGAGGAGACACAAAAATGATCAGAGGGACAAAGCACCTCTGCTATGAGGACAGGCTGAGGGAGTTGGGGTTGTTCAGCCAGGAGAAGAGAAGGTCCAGGAAAACCTTCTTGTGCCTTTTCAGTACTTAAAGGAGGATTCTAAGAAAGACAGGGACAGACTTTTTAGCAGGGCCTTTTGTGGCAGGACAAGGAGTAAAGGCTTTAAACTAAAAGAGAGCCAATTTGGACTATATATAAGGAAGAAATTTTTTACAATGGGGGTGATAAAACCCAGAGAGGTGGTGGATGTCCCATCCCTGGAAACATTCATAGCCGAGTTGAATGGGGCTTGGAGCAACCTGGCCCAGTGGACATGACAGGAGATCGGACTACATGACCTTTAAAGGTCCCTTCCAACCCAAACCATCCTGCGATAGTGTGATGCCCATGAGAGGCACCATGTTGCTGTGGGAACACTCATTTCCAGCTGATGCCTCCCCCCAAGAGCCCCCAGAACGTGGGCTGTGCCCACCTTACCTGCACCCGTGGCAGGGGAGGGGGCGAAGGTGCAGCCACCGTCTGGTTCCGCCAGGGCAGGGGAGGGCAGAACCACTCGACCTCGCTGAGGTAGATGAGGAACGAGCACTCGGTGCCATCCACACCGAAGAACGCATAGCAGGGGTCAGAGGTCCACCTGGCCCTCATCCACTGCAAGGGGCAAAGAAACATGTAGGGCTCGTGCTGTGGCCAGGAGGGGATGGGGCAGCCCTGCCAGCTGTCCTTGCTATGGCAAACCTCTGCTCTCCATCGCCTTTATCTGGGAGATGGACATGAAGGGCAGAGGGTGGATAAAGGGCTGCAAACACAGCAGGGTAGATGCTCACCCAGCTGGTGCCTCCAGGGCACACGGGGCAGAGGAATAGCCAGGAAGGTTTGCTGGGGGCTGCCTGAGTTTCTAACACTGGTTCCAGCACCAACACATGCCTTCCTTGGGGGTGTAACCATTAATCCCCAGGAAATGGCACACCACAGGGATTTCTCCTCACTAGTTTTGCTGGGGAGCAAGAGGAGCTGCTGATTTCACCACCCTGGGCACAGCGGGGCAAGGAGACAGATCTGCTGTCAGTCCCCAAGGATGATTTCACATGGAGGAGAAGAACCAGAGACCAGAGCAGCTATTTATCATCCCCCACAACGGCTCTTGCCAGCCTCTTTCTAATTCAACTACAGAAACAAATCTACTCAGAGACAAGTCACTGCGACCAATATGTAAAGCACAGCAATCACCAGGGGAGGAGATGGGATTACAGCCTTCCACAATTACATTACATTCTGAATTTACTCAAATCGTGGAGGGAGAGGATGCCTAGCACCACGGGAAGAGAAAAATACAGACCCCCCCCTCATTTTCATATACCCTTCAGCATCCTTTCAGGGACACTCAGCTCTACAGGAGCCTGAGCCTGAAGCAGGACATTGGGAAGGGGAGGGAAAAGGGAGATGCTTTTAATTAGTCCATGTAAATACGTTCTCTGACAAAGCCATCATGGTCTGGGCCAAATGCCAGACTGCATTCAGGTGTAAAGAGCAGGTTGGGTCAGGCAGGACATCCTACTTGAGATGGAGGCCCTGGCCCCCTAAACCAGATGCTGCTCTGTGCAGTGCTGAGGTTACTCCCCAGACACCAGTGAAGGCTCCAGATATTTAGAGACAATATGATAGTGTTTCCTCCTGGCTGTGCTTCTGGCCTTTAACATGGGAACTGCAGGCAGGCAGAGGTGGTCCCACAGAGCTGATCGTGCTGCTGCCTGAACACCTCTGGGTACTGTGGCCTCAGTGCTTTGCATGACTCAAACCAAAGGAACAAAGCTTATTACTGGGGGAAAACAAGTTACATTTCTGTAGTAAAGGCTCCCAGAGGTGGTTGGACACCTTTCTTGTGTCTTCTTTACAGCCCTGCTTTGCTTTATCTTTGGCTCTGCTCCTCCTCCTGCACCTTTCCCACATTAAAGTAAGCAGTTCTGTTTTGGAAAGCATCCCCTTTCCCACTGCCCTTCCCAGTCTAACCCCAGGAGCTGTTGTTTTGTGCCCTTCCCAGGAGCTTCCATCCCAGGGCAAGACCTTCTCCCACACAGAGAACCCCAACTCACCTCCACCTTCCCAGCACAGTCAGGGTACTTGGGGTCCCTGGGCACCTCACACTGGTCCCTCCTGCCTTCCATCACTGCAGAGAGACAAATTGGGCATGGGGAGAACTGGGATGTAGCCGTGGAGCAGCTAGAATTACTCAGAGGGTATGGGATGTGTCTGGCAGCCCCCAGGCATGTTCATCAGCACCACAGCTGCCAGTCCCATCCCACTGAGCGAAGCAGGACACCAAGATATGAAGCATCTTCCCCAAAAATCAGGGAGGAAACAGAGGAAATGCACCCTGCTTCCATGCTGAGAGTGTTCCTCTTTCCTAAATCTCAGCAGGTCCATTTACAGCACCTCCCTGATGCCCTCAGCCTGGTCCAGACCCCAGGTCCCACCCAGCCATGTTCCTGTAAGCAGGATCCAAGGAAGCTCTTAACAGCCTTTATGCCATAAACTTGCAATAAAAAGTGTCCTGCTGAGCTGCTGAAAGAAGACTCAGTCACCAGGGTCAGTTACAAAATAAGGCATAAAGGGGCTAAAAAGGTAATAGGAACTTTTCTCCCTCTGTGGTTGGGTTAATAAAAGCCACCATCCCCCCCATAAGCCCTCCTTTGCCCATAACTGAAAAAGCTTGAGGTGGAAGAGGCAATGGAAAGACCTTCTACCTAAAATCCAGGAACCACCAGGCAAGTGGAGAAACATCTGGAGAACCCACCTGCCCTCCCAGCAGCGCCAGAGTGGGATGGGAACGCCCCTACTGGTGCCCTACTGAATCCCATCGGTCCCTCAGAATTTGGATCCAAACCACCACATTTTCCCACCCAGGTGTTTGTGCTGGCACCGTTCCTCACCTTTAATTTCACATTTAATTTCCTGGCATTTATACCTGACAGCCGTTCAGATTTGTCAGGCAGGAGTTTCCCAAGGAAGGCAACCTCAGATCCACATCCATTCCTGGAATTTTTACCAAACCTTGGCTTGGCTGGATCTTCCCCTTGCAAGGGCAAAGCAGAGGTTTGGAGCGTGGGGACCGCCAGGGACACTCACCTTTCCCATTTAGGAGGCTGTTCCGGAGGATCTGGTCGACTTTGATGGCGATGTCGGAGACGTTTTGAGCTATAGCTTGGATCCTCTCCATCAACCCGGCTGCTGGCTGGAACCTGGGGAGGAAACCAAACTGACCCTGGAAACCTGATGCTTCCAGGGCTTCTTAGAGCAAAATTCAAGCCCTTGAAAGCTCCCAGCAGGTTAAACTCCAGGATGCAACATGGTCCAGCATATACCAGGCAAAGAAGTCACTGCCATCCGAGAGGTTTGATTTAAAACGTATGTAAATCAGTATTTATATATAAATTCTGCCGTTTTTCACAGCGTGCTGATAAACATGAACGTGCCCGTGCATTTTGTGGGGAAATATTAAACAGATTGGGAAAAAAAATTGTTTTCCATATTTCAGATGTGCTACGTTTGAAAATCCTCTGCTCTGATTGTTGGCCTTGCCATGCACGTAGGAAGCTGTGCTGGGAAAACAGAAACCAGAGAAAAAGAATAAAAATACAAGAAAAGAAGGTAAAACCAAGGAGGGCTGAGGAAGCTCATGGGCCTGGAGCAGACTGATGCAAAACACACAGGACACGTGGATGGTCAGCCCATCCACCAAAGCTGGGGATTGGTTTGTTCTCCCAGGTAACAAAGAGATAGAACAAGAGGAAGCAGATTCAGATTGGGTATCTGGAGAAACTTCACCAGTGGAAGTGTGGTCAGGCACTGGAACAGGCTGCTGAGGGAGGTGGTGGAATCACTGTCCATGGAAGTGTCCCAAAAACATGCAGATGTGCTTAGGGACACAGTTTAATGGTGGGTTTGGCATTGCTCAGTTAACCACTGGACTCAGTGGTATTAGAGGTCTTTTCCAACCTCAATAATTCTGTGATTGAGGTGAGTGGATTCCGAGGAGCCCCTCAGGGAGCAGCAGCGAGGGCTGGGCAGGGACAGGGTGCCAGGGCAGCCCTGCAGGAGCCAACAGGCACCTTCCCACCAAGGCTTCAGATCAGGCTCTGCCAGCTGGAATAGCTGCCTGTGCCTCTGTGGAATTAAACCTGGCACTCATTCCTGTCCCAGATAAACAGCCCCATTAAACTCATCCCCATCACACACCATGCAGCCTGAACTGACAGAGAGCTGTGAAGGGGCCGGGTGTCAATTAAAACCTGGTGTAATATGCAAAAGGGCAGAGAGAACTCAATCCATCAGCAGCAGCGTCCTGACAGGCTTGACAAGGAGCGAGCTCTCCCCCTCCAGCTCCTCTCCTGCCACTTCCACCACAAACAGCCACCACATCTCGACGAGAGAGGATATCACAGTAAATAATTTCCCCTTCTGCAGCATTTGGGTCGTAAGTTTTGTCTCCTGCTACCGCCGAGCTCATTACAATACAAGGAAATGTCACATGCAGTGAGCAAAACCAAAAAGGGCTACCTTGAATGCTCGTGGCACGAAAAAAAAAATGTGCTGATGTCAGGCCCTCTGTGGTGGAGTTTTATGTTTGTTCTCCGGCAGATCAGTGAACCTGAATCCTGGGATTTAAAGTACCTCTGTCCTCAAGGCTAAAAAAATCCTGGTTTTATGAACCGCCACTGCTTCGCTTGTTGATTTAAAGTCCATTCAGCAGCAGCAGGCAGCCCACATTTTTCCTTCTGGCGTGGTTTACGACCATCAATATTCAGGCTGCATAACTCCACAGGGAGCCACCGGTCTTGGGCTTTTAAGAAATAATAATTAAATGCAGAGGACACCATTGCCCCCGAGTCACTTCCAACCTTTGCAGAGAATAAACCCCAGGTATCCTGCTGTAACCACTGCAGAAGGGAGGTTGCTCGTGAGGCCTTGGGAAAAATATGGGCACAAAAATAAGCTGTGATAAGCTCTGCTTATCAATATAGCTCTGAGGAGACAAAATTCTCCTGGTCTGAGGGCCGTGTGGTTCAGCCAGGCCTAAAAGCTCTCAAACCCCCATTCCTGGAACTCTTTTTCCACCAGCAAGCAGCTGTCAGACCCTGCAGGTGATGCAGAGGAGCTCTGTAAACAGCTGGGGTGGGCAATTTAGGAGCAAACATTGCATGGATGCAGCGAATTTAGAGCCAGTGAGCCCAAACTCCTGCTCCCACCAGGAGAGGGATGTTGGCTTGGTGAAGATGCTCCCCAGGCTTCTCCAACACTCGTGGCAATGGGAGAGGATGACCACAGCCAAGGCAACCCTGCTCCCAAACTGCAGAGCACCCAGATTAGCCCACAGTCCAGATTGTGCCTCTTCCCAAAAGCTGTCCCGATGTGTCCAAACCTGCTCCCAAACACCCAAGTAATCAGGTGAATCTCAAAGGTCAATGGCAACCTCAGTCCCCACATCCTCTCTGATGACCTCCAGAGCTCAGCTCAGCCAGGGCTGAGCACTGGGCACCCATGAACACACTCAAACAAAAATTAGGACCATTATCCTAAATAAATGGCTTCCTTCCAAGGCTCAGTCTCACAGCCACCCCAAGTCCTGCCAGAGCTCCATCCATGGTGCTGGTTCCACCAGGTGATGGATCTGGCCCAGCATCCACCACAGCCTGCCCAGCTCTTGCAAAGCTACAACTGCTGCCCAAACCCAAAGATTTCACCTCAGAGCCCTCAGATGTAAAATGGATGTCTGAGCATCACAGTGGGCACTTCCAGTTCTCCCAAACAAGACAGGTCTGTGGGCTTTCCCCAAAACACAGAGGGTTACTGCAAAGTGACACTCAAAAAGCCCACCACGACTCTTGGTATGTAATTAAAGAAGATGGAAAAGGGTGGAAAGCATCCCTTCAAAAGCAGGAACCAGGCTCAGGTCCCCCAACACTTGCATGCTCCTCGCCCTTGCTCGCCAAACTCGCTCTATGCAAAGCCCTGTGACTTTGAGCGGGGGATTTCATGCTTGGGGTGAGGAGCTCCCACGTCAGGAGCACTGACAGCCCTCGGTGTCTGTACCTGCTGGGTAACAAGGCTCTCCCTCGAGCAGCCAATTCGGTGTAACACTTTAAGGAGGTGACAAGCAGGTTAAGCATAAGTTACATCACCCATCAGTACAGCGATTTGTCACCAGGGCAGAGGACAAGGAGATGAGACATTTAAAGCCAAATCTCAAACGCAAAAAAGGCTTTCTGTGTCTCGTAGGAATTTGATGCCTTATTCTTAGCAACTGAAGGGAAGAGGTTTGATCCTGCTCAGTGATAGCCAAGCAGAAGGCAAATATCCCACCAGGTGGTCCCATCCAAGCACAGCCACTGCCACCCCAGCAGAGCGGACTCCTCATTTCCAGCACCACCACTGCCCAGGGAACAGAGTTTTGCTTTTTCCCTTCTTGCTTTTTACATTTTTCCAAGGCGACACTTTAAATGCCATCGAAAGGTGCTGGCACTGTGCCAGCCATTGAAACTGCATTAAATTACTATGGCTTTTCTAGAACAATTTTTTCCCTGGGACCTTAAAACCGTTTACTACAGCAAATACAGTACTTTTACTCCCAACCATCAATATTGATTTCGTCTTTATTATTTTCAGATTTATATTTCCCCGCGTAGATTAAGATTCAGATCACACTGTGCCTTATAATGCTCTGTATACAGTATTCATCTCGTTTCAAAAACTGCTATTAAGATGTATCTTTCCCCACTGGCAGATCATTTGCCACATAATATCGCCGGAGGCTGAGTTTTCCTTCACTTTTTTATGCATTAATTTGGTTCCCTTCACTTCGCCTCTTGTCCCCAACCCCTCAGCACCAGCTCAGATTCAGCCTCTTTATCCCCTTACAAGCCACTGTGTTTTTATGGCCTTTTATAAAAGTGGCATCACGAAAAGATGAATCCCTTTCCATTCACATGCTGTCTTCGTAATACAAGCCCTAAACATATTTGCTGGCTCATCCGATATTTCTTGTTATTAACTGGTGAGAGCCGTGGCTTTGGGAAGGCCAATACAGAGGGGGAAAAGCAGATGTTGTGAAGATAATACATCAACAAATTCAACATTCACAAGGAGCAGTTTACCAAAGGATTTCAACTCGCTCATTACAACGTCTGCACTGCCTTTTGCCTAAGCAGGTTCAATTTTTTTGCCCAAACACCCAAAGCAGAGCAGAAAGCAGCAGGGGAGGGTGCCCAGGGCTGGTGCTGAGCTCCTGCTGCTTCCCTGCTCTGGGGACCACTCATCACCCACTGCCATCCAGCCCCACAACAGCCTTGCTTTCCAGGACAGGGGGCTGAAATCCCAGAGGCAGCACCCATGGGATGGGAAAAGGGCCTTTCCCATCCTCCTGGTTCCTGCTGCAGCTCTTGAGGCCTTGCCTGTTAAACAGCTGGGATATCTCCCAGAGAAAGGAACCCCAAGGGCATCTCCAGCTGGTCACCCTGAAGGCTCAGGCTCCTCTCCTTATCTATCCATCCATCCCCTCACAGCAGAACAAGGTCAGGTGGCTGGAAAGCTGAGGTGACCCAGGAATGAGGGGAAAAGCCCTCAACCAAGTGCTGGATGATTTAAAAAAAAGTGATTTACATCTCCAAGATCATGGAGAAATCAAAAGTTTTGCTCCTCTGAAGTAAGGCAACACAAGTAAATCTGGTCAATGCTGGAAGTTAATTTTTGGGGGGGAGATCTATGCCCTTGTGTGTATCTCTGCATCTTCTCTGGGATGGTTTTCATCCAGAAGTCCAGGGACCAGGGCTGCCTGTGTGGGAGAGGGCAAGACACAGACACAGGGAGGTTATTGAGTGGATAATGCTCTTCCTAAAATCTGGGTCCCAGTCCCTTGGCACTGATGACCCCAAGGACAGGTGTAATGGGAGAGGCAGCAGTGGCTGGGGCAGCTGCCCCACTCAGGATTCTCTGCTGTGGAGTTTGTGTCTGTTGGACTTGTAATCCTGGGGTTAATCCTCATCACTCCAGTGCTGGAGCCACTCCCCAGAGCTTGGATAAACAGCCTTGCCTTGGTTTGAGCTGGTGGTCCATGTGCAGGGAGGGCTCCAGGCTCAGACCTCCAGGGAGCAGAGCAAAAGCCCAAAGCTCTGGTTGCTATCAGCCTGGTAGATATTCATAGTAACCTTAGGGGAAGAAAAGGGCTGGGGTTGAGGCACAGGACTCGCTGGGGTGGGCTCTGCCAGGTTGCTCAGATCCTCAGTGCCTTTCCTGACAACAAACAAGGACAGGGATGCAGCACCTGGCTTTGCAATCTCCCCAGGAGCCACATGCCTGTATCACTGAGGAGTGGGTTTATTCTTCCCAGGCAGCTCCAGCCAGTCAACTGGATGAAAAACTTAAAATTAAATAAAAATATTTGTAAAAAAATCAGAGAAGAGAGTTTGCTTCCAGTTTAATTTCTGGGACGTGTGTAGACTGCAATCTTTTCCAGCTCAGGGCTCAAATAAATAGCTCAATCTCCCTCCACAAACACCTGAATGAGGACCTGAGTTTGCTCTGGCCACGGTTGTGCTCACAGGGAAAATCTGCCAGGGGGCATGATTTGGGATGGGAGCATTCCTTGAGAACTCATTTAAAGCAAATGCCAGACGATGCATAGGCAAAACCCTGCCCAAACTGCTCCAACACCAAGTTCCATAATAAATCACTTAATAAATACCAGAGTGTTTAACTCACCAAAAGACTCCCATTTATTTTCATTTCAGTTGATCGTGGGTGATGTTTCTTATACAAATACTTTTAGAGAGGACCAGACCTGAGCTAACCCAAAGCCCACAGCTGCACAACTCACGGGAGGGCACACACATTTAAGTGAGTTGTCAGTAAATTCCAAGCAAAAATTGTGAAAACAAACTTTCCAAACAAACCCAACACAGGGAGAACGTGCCAGCAAAGTCTAACCAATATCATTAATTAAAATATTTTATGAATGCCACAAAGTGATCACAGATCCCTCCTAAGCAGAACATGAAGCTGATGCCACAAGCCCAAACCTTCATTTTCCTCCTGACTCCCAGGGCAGAACCAGACTGAGCCACAGGCCTGGACAGCAGTGGGTTTATTTATGGAAACCCATGAATCATGAACAGGAAGGTTACAGGATCATCACTTTGTTGGGGCATATATCAGAGATATTTATCTACAGGCTTGAGTAGCCTGATGCAGGCTGTGAGAAACCACCTTCAGTGAGCTGGGAAGGCATTGCCATCCTCATAGTCTTGACTAAAAAGGGTCCTGCCCAAAAGTCAGACCAAACCCACCCCTTCTGATCACAAACCCTGGGGCAGGTGATCCCCTGGGCAAGACCCAGCCCTCCACCTCACACTTCCCTTGCCAGCTGTTTCAGGGTCACGCTCTGTTCCATTTTAGCAGGGTTATTTTGGCAGCCCATGTTCCCTCTGTCAGCGCTGCAGCCTCCCCAGCCACTGCTTCCCATAGTGTCTGTGTCCCCCAGATGGGGAGAAGATGCATAGAGGGGTCCAAGACCACTGCAGGCTCACCTGGGTACCAGAGACCATGGCATCTGGCAGTGATTTCATGCCAGCCAGCTCACCAATGGCAACAATTCAGGAATTAATAGAGCCAGGCTGGCAGGATGCAGCAACATCATCCATTTAGTGTCATATTGCGAGACTTTTAATTACTGGGGGAATATGGAGTCATGTAATGATTACAAGAACAAATACTTAAAGTGTGTGGAAATTAACTGAGCCTTGGCAGTAATTAAGCTTGAAGATTAATCAGTCGTTAGCAAATAACACCCTTTGCAGGCTAACCACTATGTGGGGGAGAAAGATGACCAGGGATGGCAGTGCTGCAGACCTCACCATTCCCCTCTGCCATGTCCCTGTGGGATGACAGGGGCAAGGGCAGCCCAGCTCCTGGAAAAGGGTTTATCTGAACCCCAACACTGCCAGGTTATGATGCCAGCTTGGGGTCAGCCTCTTCAGACCCCCTCCCCTTGCTTTCCTCCCTTCCCAAGCACTTTCCAGCGAGAGCTCAACGCTTCCACTGCAAACTAATATTTCCCTTGCCCAGTAAACAGCTCTCCAGGAGGCTTCCATAAGTAGCTCTAATTTCCTTCCCCTCTGATGATTTACGAGGGTTGCATTCAATTAACAGCAGTATTGATTTTGCTGCAGCTGACTGGCAGGCTGCTCCCTCTTGTTAGGGGATCCATCCCTTCCCTTCCCAGCACGGGCAGGATGGAGGCAGCAGGGAGGGCTGGAGAAGGGATCCAGCAGCATCTGGGGCTCACAGGTGCAGCCTGTGTCCTTATCCCAGCGTGACACCCCAAAAAAACCCTTTGCAGCTCTTCTAAGGAGGATGTTGGACATTCAGGTTATCCAAGAGTGGGCTACATAAGGAGGCACCTGTGTGGTGTTCCATCAGACAGCCCCTAAGGAGCAGGGAAGTTTTTGGAGCAACATTCAGCCACATAAAGCTGCCTGCCCTGGCAGCTGGGAGGTTTTCCAAGGCAGGTCATTAATTCCAGCCCGTGTATTTAAATTTCTCCTTGAGCTTTCCAAGGGGTAAAGCCACCCCAGCCCTCCCCTGGAGTGGTACAGAGCTCATGGACTACCCCACAAAGCCCACCAAAGCCTTCACCTCCTTCCTCTCAGCTGGGGCTCTGCAAAACCAAGCCCTCCCAATTTAATCAGAGATCCAGCATTAAGCGGGAGGGCGCTTTGTAAAAACAAGAATTAATCCACTTTTGCACAAGTGGAACCACAAAGCCCCCGCTCGCGGCTTTGCTGAGCGGGAAGGAGACGAAGGCGGCCGCCCTGCAAGCCAGAGAGGCTTTGAAGACTAAAATCCCTTTGAAATTAGCACCCTTTAATTGTATTATCTTTCGCTGACAGCCTCAAGTCGGTCACTGGTGATCAAAGAGACAGAGACTGGGAGGGAAGGAAACAAGCCCTTGGTGGAATCCTGGGGTGCTAATGAGGAACAGCACCCGGGTGTCTCCGTGGGGCTGATCTGGTCCAGGAGACACTGCTCAGTGCCAGGGGGGTGTGCATTCCTCCTCAGCACTGGGGGCTCCAGGTTACCCCCAAAGGAACAGGGACCTCAGCACGCCCATTCCACAGGGTCTCAGCCCAGGGTTTGCACCAGATGCTGTTTGATTCCTCCTGGGATGCCCCACTCAGCCCTGGAGAGCATCCATCAGAGCAGCAGGGTCAGCAGGGAGCCAGGCTCTGCTCAGAGCAGCGTGACAGACAGGGGTATTGGCTCTACACCCTTTCAGCTGCCTCAAATACCCTGCAAAGGGTGGCAGGGGCTGGGACAAGCTGAGAAAGGGCACTATGGATGAGGGAGCACGAGTGGCAGCAGAGATGGAGGTAACCCACTTGCAAGAAACACCCCCTCAGTTGTCGTTTCACCTGGAGAGGCTCTGCCCAATGACCAGAACCTGATTTCAGTGGCCAGGGGAGAAAAAGGAGAGGTGACAGACCTGTTTGGACACAGGATCAAGTGAAGGGACTTGAATTCAGTTGATTTATATGGAGCAAAAGGTGACAAACTACTTTCTGATTTTCTACTCCTGAGAACTCAGATGTGTAATCTCAACTGCTCAGGCCCATCTGAGCACACACACAAAACCTGAGGCTGTTTTCATGTCGGTCCATAAGCTCCCACCCTCTCTGGTCTCCTCAAGTGATGGCCTTGGAGTCACCAAATACAAGGCAGATCTGAAACACCAACTCCCCATCTGTCAGCAACCCCTGCCAGTCCACAGAAATGCTTTTAAGTTTATCTTTTGGCTGTCGGTGTACAGAAATTACCACCACCTGAAATTACTGCTTCTTTTAACACAAGATTGGCCAAGGAAACCATTAAATGTGAGCAAGCACCTTCCAGTGGCTGGCTGTAATACAGTCCAGCCCATTCCCCTCCAGGATTCCTGGTGATCTCGTACACTTGGGTACCAGCCAGACTCATAAGGACAAAATCCCCAGTGCCTGCCATTACCAGGGTAAATTATGTTTTTTTAGTGGCTGAAATGATGCTACATAAAAGGCAGGACCAGGCGCTCCACGGCTGCCTGTGCAGCTCTAACTCAGGTGTGCAGGCAGGCAGTATGGCAGAGCTCAGCCCTTAATTACAGGCTCACTTACTCTATTTTCCACTACAGGAGCAAAAGAGACTCGTAAGGGAAGCGAGGGAGAGAAATGGAAGTGATGATGGGAAAAGGGAGGCACGGGAAGACTGTAGAGCATGGTGATGGCAGAGGGGGAGGTAGGAATGCCAGGTGGGAGCCATCAGGATGCACCCCTGGGGACAGCAGTGACCACTGCATGTCACATCCCTGCCATCCACCTCTCATGTGTCACCTGGGACTCCACCTGAACCAAATCCACGCTGGCATCTTTTCCACATTGCAAAGTTTGTCCCAGGTGCTGCCCACCTTGGTTTTTTCACCTCTGCTCCCCTGCCCTTCCAGCCACCATTTTTGCAGGCATGGAACTCAAACTAGTATCAATAAATGTTTAAAGGCTCCCAAAGCACAGGGAAATGACTCTTTAGCAGGTCAGCAAGTTACAACAGGAAGGTCTGATGGCATCTCTCAAGCTGCTGGCCAAAGTGTGCATCACGACGAGCCAGGGCATCACCATAAGCCCTTCTGCACATTTTAAGCCTTGCTCAACTCCAAGGCCAAACACCTCAGCCCTGGATCTCAAATAACAATCAGCTCCACAGCTACCTGAGGAGTACAGGCACAAAGACAGTGTCCTGAGCTCTTTCTGGATTTAATGACAGAGGGAACACAGCCCATGTAGCAGCTGCTGCTCCAGCCCTGAGAGTCCCATCTCCAGCTCCACCACAGAACAGAAGTACAGAGACACTCTCCCACACTGCAACACTAGCAGCCAGGACAAGAAACCTCAAAAACCACATTAAATTCTGAAATCCCATAGGAAAAAGGTTATGGAAGTGGCAAACAAGACTACACAAGATCTGTCCAAGCCTCATGTCCCCCATACTGAGCCCTAGCTCAGCACACTGGGGTGTTTTGCTCCACAGGGTCAGCACGGGGCACCAGCACGGCTGACTGACCTGTCCAGAGGGACTCGTGCTTCATCCCCTTTGTGGAAGTCAGTGCTGTTCTCCAGCCTGGCCAGGATGTCCATCCTCTTCATCAGCATCTCCAGCATGTCACTCATCCGCCGCAGCACCCCTCGGGACTCCAATGCACCCATCACTGCAGGCACACAAAGAGCAAGTGAGACACGGTCACAGTGGGCACTGCTGGGTCCCTCCCAGCAAATCCCCCTCCCCAGAGCTTCAGCCCCAGAACTGCCTGTGGTCCTGGGCTCTCCAGCCCCACAAGTGGGCTCAGTGGGACCTCAGTGCTCTGCTGTCCCCAGTATCCCCTCCCTGGCTCTGCCAACAGACCCACAGACCCATCACCCTGCTCAAGCAGAGTGAATCCCTGTGCCCAAATCCAGCTGGGCTGCTCCAGTTCTCAAGGCTCAGCAGTTATACCAGTCCTGGATCCAGCCTCCTCGCCTGCCTCCCCAAGCATGAACTCCTGAATTATCCAGCCTGTCCTGAGGGCTTATGAGAAACTAACTTTATTCCCCAGTGCTAACCAAACAGCCTTTCATTTTGCACTTCTATTTTTCACTCTCCAAGACTGACCCAACCCAGCATCCTGCCTTTGACAGCAGCCTGCAGGGGATGCTTAAGGAAAAACATGGGAAACTGAGAAAATAGGTGGTCCTCCCCCAGTACATCCTCCCAGCAGCGCCGGATTTTCCTGTTACAGGGAAGAATTTATTTCCTACCCAAATCTGCTATGGGGTGGGTGGCACACCAGTGGAAATAGCTCTGTTTCAAATACTGCACCTCAGCAAATTCCCCACAGCAGGAAAGGCTCCCAATCCCCAGTCCCATTTAACACTCTGGTTCCTATGGGTTTGCCCAGCACTGACCTGCTGCTGCATTGAAGGCACTGGGGACATATACAGGAGCTCCTGGCTCCCAGTTTGATTTGCCATCTAGTGACAGGCAGCCTGAGCCTGGAGCCAGGGAACAGAAAATAAAGCTCCTGTTTCATCTCAGTGCGGCTCATTTCACGTCGGTAATAACTTAATCAGTGCATAATCCCCCCAACCTCTCCCATTTAGCTTATCTCTGCCGTGCCACTCACATGTGCTCTTCAAGAGGCAGCACATTTAATCTGGGGAGCAGCAGGAACCAGGTTGGCAGTGCTGGGAAGGTGAGCTCCTGCTGGACACCCTGGGTGGCTATTGGGACTTAGGGACACCTCCTGCATCTCCAAACACGCACAACCAGCCCTGCAAAGCCAGCGTGGCTGTGCTGGCACATCCCAGGGATGCCCCACCCTGGCACAGCACCCTGCACCCAGCTCAGCCAGGGTGGTGGGATGAGGTGGGGCATCCCAATGGCACTGTGTGCCAGGGACAGCCCTGGCTCCTCCTCACCACAGGAGCTGACTCAAGCTGCTGAGCACATCAAACAGCACAAAGGCCTGAGTGTAAGGCCTGGATGGTTGGGGTTTGGGATGAGAGCGGTGCATGGTTGTGGTGGGATCCTGCTCATCGTGACAGGTCCTGCTGCTGCCGAGCTGGGGCTCCATGCCCACTGCCCCAGTAATTCACCCACTGACTCCAGCTCCAGATGCTGCACCACTGGAGCCAGAGCTGCCAGGGGTTGGTTCCCAGCTGTGCTGGAAGCAGGCTGCCCTGGCACAGCCCTCTGCCAGGCTCTCCCCCCAGGGATCACTGGGGCTGTGTGGCTGTCAGATGCAGAGCATGTGAACACGGGGGTCTGAGCCAACCCTTAACCCCTCCAAGGAGCTGACACCAGGCCAGGCAGACCCTGCCAAAGGCTGTCTCCCACACTCGGCTCAGATTATCTGCAACACATTCTTTTTTCTGACGCTATCTAACAAAAAGGAAGAAACACAGAGAGCAAAAGCAATTCCTCAAGAAACCAAAAAAACCATCAGCATTCAAGGAGACCGAAACTGGGCTCTTCCCCAAACACCCCTGCAGTCCCATGTCAGGAAGTTGGCAGCTTCTACGTGAACTGGTGGGTGCCTGAACCCCACTGGGTGGGTTTGGGAATGCAGGATCCACCTTTGCCAATCCCACTAGGAAGGTTTCCCAGTCCTCTGGATGAGATACAAGCCACAGCCTGTCCCACTGAAGAGCAGCAGCATTAATGAACTTGCAATTAAAAGATGCTGTGGGGGGAAAAAACGTGGAAACGTGAACCCTGGAGCTCCATTTTAACCGAAGCCACCCCAAAAACAGTTTAGCAAATCAGGCAAAGGCGCAGTCAAAGAAAATAGGAAAGCTCTGAGACGGGCTTAAGTCAGAAAATCCACACTACTTATTTGCCCACAGGCAGATTAAGCTGCCAGGGATCACCTGGGGATGGAGATTTGCTGCTGCTCAGGCCACATCCACACTCCAGGCAATCCCAGCAAGGATGCCTGCTCTGAGTCTGCAGCACAGAGGCAGAGCTAACAAGACAGCTCTGCTCCCAAATCGCTGATGAGGGACAGCGATATTCCCACTGGGGGACAGAACAGTCTCCCCCAGGATCCCAGAGAAGCCAGCAGCAAGTGGAGCTGCTGAGTCCCACAGCAGAGCCCCCACCACCAGCCTGTCCCTCCCCAGTCCTCCCACTGGTTTCCCTGAGACTTCCCTGAGATTTCCCCTTCATGGCACTGCCACCATCCAATTCCCCAGCTGGTTTCGAGCGATTCCAGGATGCTTTTCAACAGCAAAGCTCTGAGCTTTGCTGTCAACAGCGAGCTGAAATACTCCTTCTCCAATAAAGAAATAAAAAAACACCCAAATCCTAAGTAAAAATAGCAATAAAAAAAAAAGAATCCCAGCCTTCCCTGCATTATCTTTTGGGGCATCCTGCCAGAAAACACTGCTGTGGCACAGCACCATCTCCCCCCAGCCCTCCCCTGGCATTTGGAGATGAAGTGGAAGCTTTTTCCTCGTCAACACCTCTCTCTTTCTGTTCCTGGTCTTTGTTGTTGTTGTTATTCCAGCAGCTTAAGGAGGCTAACAACGACCTGACACTTTTTGGCAATGATTATTACATCTCTTGGAAAGTGTGCCTCATTAAAACCAAAAGCAGGGAGGAAAAGTGCTGAAGCGACTCTTTTAAAAATGCAGGAGCCAGGATTAATTTGTTAACCCGGAGCAGAGACACGGCCACCTGCCAAAGGGCTGCTCGGCTGCCTGAGCCATCCACGGGGACTCAGAGGATGGAAGCAAGCCCAGCCAGGACCCTCAGCTTCTCCTGAAGCCAGTGATGAACATCCCTGAAGAGACTCACAAACAGCACTGCAGGCAGCCAGGATAAACCCAAACCTGACTCACTGGCATGAAAACCCAGTAAAATAACCCTGCAAACCCCTTGCTTTAAAAATAAGGCAACCGAGCCGCTAATTACAAAGGAAAAATAATCTAATCTCCCTTGATAATCAGCAGTGACGGGGAAGAAAATGCAGGTAAACCTGATGGACAGATTAATTGGAGTTTGCTAAAGTATGACAGGGGTTTTGACAGTTCTCCTGAGTGGCAGCCACGCTTTCAAGGCAATCACTGAACTGACAGAGGTTTTCATAGCAGCACTAGGAAATAATGATTGCAATCAATCATATCTTACCGGATTTCACGAGACATGCTGGTAAACACAGCGGAGGGAGGAGAATTATTTATGGTGCTTCAGAAGAGCATACAGCTAAGTAATTGGATGAAATCAGGGGAAAAAAGGAATGCATCCCCTAAGGGTGATGTCTTGTGGAAAAAGGAATCGTTCCTCTGTGAAACCAGTGGAATAGTCAACAGCCAATATGCTCGAATTTGGATGGTTTGAAACCCAAGGGAATTCACTAATGATGCACTTCTCTTTAAAATACCTTCTTGGAGTGAACACAGCCGTGGGCAGGCATCAGCCTCCCACCACTGGAACCTCCAGGCACGGGAGCCAGGATGAGTTTTGCTGCACGTGCCAACCTGAAGGCAAAGGTGAACTGCAGTGTCAGATGCCTCAAGGATTCAGTGATCCTTGTGAGTCCCTCCCAGCTCTGGATATTCTGTGATTCCATGACTGCAGGAGCAGAGAGCAGCTGGGAAAGCAGCATTTCATGGAGCATCTCTGGTGCAGGGACTCCCTGCCAGACAGCCCAGTGCTGAACTGGGACCAGTGGGGACGATGTGAAGGGATTCTGGCAAAGTCCAGGTTGTGCCACAGGGGAAGGAACAAACAGGGAGGAGTTTCCTTTCTCAGACACTGTGATTTGGGCTCCTGAGCATCCTCCCCATGCCATCCCACCATTGCTTATGCTGGGATTCCATTTCACAAGCACGGATGGAGTGTGCAGGATGTCCTCCTGTCACACAGGTTTACATGAGCTCTTGGATGCTTGGGCTGAGGTTTTCAAAAGGAGCTAAAACCCCTCAGGAGAACAAAAATAGCACTCTGGGGGCATGATCCCTTTAGCCACTTGGACTGATTGAAACCTCCTTGCCCTGCAGAGCTGCTGGACCCTGATGGCAGCTCCCTGTCCCTGGGTCACTTGGCCTCATCCTGCTCTGGGGGGCTCACAATGCTCAGCTTCAGGCTGAGAAGATGGGAAAGGAAAACATTTCTATCCAAGGCCAAATAATTTTAAGGGCAGGAAAAGCCTCCCTTAACTATCACTGAGTGGGGAGACCAAGGCACAGCCTTGACCCACATCTCCACAGCCCCACATGAATGGCACCAAAGCACCTCCCTGACATTTAAAATGCAATTCCACAGCTGTCCATAACATCACTGGTTTGGAGCTGGTTCCCCCCCTTCTCAGACATCAGTCACACCCCTGCCTGGCAATCTCCCAACAGCCAAATACTCTGGTCCAGGAAAGGAATTTGCTCAGAAATGGTAAGACATTACTTACGTCCATTGAAAATATCAGCTGAATTAATTTCAATCTAAAGCATCGTTTGCTTTGCTTTGGTTTTCTCCTTTAAAGAACAACTCCAGGCTACTTAAACCCCTCAAAAGGACAAAGCTATTTTGAAGGATTTATTGGAGAAGAAACTGGAGGATCCCCAACAGGGTGCAGCCAGACCCAGAGCTCACTGCCCAACTCCTCAGGTGGTGGCACCCAGGGCTGTCCCCAGCCCATCCTCCCATGAGGGCACCCACCCCAACATCCTCCCAGGGAGCAAAGCCCCAGCCCTTCACTTCTCTGCCCCTCTCATGCCCCTCTATTTACTTTCACTATTGATTTTGAGTCAAGCAGATTAAAAGACCAAAGAGCCAACTATCCAAGGGCTAACCCTGACACATAATCCATTACAGTTACAGCCCAGAGACCCAGCACTAACTGAAACCAGGAAAGGCCAAGGCCAGGCCCAGGCTGGCAGTGATGGTCACTTCCCACCTCCATCCCTTTGGGGAAGCTGCTCCAGGGAAGGATGAGGTGCCACTGGGTGGCTGTGCCCCTCAAGGGCATCCCTTCACCAGCATGGGCTCCCATGCCAGCAGCAAATGCACCCAAACTTCTATGGATTCTTTAATTTATACAGAGAAAATATGGACCTGCTTAGCCAGTGCCTCGATAGAAAAAAGCACCAAGAGGTGCCACACACCTGGAGGTGCCCATGGAGCAGTTTTGGGGGCTGCCAGTGAAGTGGACACCTCAGTACAGCTCCAGCTGCACCATCAATCTGCTGCTGAGCCACTGGAAACACCAGAGGCAAAGCAGTTCCCTGAATCAGCCAAACTGAACAGCCTTAAGTCACTGGCTGGTAAAGCAGAACATGTCCCACCTGCCTGTCATCACCTGCTCCTGGATTCATCCACCCCTCATCTGCTGCAGTGCAAATGTGCAGCCTCAGGGAGGGTTTCACTCACTCCCACACCCATGGGCAGGCAGAAGGTCTCAGCTGGACTTCCTGAACACACCTCAGCCCCCTTCAAGCCTGCACAGTGTGGACCGACCCCACTGGGTCTGGGGTCTTGTCTGTCCCTTGGGGCAGCCCTTCAGCTGCAGGACCCCAAGCTGAGCCTGCAGAAGGGGCTCATGATGCTTCCCTACCCCAACCAGCTCCTGCTGTCCCTACATGCAAAAGGAAATGCCTGTAGCTCTATTTCCACCCAAACACCTTATCTTCCTATTTCCATACAAATAAGAAAAGGTGCGAAGCTGAGCAACACAAACAGGCACTTACACTCCCAGCCAGGAGCATTTCATTGCTGTGAAGAGGAGCACAGGGCTGTTTCCCCCCAGCTTTTACTGTTTCTTACCTCCTCACACACACCAGAGAGCTGGTGTCCCCTCTGGGACATGGGGACAGTCCACAAGTCCTGCCACAAGCCATCACTCTGCAGGTAAAATGACCTGGCTCATCTCCTCCTCTCCCCAGCAGCCCCAGGGGATGGGCTGGGGGAGTTTGGGAGCTGGGGAAGGGGAGATGAAGACACACAACCTCAGCACAAGCTGCAGTTCAGCTTTAATTTAATTCTTTTTTTTTAGCCCATCTTCTTCCTCCTTTTCATCCCCCTTTAACTTTTTCTTTTTAAAAAGTAACAGCAGGGAATTTTCAGTCGCTTCTCTATTGCCAGCCAGCACTATTTTAAATTGCATTTTAAGCTGTTCTGCAGTGCTTCAAACACCTCACTCTGCAGGAGAGGCTTCCAAATTACGAGATTAACATCGATTTTAAATTGCTTCCTAAAACACAAGGGCTCCAGCGTAGGGATGGATCAAGGGCAGCTGCTGGAGCAAAGCCCAGAGGACGTGGGAGCTCACGGGGCACGGCTGGGTGGATGCTGTGGGCACCAGGAGCAAAAACAGACCCTGGTTTTGAAGCTGGAAGGAGCAGCACTAATCCATAGGACAGGGAGAGCCCCAGAGAGGCTCCAGAGACCCATGACAAGGACAAACTTTAATTTGGGTCCTTGGTCTTTACGAGAGAAGCTTCTCTCCAAGGGCACCAGCACTCACCTCAACTGGTTCTTCTCCTAACAGCCCCCATTGCTGATCCAGGGAAAATTGTCCTGTAAGGAGCCAGTGCCCTAAGAATGGCAGGAAAGGATTCCATCCAGCATTTCCACACTCCAAAACCAGCCAGAGAAAGGTTTCAGGAGGCTCAGCAGCACCATCGCTCCTCCAGCCCTGCACATCCAGCACTCAAACCCACAGCCATATTTACAGCTGTCCCAAAACATTCTGCTTCAGAAACAGCAGAACTCACTCATTTCACATTTCCAAAATGATGACCATTTTTCCTTCAGCCAAAAATATTGGCCAAACAGTGCTGGGCATCCTGCCACTGTGCCTCCAGGGGCGAATAAATCATCCCCTTCCTCCAAACCCATGAATCTGCACCCAGCCCAGTGGCCAGATCCTTCCAGCAGCAGCAGAGTGGGGCAGCAGCCCCCAGCGGAGCCCACAGGAGCTGGGGGACACTGGCAGAGCCACAGGATGAGCCTCAGCTAATCTCTGCTCGAGCTGAACCGAGCCCTGGACTCTCATTTAAGCCAGGGAAACAAATAAATCAATGGGAAAACCCAGCTTTTACAGAGGCTGCTATGGTTCCCACTGTGCTAGTTTTATTTTCTGAAGTACCTGCTGTCTCCCGGGCTCCAGATGAATTTTGATTTAGGAGTGAAAAGGGGTAATAAAAGCATAAAAAGCCATTAACATTCCTCCTGGCCGTGGTGGGGTGTTGGCTCATCACACATTGATGAAAATGCCATTTGACTTCCTTATGAGCTATAGAAAATCAATTAATTGATTTAATCATTCCCTGGGAGTCACTGCTTATGGATAACAGAGTGGTGGGGCTGCAGGATGCTGCTCCTGCCTCCTCTGACACAGGGCTAGCAGGGAACAGGCCACTGCACATCCCTGCACCCAGGTCCTCACCTCTGCTCCCCCACAGTCAGGAATTCACACTTCCATCTTCCACTCAATTTGGTTACATAATCCTTTTTCTTCTCTTCAAGCCAGCAGGCATCCAATTCTGAGCTGCAATTCTATTAAACAGGCACTTCTTCACTCAGAGACACGTTCACAGGGTGGATTAAGTCTTAACCACTACGACAGCAGCCCTGACACTTCCTTTTACCCCTTTTTGCCCACCCAATTTGCATTCTGCTTCCCCACTACAGAAGTGGGCAGAAACCCCCAGTGTCACATGGGACCCCACAGATGTCTTTATTTTCCTTCTTTTAACATCACTAATTTCCCTGCCTGCAATAGCAAATCAATAAGAGCACTAAAGTTTTATACTTCCACTTGTAACTCCCTGTTCAAGCACGGGCTGGGGATGGGAGCACAGTGTGTGTTCCAGTGGGGGATGCAGCACCATGAGGCAGGAGAGGACATAATGCTCTTAATCAATCCCCACTTTCTCCACCCAGGTAAAACAGTGGTCTGCTCCCAAAAGAAAGCAGATTAAGGACACCCCTGTGCTGGCCATGGGAGTGCAACCCCAGCACGGTGGAGCTAATGCTACTCACAGGTGCTGTGTTACCCACTTAGAGCCCTTGGAGCAACCAAGCATCCAGGAGGAGGTGGCAAAAGCAATGTCTGAGGCAGAAAGCCCTCACCCTGCATCTGGGTTCTCCATTAACTCCCTTCTCTTCACCAGTGCCTGGACAACAAGGAAGGGAGAGAACAGTCCTGAGCATTTGGAGTTGCCAAAGAACAATCCCCACTGCACCAGGGAAAATCAAAAGCCCACCAGCCCCCAGCAAGAAGATGCTCCCAGTACCAACCACCTCCACTTGGCACCAACCTGCCAACTCCTCACAGCATCAGCTGGCTGCTCCAGCCTCCAAGGCTGCTTGGAGTGCCCTTGGAAGGGATGGATGGAGTGAGGTTGGAAAGGAGCCCCAGGCACTGAAGAGCTGCCCAGCACACTCCTCCTCATGGGTTCCCTCAGCTGGCACCCACAGGCTTCAGGAGCTCTGGATGCAGCAGTAGGAAAATGAAGCCCTGGGGACAAGCAGGATCTGCCTGTCCCAGCTGGTGTCAAGGAGGTGACACACACCTGCTGACCCACACCCTCTGCATTCCTGGGAAAAAGGTCTGGGTATCAGCCCCACAGGCACTGCAGGAAGGGGTGATCATAGAGGGGAAACTCCTGCCTTTTGAGGGAGTTTTGCACAAGCAAATTCTGGGTTCAGACGTTGAGAAGAGCCTCGTTCCCCCTGCCTGGACCAGCATCCCGGGCACTGCCTGTGCCATCCAGCGAGACACGCTCCAGCATCTGCTGATCCTGACAAGCTGCTCACAACCCACTGCAGTTACCCAGGGCTGCTCAGCAGACAACATCAAAACATGACACGAGCAGCCTGGGAGAGGGTTATAACTCACTCAGGAAGAAACTGGGAATAATTAGAGCTTAGTCTGGCGAGTGGAGCCTGCCCGGGCTCCCTCCCTCCCTCCTCTGCCTGTGCTCCCCATCACTGTCACTTGCTTACACGAGTCTTCACAACTGGTTCTCCTGTCACCTTCGCTGTGCATTACAGGCAGCAAGATAAATTTATAACTCACATGGCTTTTTGAAAGCAAAGGGAACACAAGCATCCCTGGAACCACAGGGTTGTGCACCACGTCTGAAGGAAGCAGCAGCCCAAGCCCTCCCTCCTGGGTGCTCCCTCCAGCCAGGTCAGGTAAGAAAAGGCATTCTCAAAGCCACAAAGCAACTTTGGGGTGTTTTGCCCAACACAAACTCCTGTCAGAAGAACTGTGTGCTCTGCTGAGAAGCAGATTGGGATCTGTTACAAGTGGCAGTGACCCAAGTTTGCAAATGGGTCCTGAAATTACCTTTCCCAAGACAGAGGGAAGCAGGGTGGGAGGGTGAACACATCTGTGTTTTGCTTTAAAGCTCCTTCAGGCTGAGCAGCTTCTCCCTGCAGCCAGGACAGAGCCAAACCAAGCTGTCTCCTCCTCTGCTCATGATGAGAGGATACACAGCAGATCAGGATCATGGACACAGACCTTCTCCTCCTCCTCCTCTCCCAGCACAGCTAACTGGGAGGGAGGACAGTGAGTTATCCAAGCTCCCTCTGAACGTTGGCAAATCCGAGCTTGACCTTTCCACATCCTCTGTGAGAACAAATGGCAACGTTACCTGGCCATGCTAAACCAGCTGGGATGCTGCTGGAGCAGAAGGGAAAGCAGCAGAGACAGGAGCAGGAGCAAAGGACCCCTCTGAGGAGATCATGTAGATTCTCACGTTTCTATTTGACCTCTTTGCTCCACTCCTTGGGGAGCAATTCAAGGCATTGAGATAACATGAGATCCCGTTGCTTCACAGTACTATGGCCCTGAAAGGGTAAAGATGCCCTACAAAACCCCAAGAAACCTTCAACATTACCTTCTGCAAGCAGAATTCCTACCCCTCCACCAACATCCCTGCTCTGGAGTGAAACAGAAGCCCCAAATACCAAAGCACCCAGCTGTGCTGCACCATCTCCCCCTCGCCTCTTCTGTGCTCACTGAGGGAAGAAATCACTTTAAGCAGAAGAGATTCCAGGAACTGAAGCAAGCAAGAGCTGCAGGAGAGGCAGAGCAGTGTAGCTGGAACACTGGGGGGGTGCTGGCTTTGGGGAGAACAGGGCAGGGTTTCTGCCAGGTGATGTTAAACACCATTTCCAGTGCAACACTCCTTGGCTGGTGTCTCTGAACCTCTCCTGAGTGTCCTGTACCCCAGCATGGCAAACCAGAGCCATTCTGGCACCCCAGGAAAGCCACAGTGCTCAGCTTCCCCCGTGGTCTGCAGGCAGGACAAGACAGCCCAAACCAGTAAGGGGCACTTCCCCAGCAAACTTCCTCCATAACTTTTCCAGATTTATTTTTATTCCTTCAACAATGAAGATGAACGATCAAATATCAGAGTTTTTTGCAGCAGAAGTTGTTCTCTGGCCACCTGCACTTCTGCTGGGCCACAGGCCAAGGGAAGTTGTTGGTTCACTGGCCACCTCCAGACAGATTCCAGTTTGGGTTACCACTGCCCAGCTGCAGAAAACCCCAGTGGTGTAGGACTGGGGAACCCCCTGATGCAGCCTACAAGCTGTTTATTATCCCATCAGGGTCCATCTCATGCAGCCCTGAGGAGACCAGACCCCAAAAGATATTTTTGGCAACCCAGGAAGAAGTTCAACAGCCTTGCAGAGGATGTGCTTCACCCCTGCTTGCTTGTATTTTCCAGCTTGTGCTCTAAAATCAGCTCTCCCCCACCCCTGTCCTTCCTTCATCCCATACCCACCGATCCTTTTTCCAAAGCAGTTGAGGAAACACAACACAAGAGCCCAATTGTGGCCAGCGACAGGAAAACAGCTGGAGATGCTGCTGGGAAGCTTGTTTTGGGGTGGGGAATGGCAGGTGCTGAGCTCTCCAGCTGAGAAGCAGGAAACACTTGAAAAGAGGTTGAAAGGACAGTGGTGGGAACAATAAACGCACAATCCAGTCGCTCAGCAAACCACCACTTTCCAAAAATGTCAGGATTCAAGGAGCTCAGCAGGAGAACTGGTGCTGCAGTTCTCACACCCCCCAAACACCCGTGTCTATACAAACCACTCAAAGCCCTCCTATCAAAGTACCACCAAGGTCAGTGAAATGAAACCAGACCACTCCTGCAGGAGTCAAAAGCCCAGTGGGAGAGCAGAGCTCAACTCCAGCCAATTCAGGACATCAGGACCTGTCCCACACATCCCCTGGGTCTGCACCAAATTCCTCCAGCACCTCATTCCCAGCCATACAGAAATCAGCAACAAGGGGAATCAAGAGGCTTTTGATATGTTGAACCAGCTCTGGCAGCTCCAGGCAACATTCAAGCCACATCTAATCATGTTTTAACACTTAATAACCTATTTTCCTCTGCTAATCCCCTGCAGCAGCAAACTCCAGCAGCGGGATGTACATTCCCACCAAATCCAGCCTGGAGCACGGCCACGGGCAGAGGAATCACTGCCCAATCCCTCCTGGCTGCAGTGCCAGCACCAGGAGAACACATTTAGGTACTTTTTCAGGGTCAGCCCCTGCCCCTTGACTCCAGCAGCAAAACAACCCAAAGAAAGATCCTCGGGAAAAAAAAAACCAAAAACCACCAAACATCTTAAATTCTAAAGAGCAGGAAAGAAGAGGGCACACAAAACTCAACCTCTTTGAGTCTTGAGTCCTTCCCAAAGCATCTCCCACGTTCAAAATTTATAGACCTCTCAGTTCTCTTTTTTATCTACATCTTTGTTTGCAGAACAAATTCTCTCGGTGGCCATTTCAAAACAAAGGAACCTTTGTCTGTGTTTACTTGACAGCAGCGGGATAGGATAAAATAACTTGCATTTCAGAAGGAGTTTTTTTATTTAGTGTTAGGATGCAAAGCCCCTGCTGCATCGAATCACCCAGCAGAGAATCCATCTCAGGGATGATTTCTGGCACACACCGAGAAACTTGGCTTTTGGAGACAACTGCCGAGAAAGGGATTCACACACAAAAATCAAATTTTAAATGGGATTAACTTTTGGACTGTGACATTATCCATTTCTCCTTTTCACGCTCCTGCCTCACATCTCTCTTTATTTTGGTTATGATGGGCTGCTGGCACAGTTCAGAAGCCAAGAAAGCTCTGGGCAGGGCTGGGGCATTTTCACGTTTCCCCACGGATTGCAATGTCTGAGGTTCAGGGTTGGGCTGGTCAGGACACCTAGGGAGGAATAGGAACAACCCCAGCCTAAACAGGACCATTTATCCAGCAAGGATCTCCTGGATGCAAAGGATTTTTAAGCAAGTGATTTTTTGGCATCCCCAGCTCTCTGCAGCCCCCCCAACCCTGCAGGCACTGAAACACATGAGCAGCATCACAGCTGAGCCTGGCAGGACACAACAAAACAAGGAGCAGCAGCACCAACAGCCACAAAAGCCAGGATCAGTCCCAGGAAGGACCACAAGAGCTGACACTGCAAATACCCCAGCCCTGCTGGCAGAGCAGCCCACCTCAGAAGGCCTGGGAGAGGATGCTGTCATCTTCCCTTCAACATCCATCAGGTAATGGATAATGCTCAGAAGGACCCACAGACCAGAGGTTTGAGTCCAGGAGAAGAGGGGAACAGCAGCAGGGACCAGGCTCCTTCCCCACCAGGAGCCCAGTCTGGAGATATTCAACCCTGGGCACGGCAATCCTGAGGCCACACACCCAGGAACTCCTGCAAAGCCACCAGCCCTGAAGCTGTCCAGGTTTGTGGGAATATCAGCCCAAATTCCACCACTCCTCACACCAAGGGCTGATCAGCCCAGTATAATTAACCTGCTCCTCGGAGCTCGCCTTCAGCCCAGCACTGTGCACTTAACAGCGACAGTAACAGCCAGGAATATTTCTTGTGTTTCCTTGGGATCCATAACACATGTTAATTAAATGCCAGTTTGTTATTCAAACAGACCTTTGGAGACTTCACAGCCCTAATAAAGCAGCACATCCATTTCTGTTCCCATCCTCCTGACTTCAGTGTGCATTCCACACTCCTCCATGTGATCTCTGCACGCCCCCAGCCAGGAGGGACCTCTGGAGTCCCTTCCCCAGCCTTCAGCTCCAAACAGAGGGGGTCAGACCTGCCCAAAGCCTCACGACAGCCAAACGTGTTCTCAGAGTCCCCAAGGATGGAGTTTCCCCACCCCAGCAGCTCCCCAGAGGCTTTGACTCCCCATTTCCCATGCCCAGTATGCATCACCCTCCCTGCCTTTCTCCATGGGTGTGATAGTTGGTTTTTCCAGCCATCAGAGCCTCTCCCACCAGCCACAACCTTTCCCAGGTGCCAGAGAAGGGTCTGCACTGACCTTGGACAGCTCCTGTCTTGGACATGCCTTGGTCTGGCTTTGCTTTGGGGGTTGCTCACCCCATGTAGCTGTTTGCAAGGAGCCTGGCTAGGAACAGCTCCATCCCCCTGTGAGACAGCCAGGCCCTGTGTACCAATGTCACAGGGAAGGCTGAACACAGTGTTAAAGAGCTAGAAAAAGCCTCTCAGGTTGTACCTGCCAAGCCCTGGGGACAAAGAATATAACCCTCTTCCAAGTTGGCATCCTTCCTCCAGAGACAGAAGAGAGGATGCTTTGTGTTTAAAAACAGTGTGTGAGATCGTGAATGAACCATATCTTCTCTAATAAGAAACACAGCCACAGCCAAATGTGCAGCAATTTATCTGGAAGCAATACTTTCCTTGGCAAATCCACACAATAAAGGAAAAAAAATTGGGTTTACATTGAATTTTTGAGCTTTCTAACAAAGCAGGCCTTGCCTCAGCCAGTTAGAAACCTAAGAGACCAAAACCTTGAAAAACTGAAGGATCTAGATCATAATTTATTTCTTTTCTTCTTTAAAATAAAACCAACCAGGCATTATCAGAAGGAACATTCAACCTGCACCACCTCAGAGCAAAGCAGCACCTCTGCCAAGCAGCCAGGCTGGCGCTCACAGCCCTTAGCAGAGCTGAAGGGGCTCAGTACAAGAAGGTGAACCCATTTACACATCTTCATTTAATCACCTGAAGCAGCAAGCACAGAGAACTCAAAGGTGAGAGCCTGAAAAAGGAGGTTTCTTTTGATGCAGCTCCAGCACTGCACTGACATTGTACCCAGTAAACCAGACACACACAAGGAGGGAATCAGTGGACTCAAAGGTCTGGGTTAAACTGATGACAAGAATAAAGATGGGAAAGCTACTCCAAGGTATCCAGAAAGGGGATGAACAGATGAACAATTGTGGGTTTGCCATCATTTCACCCCAACTTTAAGGTCCTCTGGGGTGACACCAGGGGCTTCTGCAGGTTTCTGGGAACCTTTGCTGCTCTTTGCAGCACAACCGGTGCCACCTCTCAGCTCCCACTGATCCCACAGTTAATCAGTCCCTCTTTGCCATTCTTCCAAACTCCCTGGGGACACTGGAGCTCTCCTGGGAGAAAGAGCAGCTTTAAAAAATGTAACAGAACACACACTTGCTAAAAATTAGAATATTTCTCTTCTACGTTTCAGTACATCCACGAAACCACAAAGGCCTTTTATTTTTCCCTTCCCTAAGGAACCATTTCCACTCCCTGCAGACCAAAACTGCTCAAAACCCCTCCAAGCACCTGAGCCAAATCCTCCACAGGTCAGACCAAATGCAGACCACACAACAGCTGAAGTCTAAGCCCACTGTTTCCCAATCCCTCTGCTGCAAGCCAGTACCCACGCTCCAGTATTTGTCCCCACTGTGTCACCCCTCTGGATGTCACCACAGCCAGGTTTTAGCCACATGGCTTCAAAGCGCACCACCCCTTGGCAAGGGGGGCCAAGAGGACCCTGAGCCATCCTGACATCCCTAAAATGGGCCAGGAGGATCCAAGCAGCATCCTCCTGCCTCCTTGGCACTGAGCACATGGGGGTCATGGAGCATCCCATGGGGCAGGATGGATGTGGGGCTGTGCTTACCTTCAGTCCGGATGGTGAAGGGCGAGTCCCCGAGGCGCTTGGCTGAGAACTGCCCTCCCAGCGAAGTCATGAGGAAGCACAGGGTGAAAAATCCAATGCCCAGCACGAAAATCCTGCGGGAGAGAAAGCAGAGTTGGAGCAAAGCATGATAAGGAGCCACAGCTCACTCCTGGGGCAGCCCCACCACTGCCCATCCCTGGGGTAACCCCTCTGCACAGCAGCAGGAGCCACTTGGTTTTGGGGTGTCTGACACAACCCCAGCTTCCCATCTGCTCCATGCCCGTGGCTCACCCCACTCAGCCTGGGCAAGGAGCATCTCTGCAGCCCCAGCCCCACGAGAGCACACCAGCACCTCACCCCAACCATGCCCAGACCCACACATGCTTCACAAAGAGCCCCAGGGGGCTTCTGCCCAAACCCTGGCACTGAGCTGGCAGGTTTTACCCGAGAACACCCTCCACAATCCCCACAGCCTGCTCTGACAGGTAGACCTTGAGGAGGAATGGAGCATTTCCATCCTCACTGGGGAAGCAGAGCCAGACCACGACTGCCCGTACAATGCTCCACCAGATCCAGCCCAATAACCTTGGCTGCAGGAACCACTACAATGAACAATACTCATGCTCCTCCTGGGAGAGTCCAGAGTAAAGAGAAGCCTTGTACCTTCCCTTCCTTCCAAAGGATCTAAAAAAACCCCTTTTTCTTTTCTTTTTTAATAAGATCTTTTGTTCCCCTGTAACTGGGCCACCAGCATTTGCCATTGTGTCCAGCATGGTCTGTGCACAGAGGGATGAGGAGAGCCCCACCCTGGCAGCACACACATGGCCTGGGACCATCCCATCACTGCTCTGTTCATCCAGGCTGGCAGGAAAGCAGCTCCCACAGGGACACTCCAGGCAGGATGTCGCCCTGCACGTCACTCCCATCAGAGCTCGTGGTTACCTCCAGCTGCACAAGAAGGAGCTCTCAACACTGCTCCTGTTCAGGCCAGTAACTTTTTGGGGGGTGAAAAGGCTGGAGGCAAGACTTGTGTGCAAGCAGGAGGGTTATTGGGCACCAGGGAATAGAGCACACTGTGCCAAAGGGTGAATGCCTGGCCTCCTTCCACTGCTCAGAGATGCTGCCATCACCTCCAAAACTCCGTGGAGGTGCAGGACCCTCTGACAGACACATGGGAAAAGCCCTGGCAGAGCCACAGGGTACCAGGGATCTCAACCACCAAACCCAGGGAATATTTCAAGGAGGAGGAGGAGAAAAGACAACCACCAGCCAGCCTTGTGAAACAACAGGTTTGTCGTCCAGTAAATAAATTGTATGTGGGAGAGGGAGCTGAGGAAGGCCCTAGGGGTGTGTGTTGAAGCAAACCACCAAGGACAGGAACCAGCAACTCTCCTTTATAAGCTCACAGCATTATCCACAGGGCTCAGGAGCTGTGCAAACAGACCCACAGCACAGCCACCCAACATCCACACCAGGCTTTTTAGGAGAAAGGTTTACTTAGGAGCCCCCTCCAGCCCTCCATCTGAGCATTACTACACAGTTAAAAGGCAGAGGATTAGGAACCAGCCATCAACTCTGAGCTACAACACACCAGCATCACAATTATCTGCCGCTGAAAAGGGCTGGCAAGTAAAGTGACCTGCTTCAAAGCCCTTGTTAGCAACAGGAGATGTTGTGGAGAGCTGAAGTACAGGGTCAAGCAGCTCAAAGAAGGACTGGGTTTCCCCAGAGAGAACTCCTGGAAGAGCTCCCAGGGCAGCTCCCTGCTGTCCCAGCACAGCCTTGCCTGGAAAGACACCTTCACAGGATCCCAGGAGCTCCCTATTTCCATCCCACCAGCTCTGGCACTGCTGTCACACAGACAACACACACCCGAGCCCCAAACCCAGGGCAGCTTCGCTCTCAGCATCCCACAGTGCAAGAACGAAGAGTTTCCTCTACCTGCTCCGAGGAGGATCAGCCTTGCTCCCAGGAGACAGGCATTTAACCCCTGCTCTCAGGGGTCAGCCCTGCCCCATCCCCAGCACATCAGGGACACCTGGCCTGGGGCTCTGGAGGAGCAGCACTGTGCAGCTCCCACCCCCTTCTCACCTCCCACCTAATCAAGGCGAAAAGCAACACCTTGGGCTCCTGAGCTTTAACAAGCTCTGCCAGCAGCACACTCAGCACCAGTAGAAACACTTCCTGACAGCCAGGCCAGGAGAGCTGACCCACCTGGAAAAGGGGATGCTCAAACACATCACTGAAACTCTCTGACACTCCTGTGCAGGAGTAAAGCAGCTCAGGTCTCTTTTATTTGTGACTGAGCCTGCCCTGGAGGGGTGGAAAGCAGTTTAAACAAGCTCCATAAAGCATCATGCACACCACTAATCTGGACTCCCATCCCTAAAGATCAGGCTACAGGCATGGCTGGAGTGCCCTACAAGCAGCAACCAGTGGAGCACAGCCATCCCCTCCCCAGCAGGTGCTGATAAACCATCGAGCTGCAGCACCTGCATGAAGAGATGCCCATGGACCTCAGCTCTGCTCCCAAAGCAGACCTCAGAGCAGGGTTTCCAGAGAGCCGTGGTCCAGCTCCAGCAAGGAGGTGATTGTGGAGGCAGCAGAGCATCCCTGATGCTGCAAAGCAACGTGGTGTCCCATAAATAGCTTGGAGAGGGGGTGATTTGGGGACATTGGTGCGCTCCCGTTATCACACCCTGCTCCCAGCCACACAGTGCAGTGCTGGGTCTGGGAAAGGCTCTTAGACACACGAGGGAGGGGCTTGCAGCCCCCAGCTTGGCTTTGGAGGGCTGAATTTGCCCTTAGAGAAGGAGGGGGGTAACACTGCCTGCCACACCACTTCCCTGTCTGGAGAGGACAACAGCACGGTGGAGAAGAAAGAAGCTGAAGGAGGTCAAAGCCCTGCAATGGGGGGTCCTACCAGGGAGCACATGATAGCCCAAAACCCACCTGTCCTGCTGCCAGCTACCCCCTTCCCTAAGGGACATTTTAACCCCAAGCATCACCTGACTAAATACTCAGATCTGATCCTGCTCTTTGCTCTCACCCCCCCTTATTGACAGTATCTTCATCATTATGCAAGACCTTGTTTACGCTTTTTAATCTTCGTAATTATACTCTGGCAAGGAGCGATGGTTAAACAGCAAGCAGAGACAAAGAGGGGAAGGGAAGCAAAAGGGGAAGTAAACAAAAAAGGGAAGAGAGAAAAAGGAACAAAGGTGCTCTGCTACCTCACAAGAAGACAAAACCTTTTTCATTTTGACTGGATTACAGAGAGTAGGGGAGATGCAAGATGCTTTTTCCCTCAAAATTAAGAGGGATCAGAGCCTAACTGGAACTGCTGTGTTTGGGAGAGAAGTGGATCCAGCCCAGCAGCAACACTCCAGGGGGCAGAGAGGGTGCAGGAACTGGCTCTCAGCCTGAGGACCCCATCTCTTTTACTTTTGCTGATCTTCTCCAGGTGATTAAAAATGCTTGGCCCAGCCTTAATTGAGCAGGCTCCCTATGCCGAAAACAACCAAGCATGAAGTAGGTAAAACATACCAGTCCCCAGATATTCCAAATTGCCCAAAGGCATTGAGTCTTCTGTCACAAACTCAAGTCTAACTGTCTGAAGACTACAGAGCTCCAATGAACATCTATCCTGCATGCTGGCTTTGCCTGTCATCCCACGTCACATTTAATTCATCTCCCAGGCACGGTTCTGGTGCCAAGTTCCTCTCCACATCCTCCCCAAACTGAAATGTTCACAGTTCTGAGTTCTGGCTTCATGCCAAAGGGGAAGGAAGCCAAATTCCCTGAGTCTTTAGTGAAAATTGGAAGTGATGCCCCAGTCATGGCAGATTTTGGCCTATGGGACTGAAAGCTGGTTGTGACCAGGAGGGTCTGAGCGCTGAGTTGGGAGGGGATGGGGGAAGAAAGCACCCAGCAGGGTGGGCTGTGACACTGGGACTGTGCCCACGGTGTCACATCACCCACCTGGGACCCACAAGGAGAATATTACACAGGTGCACAGCGAAACCAAGGGCTACAGACACAGGTAACATCTTTTATCAGAAGAGCTTTTCAACACCCAAGTCTCCTGAGCCCAGAGAGGCTCAGTTACCATTCCTACCAGCAGCAGCAGTCAGGTTAATAAAAGATGATCCCTCTCCTGTAAACCTTTTTGCTTAGAGCCTGACACCATCACAGCACCACTGAACTGATGCTCAGCCACGGGCATCGTCCTCCACAAAGGGCACCAGAGGGAACTCTCTCACCAATGTTGCATCACACAGAAAGCCCCCAGATTTGGTTTCCAGCTGGCAAACTTGCCTGAACTCCCCAAACTCTACAGAAGCAAGAGCTGGGCAAGCTGGGCCAGGGCTCCATGGTGAATTCTTGCCTAAAACTGGCATCATGAAACACACACACAGAGATCTGCTCTCTCTTCCCTTCCCCTTTGCCGCAGGAGCTCTCACAGCTCAAGGCTTTGCAATGCTTTGCTAAGCACGTCTGGAGGGTGGTTAATGAAATGTTTTGGTGCAAAGGATCAGGTTTCCTGTTCGTTGTTTGACGACAATCCCACCAGGAGTCTACACTAGGCAGGGGATCGCCCCACAGGATTCCCTGGAGCAGCGAGGCTTTGCCCAGCCAAGGAGCCGATTTACATCCTGATTGTCACAATCTACACCCACTCCTGGAGGTGATCCACCTCAGCTTAGAATGTGGGGGGCTGATTTTAGGGCAGGGGTGCCGATTTGTGCCAGGTTACAGCCGGAGCAGGGCAGTGCCAACACTTGTCCATGCTGGGCTGAGGGCAAGGTGACACAGGACTGTGGCATGGTGGTGTCACACTCAGCATGACAGCAGCATGGAAGAAGTGCAGAGGTCCTGGACACTGTGGGATAGCTAGGAAAGGGTTCTGGGAATTTTTCCAGTTACACAGGGAAAGCCTAATTGTTAACAAACAATTGTTAACCTCACTGGTTCTCATGGAACAGATACTGGTCTGTACTGGTTTGAGAGTAGAAGCCAGCCAAGGCACACAGACAGGATGGTACAAGTGCTCAGCCACCACAAACCCCCATCCACACATCCTCATCTCCAGGGGGACTTTGTGATCACCCTGTGACACACTCCTTGTGCTCCCCCACGCTGATCCCAGGTCTCTGCTGAAGATGGGTTTCCCCTGTCCCAGGGGTGATGTCCAGGGCACAGGGATGCTCAATCCAGTCACTTCCTCACTATGGACTTCAAACCCAGTTAAGAAAGCAAATAGGCAAGCAAAGAGCATTCCACGGGGTGTGTGTCCTTCTCATCTCTCTCAGTCATTCCCCACTCCACACTCAGAGCACGCCTGAGCCCTGGGGACCCTCACACCTCTGCCAGCACTTTCTGACATCCCCTTGGCCGAGTTCCCCAGTCCCAGGGCACTGCTGTGGGATCCAGCAGCAGGAATCCCTCCAGGCAAGCACTGCAGAGCCGGGCAGGCATCACCTCCAAACCTGAGTGCAAGAGAGGGGCTCAAGCACAGCCCGTTCTCCCTCTCAGCTCCGGGCAGCAGTGTGGGCTAAGGAAAAAGAGTGAGAAGATCCCTCCAGTGATCCCAAACCTTCAAATACAGCGGGGAGCGCCGGCAGCTGCTGGGCTGGGCTGACCCCACCTAGAGCTTCGTCCCACGACCCTCCCTGTGGTGCCTCTCCCCATAGAAAAACCAAGCAACCAGCATCATCTCCCATGTGTCTCAAGCCTGAGAGTAACTCAAACGCATCTCCAGTGAAGCCAGGAAGCCGGAGAGCAAGGACTGGAGAGGGGAAGCGAATGCATGGAGGCAAACACGGGGACTTACACCAAAAAGCAATAGGTTAGAGCCGGAGGGTTTCAGGTTTGGACGTCAACCCCAGCCCCGCTGCCAGTTCAGGGTGGGTGTCAAAATCCTCATCAGCACCATCATCAGCCAGAGGAACCGACTCCTCCCGAGCACCTCCGAGAACGGTATTTAAAAAGCCAGCGGCGAACAGCCCTGTGATAACCCCAATATCAGGAGGGGTGAGCCGGGGGCAGAGCTGCAGGACCCGCATCCCTGCCATCCTCACCTGCGCTCAGCCCCCCCGCACCGCCCCCC
>WBMV01005970.1:334732-377072 GCA_013396655.1 Campylorhamphus procurvoides | reverse complement strand
GGGGGATGCTCTCCAAGGAGCGGAGATGCTCCCCTAGGAAAGGAGATGTTCCCTGAGGAGCAGAGATGCTCCCCCATGGGGAGGATGCTCCCCGAGGAGGGGGATGCTCTTCGAGAAAGCGGGATGCTCCCTGAGGAGGCGAGATGCTCCCCTAGGTGGGAGGATGCTCCCCGAGGAGCGGGGATGCTCCCCGAGAAAGCGGGATGCTCCTAAAGAGGGGGGATGCTCCCCGAGGAGGGGAGATGCTCCCCTAGGAGGGAGGATGCTCCCCAATGGGGGGGATGCTCCCTGATGAGGGGAATGCTCCCCGATGGGGGGGATGCTCCCTGATGAGGGGGATGCTCCCCGATGGGGGGGGATGCTCCCTAATGGGGGGGATGCTCCTCGAGGAGGGGGGATGCTCCCCGAGGAGCGTGGATGGCGTTTTGGAGGGGAGGATGGATTTTCGGTGGAGAGCGCGGCCGCATCCCGGTGCAGGCGGCCTCCGGCGTGGGGACCATGGGAGGTGGGGATGGCCTTTTTTTGGCGAAGTGGGGGGGTCAAGGCAGAAATGCCACCCCCGCGGGTGCTGTTTGCTCTTGGGGGGTTTTGAGCCGGACAAACCTCCTTTCTGGGGAGAAGGGGTGTCTGGAATCTGGCTCTGCCAGCACCAGCCTGTGGCTTTGCAGCCCCATCACCATGTTTTCTGTCTGGGGGGCACAGTCACAGCCCATAATGTGGCTTCCCAAAGTCCCTGGGCACTCCTGGGGGCTGCCGAAAGGAGCAGGGTGGTGTCCTTGGGAAAATAAAGGGGCCGTGAGAGCTGAGGCAGGAGAAGCAGCTGCTGAGCTCAGCAGAGGTGTTCCCAGCTCTCCTGTGAAAGGTGACAGGCACAAAAAACCTCTCAAAGCCTGGGACTTAAAGGAGCCGAATGTGTCCGGAGCCCAGAGACATCCCATTTCCAGCCCAGGGGTGAGGGAGGGGATGCATCACCCTGGGGTGAGCACAGGAGTGCAGAAAGCTGGAAGGAGAACACTCTTCCTGGTGTGCACATTTGGCCAGGCTCCAGGACAGGAGCAGGGGTAAGGCTGTGCTCTAGGGGTGCTGTGGTGCCAACAGGACCCGCTCATGCCATGCTGGCCCCATAGCTGGCTGTCCCTCTCTGCCCACCACCTTGCCACCACAAAGCAGAGGCTGACACTGAGGGAAAGCTGACCCTTTGCCTTCCCCATTGTGGGACAATCTCCTCCCATGGTCTTTCCCAGCATTTCTCCATCCATTCTTTCCAGGGCAAGAAACATTCCTCCAGCCCCAAACACCTGGAATGGCTCAGCCATCTGCCCTCCAAGTGCCAAGCAATTCCAATGCCCTCCCATCTCCAACCACCCCCTTCATTATAAACTAACCATGGGCTCCCTTGCTTTTGCACAATCCCAGTGTTTTCCCATGAGACTGATGAAGAGGAAATGCTGCCAGGATTTCCAGAGGGATCCCAGACACTCACACTGCTTCCTTTTCGCTGATGGAAACCAGGGGTGGCTTTGGTCAGCAGAGCTCTGGGGAGCATATGCTGCAACAGCATCAGCCACAGGCAAGCTCAGAGATGAGACAGCTGCAAATCTACCACGAAACAGCACTTTCTCCCTGTGAAACAGCACTTTTTTCCCCAGGCAGAGGTGAGAAGCAAAACCATATTCTTTAGGGCTTCAGAAATACAGACTTTTGTTTCCATCCACAGGGAAGGAGTCATTGCCACAGTGGCTCTGAGCAGATTAATATTGGGCTGAGGCAGGCAGACACACAGATTGAGGATTTGCAGAAAGTGTGGCTCAGGAGCAGCAGGCAGTCAAATCTGAGCCCTCAGGTCAGCTCTCCCTGAGCTTCAATACAGCCCAACATCTTAGCAAGGACACCCTTCTCTGAAGCCCATCCTGTGTGGAACTGATGGATATGACCATGATGCCCCACCGGGTGTTCAGATCCCTAATTCCAGCTGGGCTGCTCAGTCCTTGCCAGTTTAGGTGCAGTTGGGAACATCTGGCTTTCTCTGGAGAAACCACCTGGTTTTCTTTACCTGACCATTGGGCAAGGAGAAAAGTAGCAGGCTAATGAAGGGTTGTCCCTGATCTCCTTGCCTTCCAGCTCCTGCTGCTCTGACAGGAGACCCTTAGTCCCCATCTGAGCTATAAAACCACCTTAAAACATGATGTTTCCTCACTTATTGCCCTCAAGAGCCCAGCTCCAGGTGGCAGCAGGAGACAAAGCCCTTCATTCCAAAATCAGCTCAGCTCAATGGGGCTGGAAACCTTCCAAAATGCACATAAACACACTGCATGGAGTGGTCAATGGAGCAGCCAAATTGCTGCCTCCAATGTGCCAGGAGCCAGCTACACCTTCCCAAGAGACTGTGAGGAGAAGAGATCATCCCATCCCAGGGAATGCAGAGCAGGGAGCTACCAGAGCTACCATTAGAGCTACCAGAGCTCCAGAGTGGGGTAAATTCTGTGGGATTGGACCCCCTCTGCCCCCCCACCTCTGTAAGGATAATGCTGAGGTTCTTCTGTACATCCCATAAGCTTTGGATTGTGCCAAGCAGCAGCTCTTCCCTGAGACCAGTTGCAGGAAAAGGCTGGGGTATGGTGAGACACCACACACTAATTTTGGAAGTTTTAAGGGTCAGTGACACTGGGGGGGAGAAGGGACCAGGGAGGAGCTGGTGTCTCCCCATTCTTCCCTTCAGGGCTGATCATGGGTTGGAAACAGCCCCCTGAGGGTCTGGCTGCTCCCTGGCAGCAGAAGGCAGCTGAGCCACCTTGGCTTCCTCCAGGTGCCTCCTGCAGCACCAGCCAGGAAACAATCTAAAATGAAGTAAATAAAATACAGAAATCTGCTCTTGGCAATCTCCAGGCACATCCTGACAGGGTGCTGGGGTCAGCAGGGAGCAACTGCACTCGCAGTGCTGGCCAGGGAGTTGGGCTGAATTATCTCTGCTGCTTCCAGCTCCTGCCAGAATCATCCGTGCAGGATCCATCACCCCACAGACAGGAATGTGTCACTGCCCCTCCCCGGGCCCTCATCCCTGAGGAGAAGCACTGCAGCAGACAGTCCTTTTCCTGTGCTGCTGCTCGAAACAAAAGCTTAATTAACCACCAGCTCGCTGTCTGTTTAGAGGGATAAATCTAAAATCCAAGGATGGGAATAAAGCGGTGAATTATCTTCTTCGGCAGCTGAGCAGCAATGGCCCCAAAAATCAATCTGCTGAAGTTGTGCTACACACACACACACACACACACACACACACATACATGTGTGTATTTGTTATTCTGAATCCAGCAGTAGCAGGGAATGGCGAGAACCAGCTCATCAGCCAGCTGGGACAAAAGAAACCAGTGTTCCACCAGTTAGAGCCCCTGCCCAGCCAGAGATACACACGAACCATCTCCAGTACGGGCTCCAGACAGCCACTCCACAGCACTGCCTGTAACTGGGGCAGGGCCAAAGTTCCAGCTCTGGCCTTGGAGCATCCTCTGGCAGCTGGGACTCACCCTGCACCACTGGCCCAGCAAAAGACCTTGGGAATTTTCAGCTGAGTGTTACCATGAGCCCTGAAGCTCCCTAAGGAGACATCTCTAGGGAGGACACAAAGGTTGAGATCACCACAGCTGGAGAAAAGAGGTTAAAAATGTAGGGTGGGATGTAACCCACCAGAAATAGAGCTTAAAATATCGTATTCCTGGAAAGAGCACAGACACTCATCACTGCTCAACAGTGGGTACTTCCAGACAAGCCACACTGACATGAATTTGTTGGCTTTTGATGAGTCATACCCATGTGCCAGGGCTCCAAAGGCAAACCAGAACCCTCCAGAGACTCCCCACTCACTCCAGCCTGGGACCTTTCTCCAGTGCTTTCCAAAGCCTGGGACTTGGGTCTGCCCATGTTTCCTCTTGGAGCCTCCTCTCGAGCCTCAGGCTACTGAGTCTTCATGGGAAAATAATGATCCCAGAGGGGGAGAATCACAGCAAACCACTGAGCTGGAATGTACTACAACAAGCTACTTCCTTAAATTCTCCCTACACACGATCTTGCCCTTGAGGTAAGAGAGATAATTTGATTGCAGAGCTGCAATGCCCAAACGCTCTGGGCGTAAGATCACTTAGTCACCACAACTTCTCCATCCCCCTCAAGCGACATTGTTGGGGACAAGGAGCTCTTTATTGATATGAAACAACTTCTCTCCGTCGCTGGCTCACCCTCAATTACTGCATTCACTCCTCTGCCCATCTCTGTAGCAACGAGGCGGAAAAGCTCCGAGCCTGATACTGACCTCCCACACTGCTGAGCATCACCAGCCACTTGGGCTGTGCCAGGGGCTTCCACTGGAGGGCTTGTACAGGCAGTCCTGCTCCTCCCCTGCTCTCTGCCTGTTCCCAGGGGCAGCAAACACAGCCCTGAATTTGCTCACATGTTGGTGTTTGGAGAGAGCACCAAGGACAGAGCGGGGAGGGGATGGCAGCGTCCTAAAGCTACCTTTGCATCCCCACGTACAGGATGTTCAGGAGCTCTCCAAGGCTGCAGAAAGGGATCAAGAGAAACCAGGAGGGACTGTGGCTGGTGGGACATCTCCAGCCAGGACACTGAACCCGCAGGTGCTGAAGACTCATCCATCAGCTTAGAGTCCCTGTGACTGCAACCTCCAGAAGATGCTAAAAGGCAATGGGGAGAGGGCACCTGACACTACCCTGAGGAGTGTTTTACCCCCTGTGTTTTACCCAGGGCTGTTCTCTGGTCCCTGGAGCTGCTCCCTGGTCCTTGGGGCTGTCTGCATGGCTGAGGTCTCAGCAGCCAGGCTGGATTCTCCAAGCCCACTGGATTGTCCATGGTGGTTGGGGAGCAGGAGGAGGTTCCAGCCCTCAGATCACCAGGGGTGCTGCAGCCCATGGTGCTGGATGTGCACAGCCTAGTCAGGTGTCAAACACGGGGTATTACAGCTCCCATCAGCACAGGGCCATGTCAGCACAGCCTTTCCTTGGGACTTTGGGAAGCTCTTGTCCTTGCAAGCCTGTCAGCACTGTGAATCTTTTGCTTCCATTAGCTGCTAATTCACTCAGAGCAAAGGAAAATAATCGAGGTAAGAATTGCTCCTCAGCTCCCAATAGGATTGTGTGTTTTGAGAGCAGCGGGGAAGCCGAATTTCCCTTTCTCCTCTTGGTTAAAGAAGAGTGCATTTTTCTTACTGTGTTAATTAAACCCAGCAACGACCCTGGCTTCACCAAGAGGGAAGCACAGAAGGTGAAAGGAAAGCCTCAACCAGCTTTATCGGTCAGAAAGGGCTCCTGGCTGCCCTGCTGCAAAGAGAGATGCTCCGAGGAAACAAGAGCAGCAATTAAAAATTAAAGAGAGAGGAAGATCTGTGCAGCAGAGAATGGAGATGTGTTTGTAGTGCTGCAGTGCATTAAGGGGGGTAAATCCTGACCCCCTCGGGGAAGCACAGCCTGTCAGGGGGCAGCTCTGCCCACCTCAATCCAGGCAGGGAGGAGGGAAGAAAGAAGGGACCAAGCCCAGGGTAAAGGGGAGCAGCAGGGCAGGGTGGGAGATGCTGAGAGCATCCCTCCTCCCTTGGGTGAGGTTATTTGAGGCTAATCCCCCAGAGAGCCCCTGCCAGGAAGGGGAGCAGGGAAAAAGTCAGGGAAGGAGTCAGCCCCGAGGGCTGGATCTGTCCCTTTGCCGGGCAGACTTGTCAGAGGTGCCAGTTCAGGTTTACCTCCCTCTCTGCCTCGCTGTGACACTCAGCTGAGCAGCATTTCCCAGCCTGGCGCGGTCCTAGGAGGACACTCTGCTGCTCAACCATTGAATTAGCATTGAGAGGGCAGGAAAAATCGGCTGGAGGAGCCTGGCTTGTTAGCACATCAGTTGGGCTCCTCCAGCAAGTGTTGCCTTCCTGGACCGGGAGTATCCAGGTGCTCCCTCCCACTGGGTGGATTTTATATCCCCCTGGGCCCAAGGCTCAGCCAAACAAGCTCACTGACCTGGTGGCATCAACGTGCACAATGTGGAGATGTGTTTGAGCTCAAGGTGAAAAGTGCTGCACCACAAGAGGTGGGAGGGAGAGGTTACAACCCCCTGACAGGCTCCCACATGCACAAGAACTTACACAGGGGCCCAGGGCTCGTATCAGCATCCCCAGGTGAGCCTGGCAGGACACTCACACCCCCTGTACCGTGTCTGGGGGGCACCAGAGCTGGGAGCCACCACAGACAAATGAACAAATGAAGAGGGAGAAGACATGTCAAGCTTCAGCTGTAATTAAAGAAAGTCGTGTCAGGGGTTAGAAGAGCAAGAACTCTCCAGCCTTTCAATTACTGTGGGTTGCACAGCGCTCACAGCCCTTCTGGTGGGGTTTGTAAGGAGTTTTGCTGCCTCTGCTCCACATGCAGGGTGTCCCTGAGCCCCCCAACCACAGCCCGAGGGGAGCTGAGGGTCTATGTGTCCCCCACTCCATCCTTTGCATCCCACCAGAGAGGAGAGAACTGCTGTTGTCTCAGCTCCCCCCAAACACCCCCAAGCAGAGCTCTTCTCCTGCCAGCCCACAAGCACTTCCCTCCATGATGGGAGCCATACATCTTCATCTCACGCTCCATAAACCCATCCCGCTCCCTCTCTCGTTCCTTGGCTAGCAAAGCTCCAGCTCTCCACCAGCGCTGCCTCATCCTGGGCAGGCTGAGGGAATGCAATGCTGGGATGTCCCGTGGCAGCTCCCACTCCTGTCCCCTTGGCTGTCCCCAGGCAGGGTACAGAGCCCACCCCATCACAACTAAGAGGTGACCCAGACCCAGTGGCATCCAGGGCTCTGTGGGCTCCAGCATCCCTTGTTAACACAGATTCATTGCCCACAGGCAGAGCATTCACACGTGGCATCTCCACAACACCAACCCCTGTATCTCACTCCCCTTTTCTCTCCTTTCTCACAAGGAAAAGGACTCAACCACTGCTGCTGCTCCCTGGGGCTGGCAGGAGATGGGGAATGTGACAAGCTGACCCTGCCAGTGCTTCACTCTGGTAATGAGCTGAGTCTCTTCTCCCTGGGAGAGCTGCCTTTTGGGGACACTGGAGACACCTCTGTGCTGGGCACTGGGCATGGCAGGGGCAGACCCCAGGCAGGACCTGCCACTGTCCCATTTTGGACTCAGGAGAAGGGCAGGAGAGCCCAGCACAGGCCAGGGCTCCCTGGGGTACCCTCACTCCAGTCACCCCTTGAGAGGGGCAGAGCCCCTGCCATGCTCTGGACAATGCCCAGCCCAGTGCTGATGGAGTGACACAGGCATTGGGCACAGATGGATTTCGTTATTGAGACCCTGCAAGCCACAAACATCTTTTCCTGACCCTCTCAGCCCTGCTCAGAAAGTGATGCCCCCTCCAGGCACAGGGGCTGGTGGTGCTGGGGATTATTTGAGCAGGGGGCAGCTGGGGGCTGAGGAGGAGACATCAACCCACAGACCTCTCCAGCCAGCACAAAGTGGGCACACACACACACACACATGGGTACCCAAAGTGAATCCTTTGGGTCCCAACCAGCCCTGGCTATAACAGAAGGCAGAAACTGGGAGAAGTCTCATTTTGCAGCCCCACCTCCACCAAAAGACTTCAAAAATCACCCAGGAAATCATATATTGCCCTGACTTATTCAAATTCATGGAACAACAAATGGAAAGCCCCCAGCTACGGGCTGAGATCATGCAATTAGACTGTTAAAAAATAAACCTCTGAAACCCTCAGACATTCAAACCTGAGAGGCCAGATGAAGAAAAATGTTCACTTTTCATATACAATGAGTGGAAATCATTTTAGATTTTTATTATTATTATTTTAGAAGGGAAATAAGCATATTTCAATCCAGTCAAGAGTGAAATTGAGTTTAACAACAAAGCAATTTCTATTAGTGGAGACCCAGGGAAAAAAAAATGCAGATGAATAGGAAACTCACAAAGAAATGTGTCAGACAATGGTGGAATTAGGAATTAAAAGCAACTTTGCTTTGCTGCAGATAATATAAGCACATAATGATCTACCTCACCACTAATGTGCTCCCTTTCCACATAAACACTGTAAAATCACAACAGTGGAAAAGACTGGGATTTAATTCTGCCCTCCACCCAGCAGAGAAGGGAAAGGGGTGCTGTGCTTTGCTGACCCCCTTTAGGGCTGGTTCCCATGTCCTAGAGAGCACCTACTGTTCCCATCCTACCCTTCTCCATCTGCTCTATTCCCTGCTGATGCTTCTGGGGTCAGGCACCATCCAGCCTTCCCTCCCATGTCCCCAAGGGTCCCCATCTCAGTGCACACAGTGTCACCACAGGTTCTCTCCAGGATGCCAAAGTGTCACTGCTCCTCGTCTCAAAGCATCTCCCTTGCCAAGGATCGAGGTCGTTGGGTTGAAAATTAAAAGCTTGAATGGTCTTAAGTATTAAATCTTAAACCAATTACTCTGTCCTAAATCTTTACTGGGTTTAAAGATTAACTTCTCATTTCCAATGAGACAGCTCCACTTGTTTCTCCTCAGTAGGATCTGAATAGGATTTGAATTTGCAGACAAAGGGACATTGATCACACCCCATACTGCTAAACAGAACTTTTTATGCCTTTTCTCTTCATTTTTCTTTTTTTCTATTGTTCTTTTTCCACAGGCAAGCCAGTGAAGGTGAACTGCTGCAGGAGCTGTGGATGGAGACACCAGGTGCTCTGTCACAGAGGCAGGGAGCAATGCAAAACTCAATTTTAAGCAAGTCCTGTTCCCTTTGAAATCAATTAGGCGACTCCAGAGGCCTTTGGTTGAAAGGAGACAGACGGAGGCAATCAAGGGGAGAAGCACTCAAGTAAAAGAACAGTAAAAGCACGGAGCAATTCCCCCAAATGTTCCTGATCCATCAGCTAAGAGGTCTGTGAAGGAAGACAGTTTTTTAAGAGCTGATTTTATGCCAGCCCTCCTTCCCAGAGCATGGCTGGGTGGTGCTGCTGAAGGACCCCAGTGGGGTGGGACAGCTGTGCCACTGCACACAGTGGGTACCCTGGGCTTGGACCCAGCCATGCACTGGGGATCCAGCCGTGTCCATCAGGGATGAGACCTCAGCCAGCCCCTGAGGTCACTTGTCCCCACCCTGCCCGTGCTTCAGGCTCAGCATCCCTCTGGAATGACAGGTATCCAAAAAGTGACACCACAAGGCATTTGTGTGACCCCTGGCAGGGATGGGAAGTCAACCAAGAACAGGCAGCTCCTCAGGGCAGGAGGCTGTGGGGTTTTTCACCCTGCATTTCGTGACTCAGGAGGGAAGAGCACGCTGCTGGCAGAGCTTGCTCCCACGTTTACCCACATCAAAGCTGTCTCAGAGCCCATCTCTTCCAAATTTCCAAAATGAAGAGGAGAAAATCAGAATTGGCAAACTGAGGAGCAATTGGAACTGCACTTGGCCTTCATGAGGATTGATAAATCCCTTCCAACACCAGTAAATAACCAGACTTTGCTCCTTGCCTGGAGGAGGGAGCATCCCCCTTCCAAACACCTGCAATAAGACACTTGCAATTACTGCTTTGTCTCCTGGAAACTAGTAAATAATTCAAACAACTCTTTTTCTTTATTATTTCTTCCCTTTTGTTTTTCATTTTAATTAATCCACATAGAATTTTGTCCTCCAAACACAATCAGCAGCCCAGGAACAGCAGGCAGAGAATCTCATTACCCAGCTTCCCAGCCAGATCCTAGAGCCATTATTAATAGAGACTTCACCAAGTGAGGAATTAATAAAACCCGATGGCAAGGGGGGAGGGAAACACTTTTGGAGTACATCACCCTCCCTACCTTGTCCCTGGGATGTGACTTCCAATGGTTAGAGATGCCAAGGGGTTTGGGGAGAGCCAGCATCCTGCCTCCTGCAGCACCAGGTGCTTGGTCCTGCAGCAAAGTGCCACCATTCTCTGCCAGTGCCCGTGGTCCAGGAGGAGATGCCAGGCTCAAAACAAGGTGAGATCACCAGGAGAGCCACCCCAGCACTCACAGGTCACTGCCCAGCCTCTTGTCTAGCTGCTGGCAGGCGGCAGAGTCCAAGCAGGTGTTTTCACAGTGCTACATGAACTCTTCCTTTCTCTCCTTACACCAGCAGCAGCCCCAGCCTTGGAGCACTGCTTTGGCACCTGGAATTGCTTCCAAACAGGGAAGGGGTTGGAATGCAGAGAGGCCCCTCTGAGATACCTGCAGTGGGAGGAGAGGGCAGGATCATGGCCCCAGGCACCCCAGCCATGGGATAAAACCCTGTGTAAAACCCAGCTGATTTCAGAGGGTTTGATCCTGTCCTGTGCTCAAACCCACCCTGTGCTCATGGGTGTCCTGCAGCAACCCACCCACCCATCCCTCCCTCCCAGGTGCTGGATCTGCTCTCTGGGTGGGTGTTTCCAAAGAAGAAAACATCTCCTCCTTGGAGCACCCCCTGTTCCAACAGGCTTTTCCTGACAGGGCAACACTGACTACAGGCATGGACACCCAGGACACCCCTCTCCCGGGGGATGCTGTACACACAGCATGTTCACATGAGGACTAGAGAGGGAAATGCCAGTATGTGGTGGCACTCACAGTGACCAGGCACAGCTGGCACCACACACACACACTCGTTCTTGTACTCTTTTTTCCTGTCTGGATTCTTTTCTCCTTGTTCCCTCAGCCCTGGGCAGCACCGTCCTGGGCATGCAGTTCGCTTGGGCTTCCCTGCCTTCATCAGCTGCACTTAGATAAACAGCAGTACATCAATAAGCAGCTCTAATTAGAGGTGTTAATAGCGCTGGGAGCTGGGGGAAGGCATGGGAGGGAGGAGGGAGGGCAGTGGGCAGTCTAAGGAGAGCAAGGGGCCATGCTGGGAGACCTGGGATGCTCAGAACCCTCCCTTTCTGCTGCAAGGAGGGGATGGCACACACCCAACGGGTGGGACCATCAAGCTCCAGGAGCCCACATCAAATTGCCGGGGAAATATCCCCCGTGCTGATTATCTTGAATAATTTATGCAGGTGCTATCATGCATTCATATTTTATGGAAGCCTTGCAAAGCTGTGATCGTGGTTATTCACAACCATCCACTCCCTTCCAGAAATCTCCATGGGCAGGGGGTGTGGGAAGCTGGAGTGCAGGTGACACCTTGGGGCCCTCAGCTCCCCATGGCACTGGGGACAAGGCCTGGAGCTGCACCAAGGCAGCCACATTCCCAAGGTCCCAAGGCTGGGTTGTGCCCCTCCATCCCAGCATCCATCCCCTCAGTACATGCAGGGGACAACCACCCCAGGGCAGAGGGGACAGGGGATGCTGACTCTCACCACGACCCTGCTCCTGCACCCACCACCCCACAGCCCTCCTGAGCCCTGATCTCACAAAGCAAAGAGGATTTGCAGCCCCAGGGAAGGACCTGGGAAAGGCTCAGTTCCCACAGACCCATCCCCTCTGCCCTCGAAGTTACCACATAGCAATGCCGAGCAGGACAGACAGACAGGAGCAGCTCCCTCTGTCCCCTGATGGGTGGGACACAGGCTGGGGCAGAGAGGACCCTTGGGGTACCCAGCACCTGGTGGTGGGCTGTGCATTCCTCTCAGCTCCAGCACTTCCACTGCTTTCCCAGTGGCTGTCTCCCTGGAAACTGGAGCAGAGGTGGGATGCAGGAAGGGGCATTGCTTCCCTTTAGGAAAGGGGGGTGGACAAGCTGCACAGTCATTCCTTCCAGCAAGAGGGGTGAATGAAAGGTCGTGGCTCCTCTGCTGCTCAGCAGGATCCTTCCTGGTGCTCCCCAAGACTGTGGAGGGGCACAGGCCACCCTCACATCTCCATCTGCTTTGGGGTCAGGAACACTCAGTGCCTTGACTCAAAGCCCCAGAAGGAGGGAGTGATGATCACTGCAGGAGAAGCAAATGACTGTGGGGAGCCCACAGAGCAGAAGGAAAGGGCATGGATACAATGGAGGAGAAAAGATGGGACTAAAGGGAAAACCGGAGGAAACCAAGTAGACGTGCTCAGAGCATGCTGGAGGAGGACGTGGCCACTGGGGAGCCTGCCAGCACCCAGCAGAGCAGAAAGTCAATGATATTAAAGCAAAGACACGGGATATTTTCATTCCCTGCGGCTCCTGCCTCTCAGAGGAGAGCGAGGATGTCTGAAACGCAAGCAGAAATTAAACAAGCCTGCTTGTTCAGCCTGTGAAAGGTTTGGGGAGCACAGCAGAAACATCTCAGAGGGCAGAAAGGACTGGGCCCTGTGTCACACACCACCACACTAGGGGTTTTGCTGTTTTCTTCCCCTTTGGGGAACACCCCAGGAAGCTTTGGCTCAAGCCTGAATGCCTCTGCCTGCAGCAACTTCCATCAATTTCAATTAGGGAATCTTCCCTAAAAAGGGACCGGAGGCAGAAGGGGGGAACCCAGGCAAAGAGCCTCATCCATCATCTCCTGAGCCCACGGGCATGTCCAGCCTCACTGGGCAGGGGACAAGCAGCACCCCAGCACTGGCAGGTTCATCAAGTTTGCCCTCTGCCAGCAGCATCCCACAGCCCAGGGGAGGAGCACGCTGGAATCCAGAGGCAAAGAAGGAGCCTGGGGACTGAATTTCCTCCAGGAGTTCACATCAAGCTCGATTAGAGCACGAGTGATTTATTAGGAGAGCTACTCCTGCAGTACAGGAATCTGCTGCCCCAGGGAGGGGCTGGGAGCAACACAGGGCCATTTCTGGGGCAAAAACTGCTGATTTAGTGCTGGGTCTGCTGCACAGGGGCTGGGGAAGGAGAGCTGCAAAGGAGCCTGCCCTGCTGCCAGCAAGCTGAGAAACAGGAGGCAGCGAGGCCACAGCTCAGCTCCAAACCCACAAATGAGCCTCTCTTTTTAATCTTTTCCACAGCAATGGGTTCTGCAGTTTTTGTCTAGAGCAGCCAGTCAAACCCAGAGTTGCATCTGACTGCGAGGGGAGAAAAGAAATCCAGGTCTATTATAAAATTGATGAAAGACACCTTGACAGTGTCCCTTTAATGTAATTAAAAACATATTTAAAGGCATGCCAAATGTTTACTAATTAAATGAGCACTTCATTCTGTAGCCATAATGAAAAAAGTAATTGGGATACCTTGAGCAAATCCCAGGTTTTTAAAGAAATAATTACTTTATAGAAAATTAGTTACTAAATTAAACCATTCCTTACCCGCTGTTACTTTGGCTCTTTTCCTCATTTTTGTGCAGTTGAAGCCTGAAATTACCTGGGACAGATTTTTATCCTGGATAATGAGTATTTCAAAGGAAACAGAGAAAAAACAGGGAATAGACCTGGCCAACCTGCAGTGGGTGGTCCTGTTTGAGCGAAGGGTTGGACCAGCTGACATCCAAAGGTCCCCTCCAACCTCAGGCACTCTGGGATTCTTTGATGACCACCTTGAAGAGCAGGAAGGTAGGAAAAGATGATCTTGTAGGGCCACACCACAGCCTTGCCTGCAAATTTTGGTTCCATTCTCAGGTGCCACCAGGAAGTCAGGTCACATATTTGTGCCCTCCCTGCAAAAGAGGGTCTTTAACTTAGCCCATGAATTCTTCCGTGCAGGATTGTCCCCTTGGGGACCATCTGCAGACCTGACATGCTGGAGCCACACATGCCAGGGCTCCCCAAACACTGCCAGTGTTCCACTCTGAACAGGTCTGAGGTCAATATATTCAAAGCCAACTTGAATTCAGGGGCCCTGAACAGCCTGGTCTGGTGGAAGGTGTCCCTGCCCATGGCATGGGGTTGGAACTAGATGATATTTAAGGTTTTTTCTAACCCAAACCATTCTGTGATTCAAACAGAGGGCGGGAAACCAAGCACTCCCACCCATGTCAGTAATAAACACCCATCACAGGAGTTTCTGTCTCCTCCCAAGTGCAGACACTCTCCAGAGCAACCCTGGCAAAGACAGGGCTTTTCCTTCCATACCAGAGCACACAGCACTAAATTTAACACAGCCCTATAACCCTGTGCTTGCTTTTCAGCCAAGGTGTGTGTGCTCACCTCAGCCTGTCAGCTTTACCTGGCTCATTCTGAGAGCAGACACAGGCTCTGAACACAAACCCACTAATCTGAGATGACACCAGGCTGAACCCAGAGAGAGGCAGTGAAGGCACGTGGTGCCCAAGCATCTGTGCAGGAGGCAGCAGGTGGCTGGCTCCCAGTTGTGGGGCTGCAGGGGCCTGTGACAGCAGATGGAGAGTCTGATTGCATTTGCTGATAATGGATTAGGAGGCTTTTCTTGGATCTCCACTTTCTCCTGCTTAGCCAGTTCCTTGAGGGGCTCTGCAGGGAGGTGTTACAAGAGATTTATTAACAAGATGAACTGCAATGCCAGGAAAAGCTACTTCTGCAAAATGCACTTTCCCTCTCACATGTGCACAGCCTTAAACCCACCTCATCTGGAAGCACTCAGCATCCTCCCTCCTCCAGGGAGCTCCAGCAGATCTGCTTCTTCCCTCACAGCTGGCAGCTTCACCAAGGCAATGGGAAGCTGTTGTGCTTCTTGCCCAGCCATCCAACACTCAGAATGTCCTTATTTGCCCACAACAGTGAACTAAAATGACAGAAGAACCTGTGGGCAGAGGTGGTGTGTCCCCAGCACCACCAGCCTTTCCCCAGGGCCAAACTCCTCTTGGCTGCTCTTACAACAGGGCACAGGCTCCCAGCTCTGCCCAGGGCTGGGGTGCTGGCAGCTCTTCCAACATGTCCTGGTAAGGGGAAAGATTGGTTTTAACACCCACGGGTAGGTACTGGGGAGCTGGGTCTGACTGGCAGACCAGACTCTTGGCTCAGCAGAAGAGATGGATGCTCCTTGCTCACCTTACAGCCTCCAAAAATAACTGAGTGCTTCCAGCAGCATCACCTGCTCCCATCTGTCCTTCAGGCAGAGGGAACATGGACACACAGTCTCCTCTTGGGGTGCAAGGCAGCTTATTTGGGCTGCCTGAAGGCAGGTGTCACACCTGGAAGCCAGGATTAGAAATCCAAAGCTCAGCTCACTAGACTGCCTCACCTGTACCACACATGGCCACGGTCTGAGGTGACACTGCTGAACCTTGGAGACAGAGGTGGCCACAGCTGCCTACCAAGCAGGAGCTACAGGGGAAAAAAGGAGTGAGGAAAATGAGATGAAGTGAAGGGGGAGGCAAACAAGAAGCAGGGAAAGTAAAGGAGGCAGAGGAAAGCAGGGAGTGAAGGGAGCACAGGGGTCCAGGAGTCTCCCTGCTGCGTGGTTAATCTTATGCTTCACTACAAGTGAAATAAATTGCCTTTTTCTGAAAGGGTGGATACAGGGCACACCCTCTCCGTGCCTGGGAGCCTGACAGCACCACAGAACCAATATCCAGAGTGAGCTGTGAGATTAACAAATGCCAGGTCAGATCAGAGCAGTTGTGCTGCCTTTTAGCAGCTTGGTTGCTGCGTGAGAATTAACCCCTTATCTGGTAACCCTGTCTCCCTGGGCAGTGCTGTTGGACTGTCTGGTCCCTGAATACCATTGCAAAACCCCAGCACGGGTTGGGAACAGCCCAACAAGCCTTGGTTGTCCATCAGCGTGTGGGATATTTGCAAAAAATGAGGCCACGGCCAGAGGACTGTGATAAGTTACAGCCCAGGCTGCACAGGAGCTATTCCTGTGTCTGCCTTCAGACCCAAAGATGAAAAATGAATTCAGCAACTCAGCCACAATTCATCTCAGCTGGCTGAGCTCTGCCTTTGCAGCCGGGATCCCAGCACAGGCACCACTTAGCCTGGCCAATTTCCTGTGCTGATGCTTCACCCAAGACCCTGGCAGGACAGAGCCATTAATTACAGAGGCTGGAATTGTCTCTCCACCAGATAAGAGGGAACCGAATACAGGTCAGGAGCAAGAGTTGCCCAGCAGCGACAACGTGAGTGCTGAGTGCTCAGCTAAACCCCAGCCAGGGCTGCCCCAGCTACAGACCCTGCTTGGTGGGTGGAATAGGATGCCTTGGGGAGGAGATGCTGCCACACTCAGGGCTTTATTGCCAGCTCTAAGCAACGAGAAGAGGATTCTCCACTCCCCTCGGGCTCTTTGCAGCTGCTTGTTCCCACCCACTCAGCTGCAGGTGCTTTGCAAAGGAGGTCAGGAGATCCCAGAGGCACCATGTCCAGGGTCAGGCAGCAGCCACAGGGACAGGACCAACTCCCACCATGCAGCTGTGACATCCCCAAAGCAGGGCAGGAAGGTCGGACCTCCCCTCCTGCCTCCAAAGCCCAGCACAGCCCCTGTGCCTCCTGTGCTCCACACTGGGAGGGTGCAGGGGCTGGAGAGGTCACACACAACACCTGCCCCAGCCAGGCTTCTGATGACTCACTTCACTGCAAAAATGTCACAAAGTGCCTCCCATTACGCACAATATCCTCAAAGGATAATACTCTGAGGCTCTTATTCACCTTCCTGGACCAACAGGATGAAGTTGCCTCCACACAAAAAATAGAGGAATTTTCCAGGATGAGCCTCATCTTCAAATGCCCAACCAGACCAGTATCCTGCCCACCAGTCCTTACCAGCTGGCCATGAATTTCCCAACAATGCCACAGCATCTTCCCATGATTTCCTGTGTTCTCACACTTTCCCCCTCCAAACCTCTCTCCTCCACAGTTACAAGCACCTGCTGCAAAATCCAGTCCTTCCCAGTGGAGAGGAGGTCAGCCCCATGCTTCTCCCAGTTCCTCTTTTGATTTCCCACTGGAGCTGACCCTGCAGCCTCTGTATCCATCCAAGCAGGGACAGCAGCCCCTGATGTCTCCTGACTGGAACAAGGAGTTACCTTTACACCTGGGTGCTGATGCAGGTACACTTGCTCATCACAGATGCTACAGAGGACTCAAATATAAATTAAAAACATCTTCCATCTCCGCTGTACCACACCAAACAACTCCTTAATGAAGAAGAGTTATAATTATTGACACAGGGGAACTGCAGAAACACCATCAGAGCATATATATTTGGGAACAGCTGTATCCCACATCCTGAACCACAAACCATCATGCCCTGGCAGCTTCAGGTGGATGCAAAACACCCTTTGCAAACACACAGGACAACCAGTCCTCACTCAACTCTCTTCCTGGTTTCTAGTCCTTAGAAATTGGCTCAAATCCCCCAGCACAAGGTCTAAAAGCCCTTCTTCTATTTCTGTGGTCATTAATTATGACAACTGGGCCTCTATCAGGGTTTTACAAGCTGGAATTGCTGCAGGTACAACACCTAATTAACATTATGCTCTTGGTCCACACGACCTCCTAGCCAAGCCACAGCTCTGCCAAGACTTGCTACAGAGAAGGAAGGCAGAGAAAAAAGAAAAAAAAAGAAATAAAATTATCTTGGCTCCAAGCCCAAGCCTTTCTCCTTTTTAAGATGCATTTCAAGAATCTGCTGGCTGGTGACCTCCTCGAGTTACAAGGGAGGCTGCTTGTCAAAAGCTGACCTGAGCTGGATTTAATTGAAAACCAGTTGCTGGTGGTGGAAACAAGATCCACAGGACACCTTGGGGAGGGCTCGTGGAGAGCAGCAGAGGGAGGAACAGTCACCAGGTGAGCAAAGAGCACCCTCTGCAGCCACACCGAGGACAGCCAGAGCCTGGATCTGGAGAGGGTTTGGCTTGGAGAGCTCTGGGCTGTTTACAGCTACAAGCAGCTCCCAGGAAAGCAGTGCTGACTTGAGGATTTGCAAACTGGATTAGCTGGGAGCGATCAACAGCTAATCCCAGCTCCTCCACTGAGGCTGCCTGTTGCCTTAGGCATCCCATTGCCTCCCCGCTTCAAAATCCTCCTGCTTTGCAATATTTATCTCCTGCATAAAGTTTTTTGAGAGAGGAATATACTAATAGAGGCAAAAACAAATTAAATATTCTACAGCAGTACTTCCCAGTAGAAAATATTGACCAGTTTCCACATCTAAGTATTATCGATATCCTAAGCCTTTAATTCCACCAGAAACAAAACAAGTACACTTGAGAGTTTCAGTCAGTGATTCAGGAACTTTACCCTTCTTGCTAAATACAGCCCTCTCAGGAAAATATTGACCATCAAACTGCACTTTCAGCTATTTAGAACTAACCAGGCTATTCCCACTCCTTTATTTCCCCAGCCTAAGCACCTGCCACCTTAAGGCTTCATCACCATCTGAAAAGAAGTTTAATTTTTAATGGAGCAACGTGACCTTTCACTCTCCTCAAAATGAAGTGACACATGTTCACACAAAGCAAAACCAAACCACACCACACCACAGCATGCTGTGAGATCAAAAGCCAGTGAAGAGACACAGAGCTCTCCCTGTGCTCTGCACAAGGCTGGCTCACAGGTTCATCTTTGCAGGAATCGGAGCTTTGCTGATCCCTTGTTGTCACTACCTATCAACACATCATTTTGAAACCCCCAGTTGGCTTGAATATGAAAAATAATTCTCATCTTCCTTCTACCTATTAAAGCACTCACCTCTGCTTCTCACCTGCCTTGTTACCAACCTCACCTGGCCACATGCTGCTACAGCCTTTGGCTCCCTCACAAGCTGAAGTCTGGCTTTGATCCTGCTGTGAATCCAGACCCAAAGCAAAAAGAAAGCAGAGTGAAACTCATAGAATATATATTTGTTCCCCAGAGTCTGGAGGGGGGTATCTTAAAACTGCCCAAGCAGAAGCAGTTTATACCCTGGGAACCCTTTCCCCAGCCTAGTCATGAATGCCAAAAATACTTCACCCCTGCCTGCTGAAAGGAAAATGCACATAGCAGATAAAAAACACGGGTCTGGTTGTCCATGACCTTGTGACAGCCCCAGGGTGCATCCCTGAGCTCCATCCACAGCAGACCCACTGGTTATCAAGGCAGGCTGAGCTGCTCAATGTCCGGGAGTAGCAGAAGTGACAACTCTGCAAGGCAAGGCAATGCCACCCCCAGTACCCAAACAAGGAGCTGAACCAACAGCATTACACAACACCCCTCAACACAAAGGTGTTTTATCCCAAAGCATGAAATCTCAAACATGAGGTTTCCAGTCTTGCAGCATTTCGAGCCATCCTTCCCTCCCAATCCCTGCGATGGGTGGTTTGTTTGCTGCAAAACATCATAAATACTTTTACCAGCTAACTTTAAATCCAATTGCTTCCTGCATGAAATGAAAACCATTGTGCATAATGCCCTTTTCCTTCCCCTACAGTAATTTTTTTTGTTTTTTTTTTTTCTTAATATGTATATCAAATCACAGCAGCGCTGGGATGAAAGCACAAAGTGCTGTCCCACACTGATCCTGATGAACACCCACAGGGTGCTGAGCCCTGTTCTCTGCTGCTCCCTGCAGAAGGGCAGCACTTCGTGTCTTACCAGCATGTCTAAGAATCCACAGAATTAAGCTCTCACAAAGTATAATTATTGTAATTATTCATAAATGTCACCGAGATGTGCCTGTGATTGCTGTTCTATTCCACTCTGCAATGAGGTAAGGGCAGCAGATGAATGTGAACGCTGGAACACTCATTTTTCAGGCTCACTCATGGCCTATTTTCTCCAAAACTTCTAATTACAGCACAAATGGTGATTGAATCCCAGTCCTGAGGGGAGGAAGGGGAGATACTTCCATGGCTGGGTCACCTGCACACAGAGAACACACCAGCTGAATGTGCTGGGTTTGCCCTGTGTCGAGCTGAGCCCAGGAACACATGACAGTGGCCATTTATATCCTACATAGACAGGATATTTTATTTCCTATTTCACAGGAATATGTATCATGGGGAGAAAGGCAATTTTAGAAGCTGGGCCTGCAAATTTTAGATGAGCATTTGTGGAAATTTCAGCAAGGGTAGAGGCTGAGCACTCACTGCTCTCCTCCACCAGGGCAAAAGACACTCCAGCAGCTTCTGATCCTTTCCACTGCCCCTGCTTTCAGCACCCAACACTCTGTCCCAGGGCAGAGGAGCTCAGCACTCATCCTGACCCAGGGGAAATATGTCCTTTAGCACCATCACTCAGCTCCAGAGCTGGGAAACAAATGCTCTGCACCACAGTTACACTTAGCAAGCACAAAACAAATAATGATGTCTGCTGGTGAAGCTCTTTTAAACAGGTTATTATCTGTGTAATTGGCTGGTGGCTTGTAGGTGTTTTGGGTTCTTTACACAGATTAATAATCATAAACTCTGCAGGTCAGGCATTACAAGATGAGTGGCTCTGACAATAAGCAGTCACCACTGCATTTAGTAAGAATGCTTAATTGAAGCTAATTTCACTAAATGACCTAAAATAGCAATTTCCCTTTCATATGACAGAATGACTAATTTATTTTTTTCCTCACTTAGGGCATAAACCTTCTATTTTTCCCCCTTTCATGATTAACTTTGAAGTGCCAACTCCTAAATGTCCTTTTATCCAAGACTCAAAGGGCTGTGCGCAGCAAAAGTTAACCTGCAAGGTTCTTTTCTCTTTGCTCACATAAAGGATTGTACAGTCACATATTGAATACAGATTCTTTCTCTCCGAAATCAGAATGCCAAGGCCATCCAAAGATCACACCAGCAGAACCACAGTGGATTTTGATGAATCTGCAAATTACTCAACCTCAAGGGAAAAAGGCAGCAGCAAGAAAAAGGCTGTACAGCCTCCTTGTTACCTTCCCTCAGCACCTTCACCTCTGCAATTATTCTTTCATGTATTATCCACACAAACGAGAGGCAGCAAAGCTGTTCCCTGCTGATCCCTCCATGCCCTTCAATCACAGGATGAAGCCTGGACTGAATTCTGACTTTCAGCCTCGCAGTGTCTGCCTGGACAATGGCCCTCCACATCTACATTTAATTTTAGATAAACAGGACCTTACACTCCACAGCTCTGATTCACTTTGTGGAGTCTTTCAGACATAAAACACTCGAGTTAAAATAACTGAAATCATAGGAAAGGATACTGGAAAAGAGACCCACCAAAAAATCCCAAACTAAGATTAGATCCATTCTCCTCTCAACAGCAGCAGCAGTTTTCTTAAGATAGGCTTTCAAACAGAGAAAGAAAACAGGCTGAAGCAGCCACCCTGATTTCCCTGAGACACCTAATTAGTCTACACCATGACTAAAATTAAGCTGTTCCTAAGGGCTACTTAGCACTAAACCGAACATTTCCCTTTTCCTAAGCAGTCCCTTACAAAGCACTAACAAGAGCCATCAGTTCAGACTCCATCTCTCTTTTCCAAAGCCTCTGGCATAACTGTTTAAAACAGTGACAAGAGCAATTCCGACAGCTTAACAAGCCTATTAACAAAAACAACGTCTGTAATTCACTTTTATTTGCATGGCTGTGACCATGAAAAGAAACAGTCAGTACACTCGCTTGAAACCAGCGTTTTCATTAGGGATAATCATTGTGTGAGCCTGGTCTCAATTACCACCAGTTGGAACCCAAAGACACCTTTTATTAAGGTAAAGAAAGTTTCAGTCATTTAGACTTCTGCACAGTGTCAAAAGGTAAACAGAAGGAGAGCTTGGGGGAACACATTCAACAGCTGAAACAACCAACTTAACAGAGCAGGTATTGGACTAAGCAGAAACTGAGCCAATGCCCAAACTCAATTGAGCAAAGCACCCTCTTCATGTGCCCACTGAGACTAATTCTCACTTCCAGATTTGCTCTCCATTGCTCTTTAAGGATGTTTTCCCCACTCTCCCATTAGTGCTTCTCTGCAGTACCAACACATCAACCTCTCGAGTTAAAACTTAAGGCAAAATTCTGAATTTACCCATGAAAACTACAGGAGTCTCAGCCTCACTTCTAAACAAGCATGGTTGTATCAGAAGGGCAGGAACCTTCTTAAGCAGCAAACTTCCCAAATTCAGCTCCATCTAAATTTTCCCATCTTCCAATATTTCTGCCTGCATGTTAGACAGGGATCAAGGAAAACATGGTATTAACTGCTGCTGCCATTCAATTTGCATTAGAGGGGCTACAAGACTTCCAGGGAAAACAGTGGTGTGGATAAAATACCTGAAAACACATTCTGCTAGAAATGGTTGTGATTGTAAGGTCCTGTCTTCACACAGTTGCACAAATTTATTATTGTGTCTCCTGGCATGATGTTGAGCATCATGTCTCCTATTTATACTGACAGCAAACAATCTTTGCCCTAAAGCACAACCTTTGGGGTTCTCTTTATACACCCCCAGACCTCAGGGACCAGCTTGTTGGGGCACCTCTGTAGCATTAATTACTGTCACTTAGGTTGGAGTCCAGGGAACCACATTCCCCAGCTGAAGCAAACTTGTGGAATTAAAAGAAAGCCCAGTGGGACTTGGGTTAACTGACAGGGTCCTGAATTTATTTGTACCAAACACCACCAGGAGGTTCCCTCTCCACCATAGTTTAAAATGGTGACAAAAATTCAAAGAACTTACCAGCAGAAGACTTCTTGTTTTTAATGAATGTACCACAGGAAGGTTTCTGCTAAAATAGGGGCCTTGGTAAAGCTTAGGGTTTTGGTTGTTTGGGTTTTGTTTTTTTTTAATATCCCTTATGAATTTAGCAGTATCTGCAGAAAATTATAGACTGGATTTATAAAGAACATTTTATCAATGGTTCTCTCCCTTATCTCAACTTGCCAACACAGATTGTACCTAATGACATTAACAGAACAGAAGGAAAAGCACATCATTAATTATGAACAAGGTCTACAGTTGTAGAAATCCTTTCCATACATTCAAATAACAAAATGAAACCCAACTGCCAAGACAAAAATATAATTAACGTTTATGTGATAGTCATTAAAGACTAATTTATAGCAGCTTCTTTGGCACTCAAATGTCAAGAACATCAGTTTTCATTTCCTTTTTAGCATTTGTTTGAAGAACCTGAGGATTGATAGAAGATATTAAACCTTACTAACAATCTAAAAGGATGGGGGGAAAAGAGGATTTCTCGGTAAACCCAAACAACTTAAATGTGTAATTTTGCTTAAAAAGATAAAAACTCTAATATAAAACAAACCCACAATACCACAAATACAACAAAAGCCTTTTTTTTCAAATCCCACTTCATTTAACACCAAGGCCCCAGTTAAGATGAACATGAAATTGTTCAAAAGGCCACTAAGGTGAAACGAAGGGGGTGCAGCCTCTTGGTTGGTAAATGCTGATAAACAGATCCAGAGATGGAATCATAAATGGATGTCACGATTACAATTCTTTATATTGCTACACCAAAAACTTCAAAATAATAACTGCATTTGAGAGGATTTTCCACCTCTTGACAACTCAAAAAAATAGGAATAAGTGAAAAGCAATCCTGTGAGTAATTGAGACCTGTCTCTTCAGATCAAATGTAAAAAGCAACACTTAAAAAGTTAATATAAAAAAGAACAGCTATCCATGATGCACTTTTGAGAATTTCATTTCTTGTAAAACTTATCACAGAACAATAATACTTCCCTTTAATGACCCAATAAATAGAGCAGCCTTCTAGCATTATCTGATACTGAGTCAGACCAGAACAGAGAAAAATTTAAAAAGTAGAGCATTAGATTCACAAAGGTACTAAAAATCCATTCCTAGTTCATTAATATCCCTCTGAGTTGGTTTCAAAATGCTTTTTGAGACTACATAAACTTGGCAATTTTTTCATTTCTAATAAAATAGTTCATATAATTCTTATATGGCAAATGAATATCATAGAAGTCGATAATTAAAAGGGATCAATTTAAAGAGCAGCCTCATGAGAGCCATAACCTACTTACAATTAAATGGCATTTTTTTAAAAGCATTTAAATTACTCATCACCACAAGACCCAAGAATCATTTTTCCCCAAATATACTGTAAGACAAAACTGCCTCCTGAGAACTTCCAAGTCTTTCTGCTCTCATTCATATATAAGGGAAAACAGGTCCCAGAAAAAAGTCAGTAATTCCCTACCTGAAAAAAAAACAAACACTGTTTATCCCCTTTGGTACTTTGGAGAAAATACGAATGTGTAGCAACAAGAGAATTTTAATCACTGGCAGCATCCTATCATCTCTACCTTTAGAGTGCTCAGTATATAAAAATAGTGTACTTCAAATTACAGGATAACAGGAGTGGGTGAGAGAGGCTTTAGCATGCTGCTGGTCACATTAATCAGATATTGATTCAATTCTGAATGCTTTTTCAGCTTGTCTGACAAATTGGAATGGCTTCAGTAACCCCTCACTCCAATGTGTGTTGTGTCTCATTCTCTTTTACATCATTCATTCCATCTCCCAGGAATACACAAAGGCTTTCTCTCCTGCCTGTCCTCAAAGATTGCTTCTGCTTGCTGGATGTTCAGGTGCCCTCTTGTCCTCCCATTAACACCTTACTGATCTCATAGCAGAAAAAACCTGCAGTGAATTTAAAATTCCCTTTCTGTATCCCTGTGAAATGATTCCCCCTCTGGCTGTTTTGCTGTGCTTCACAGGAGTTGTGTCACTGCTCTTTGAGAGCAAAAGTGACAGCAAATGTCACAGGAGATGCCACCCTCCCTCACCGAGTTTAACCTTGGGTACTCCTACATGGCTATGACACATGGGAGCTGCTGACACATAATGAGTCGACTTTAACTCATCTTTAAAGACATTAACATCCTGACTGTGCATAAAGAAAGGTTGGTGAATGGTACTTTTCTAAAGATAGCTACATGGAGTGTCTAAAAACACCTTCTCAGTGTTCCATCCCTGCTCTTGGGTGCATCTTGTTTGCCACGAGACAGAAACATCACTGCAAGTACTACAGAATCATGTAGACAAAGTCAAGGTGAGATGCACTCACTGCCTATTGTATCATCTATAACATTAAAATTTAGTTACTGTGCTAGTAACTTGGTTTTTATATTTGGTGGAGTAAAATTACAGTACAATCTTGCCAAAATACACTGAATAAAACAACTTAGCACAAGAATTTCAGGTGTTTTCAGCCTGTGCAGCAGAATAAACACTGCAAGATTATTCTGACAGTTCATATTTTGAGTCCATTTGTACTTTTAAAAGTTATCTCAGACAATTCCCCCTCTACAGATTTTCATCATTTTATGATGAAAATTCCACTGAACTCAAGTATTTGGGAGTCTGTGAGGGAAGTCATGGATTATGGTCCTTCATATAGCACTGCCCTGAGGAAGTTTCAGCACCTTTCCCAACACAGCTCAGTTCTGAGATGCTGAGGCTGTTTTCAATTACCAAGAATTCACAGGCCTTGGGATCCCATCCTTAAGATGGCCAAGGGTAATTTCTTCAAATTCTTGTAAAATCTTTCATGTCACACTATAACCTGATTCATTTTCTTACAAAAAAATAAACCAAACCAAAACAAAAAAAAAACAAAAGAAAGAAACAAACAAAACTCCCCATGGATCTGAAAACTTAGGCACATGAAATAGATTCATAAACAAATTCTTGGGAAACAGGAAGCTGAGTGATACAAAATAAGGCAACATTTCCCACAGAAATACTTCAGCATCTCTAATTGCTGAAAAAGTCAATGCCAAATTGATTTCTCGGTTGTGCAGACAATCTGTGACAATCTACCTTATAAAAACCATCACTCATTCAATACCAGCATTCATGTGTCTGCAGAAGTAGAATATAGGAAAAATAATTTAGAGGGCAAAAAACAAAACTAATTCTGCAGTGCATGGTAGAGTGAAATTGGGCAATTACATTCTGAAAGGTACATCTCAGAGCAGAATTGTTCAATACATGGACCTTCACATTTCCTTCCATTTCTAATACCAGATTTTTAAAAACACTTATACCATGCTTGGTTGAGTAAAGCAAGAAAAAAAGCCTTTCAAATTTGGCAATTTTTCCTCCTGTTTCACATTCAGTTGGACTGATGGCGATTTAGCAGCAGCTTCCTCCAATCTCAACCTCTGCAGCAACTTGACCTTTTCCACCTTCTCACATCCCTTCCCAAAAAGCATGCCTGTGTTGTTCCCTGGCCCAGAGCAGCCATGGGGTCAGGATCAAATGCTGCTGTAGTCTGAGCCACGGGCAGCAAGAGCTGCTGCTGCCTCCCACTCCACTGTGAAGAAGGTGATTGTTCCAAAGAAGCCCACGATCACCATGATGAGGAGCTGCCACTGCAGGAGGAAGTAGTTGCTGTAGAAATAGGCAACTGCAGCACAGATGGACTGAGAGAAAAAACACCAAATTAAGAGATTATCAGTGGGGATTTCCAGGCTGATGTTACTACACATGGATTATCAAACTGACAAGGGTTTAATATGCAGCTCTCAGTAGAATTCTTCTGCAGGAGACAATCTTAAAGCTTCATTATACCCCGACATATGTCTTGATGTGATACACAACAGATTTAGTTTGCACTTGTTGTTCAAACAGTGTTCACTGTAGAAAACGAATACCAAACTCAAAAGTGTTTGGAGCATTGCAAGTTCAGTTCTCTGGTATCTCAGAGCAGTTTGTCTAGAAACAGCAGAGTCTTTCAGAGCACAATCCAGAAGGCTGTTTCCAGCATCACAAACTATTCTACACCAAAATTCAGGATGAAATCATTTTCAGAAACAACATCATTTTTCTCAGCTCATTAAAAAATCCAACCCAGCAATTCAGTAACAACCCAATGGTCCAAAACATCCCAAAATGCTATTAATTATTACCTGCACAAACTTAAAGATGGCAAAGGCAGGAGCACTGTCTTCTGAATAGAGGAATCCTAAAATACTGAGGAGCTGGGTGTTGAAGCAGCTGTCCCCCAGCCCCAGCAGGAAGCTGCAGAGCATGGCCACCTCTTTGCTGCAGGAGAAAGTCAATCCAGTTTAAAAGCCACGAATCCAAACAGCTCACACATCTATAAGCTACTTTGGGCAGATTACTTTGGGACTTGAGCATGGAAAGATATCAAACTTTTAATTTTGCTGGAAAAGAGCTGGGATTGCTTGGCTTGGCATGAAGATTGTTTCATCAGCTTTCTGGAATGCCAAGACTTCTGTTCCTGTTACCTGCAGTCAATTGTACACTGAATGAGAACCAGTAAAAACTCATTTTGGTGCTGGGAACCACAAAACCCTCACAGCAGTGATTAAAAGCTGATACACATGGTGAATTCTTAAAAACTGCAGGAATATTAGAGAAATACCAATTCATTTTGCAGAAAAATACTCCAATTAAGACTAGTCACCTGCACAGGCACAAATGGTTAGAATTACAAGTTAACAGCTGGGTCTGCCCAAACTGACAATGCTGTATTTTCACATAAATTGGCAAGAATACACCCCAAAAGACAATTGCAATGGTGAGATAATTAAGTTCCCCTTATTCTTCCCCAGTTATTATAAAAGCCAGGCATAGTGTGGCTTCAGTTAAATCAAGAGGAATTTGACAATAAACACTGAAAGACTTTGGAAACAGGTGCAACATTGCAAGGCTAGTGCTCCCTGATGTAGTAAAACTGAGCCCAAGACTGTTCTAAAATAGACTGAATTCTTAACACTTATTACAATAGTTGCTGCTCTCACTATTGTGCTACTTGTCAAACATCAGTTGTCAAGTGACAGAACTGTTGCCAATTATCCTCAGGCTTTTTATTCTTATGCTATTTAAGTTCCTAAATTGGATGCACACTGGTAGAATATCTATCTTTAATTAAAAAACCATTTCCTGAAAGCTTTTTCCATGGAGTTAGTCACTGAACAGAAAAGTAAGGAATTTTCTGTAGAGGAACAAGCTGTTTATACATACACAGCCTGAGTCACACCAGCCAAAGGAAAAGCTTACATACCTTGGACTCATATAAGCAACTTGATTTGTTCCTTCCATGGGAGCAATAGGGGCATCATTTGGCATGTTGAAAAAAATTAAATAAAAGGCTATGAAGTGGACAAGGATGCCCAGCATCACAATTGGGTTCCTGCCAAAGCGACTCTTCTTGCTCAGCAAGCCAAAGATTCCTCCACCTGTAGGAGCAGAAAAGGTTGGATAATTGAATCAGAACTCAAGATTTAAAGGAGACAACAAAAGTGTTTTCCTGTTAAACACCATAGTTCTTGGGTTCACAGAAAGAAAAAGAAATATTCGTTTAATGAACATTCTCTGTACCCAATTTTATTTAAATATCACACCGTATTTAACATAAGCTCATTTTTTAAACAAAAAATCCTTAGTGCAGCAATTTATTAAAAAATTAGAAGTCACCTTATCAGTCAAGGAATAAAAATGTAAACATAATACTATTTAAAACCAGCAAAACAGTGTCAATTCCCTAAGAACACTGCATTTTAAGTCTGGTGTATTTCTCCACACTGATCCAAAAGGAATGCAGAATGTTGGGATTCACAGGCAGCAGTATCTCACATGCTGGTCTACACCCACTTTACACAGTGTAATGTATAATTCACAGGGCAATAAAGAGCCACACTGCCAATTATATTTCTACTGTTTCATCTTTTTGTACACATAATCATTGCTGGAAGCTTGAAACACTATTCAGTTAAATACAAAAAAGCATTTTTAATAACTACATCACTCTAATCCTTTTTCTGTTGAAAGGCAGCAAATTTGGACTCACCCAAGATTTCTCCAACACCAATAAAAATACCAGACAGACCAATAAGGCTTTTCTCTTCACTGCCAAATCTATTCACAGCACCAATGCATGTTCCATACACTCCAGAAAAGAATGTTAATTCCAAACCTTTGAAGGAAACCAAACAAATGGATAGATTAACTATTATGAAAGTCATTAAAAAAAAATCTTTTTGCCTAAAAGCTCTTTCCCCCCCTCAGGTATCTTTTGAAGAATAAATTTTAATGACATCTGTGTAATGGAAGCAAACAGGGAAATTCAAACTGTGTAATTACTATCTTCTCCAATGCCAGTTTACAAAAAACACATCAGAAAACAGTGTCCCCTGACTGGTGTCACTCAGGTTCAGTACCCAGTGCTGTTGACACAACACTATAAACAGTTTATATTCCTACTTGTCAAGAACTTCAGGTTACAGAGTCCAACTAACATAACTATAAGCAACCATCAGTATAAAAATACCAGCTCCTTAAAAAAAACAGTGTATTTAAAGCAAAGTGTTCTGCCTAAACAGAGCACAACAGCTCAAAATAAAGCTGTTTCTGATTTCTCTCCTTTGCCTTTCTCTACAGCAAAACTATGGCACAGCATATCCTGCTCTGCATTTCCAGGCTTCAAAATTCGGGTGGGCTTGGAGCAGTCTTAACCCAACCATCAATTCTGGAATAAAAGCCTTTGTTGGCCTTTTGGGAGTTTGTATTTTGCTGCAAAAAAGTGGCAATATTAAGCCACCAGATGGCAGCAGCTATTTTTTCCCCAATCTGGACTGATTCATTTTTATGCCACCTGTAAAAGCAAATTTCAGAATACTCAGGCAAAATCTGACTCCCTTCCCATCCCATCTTGCTCCACATTCCCACTGCACTAAACACTTAGGAGGAATTGGAGTGAGTTTAATCTGCATTAACACAACAGTAGAGATGCTCTGAAATAACTCAGATTAGTGGCTGCAGCAACACAACTCCAGAGCTGCAATTGCTCTTTCTCTTTCAGGAGCTGACTGGAAATACCAGCAGATATTTTGCCACTGTTTATAATTTGTTCTTTTTTTCACCTACAAGAGTTAACAATTTTCCATAATGGCGACTCAGCTGAAATTCTGAAAGTGCATCTATTCCTCCAAAAATTTAATTTGATCAGGAACAAAACTATATCTGAAGCCAAATAAGGAGCAAGAAACTTTGCAAAAATCGATTCAGATATCTCAGAAACACTTTAAATATTTTATAGTATTTTTGTGAAAGAATTGCTTTAGTTTATGGCAAAAATAACTTCATTTTCAATTTACAACTCATACCTTGCTCTAATAACAGCAGATCAATTTTAACTAAAAGTTGCTAAAAAGAAACTCTTGGCACAGCAAATACTGATGACAAAAAGAGTTGAAAATGCCTAAGCTTGTTCCCAGTAGAACCAAGACTAAAATGAAGGCCATTAGAAATCTCCCACATCTTAACAAAGACAATACACAAACATTATTTTAATTCAAATACAATTGCATGAAACAATCTACAAACTATTGGTAGTGTAATATCAAATCCCATAAAAGCCAGCTGTGTAAATTTTCCCTAAAATTCCAACCAATGCCCTGACCCTGCTCCATGAGGATACATTGATGGCTTCATACCTGTGTAGGCTGTTGTAACACTGAGGAGCATCATCTCTTTGGTGAAGCTCAGTGTAATAGATTTCTCTGTGAAGAATTAATTATATATTAATTAATATAGCTTCCATAATACTATTAAGATAGTCTACTCTTTATTTTGCTCTTTGCCTAAAAATAGGTTAAAGTTATATAAACTGCATATTATAGTTTTATTTACTGTTTATCACAGTAATCAGAGGGCTAAATAAACCAAGCCTGACCTGCCACCTAGAAGAAACGTGTCATCCAAAAATCATGTTTGTAAGAAAAGCAACTGGGGAAACATTAAAGGGGAGATAGAGTTTTCAATTAACAGACAATTTTCTGCTCATTGTATTTTTGTACTCTCAGCTCATGGCACTTGTATCCTGAAAGGATAATAAATTCTCAGTGAAGATCTCCACATTCCCAAAACAAACTTAACAGTCACAGACAGAACACACCAAACTTCAAAGGAAACAGCAGATGCTTTGGTTCTAAATTGTTGTTAACTGTTATCAATTGGTGACAAAATAAAACAACCTGTAACTTCTTTTTATCTTGTTACATTTGTTGATTTTTATTTTTTAATCTTTCACACACTGGCTTTCCCAAGTGGTGATCTGTTGTTTTTGTGCTCACCTACAGAACAAAGCTGTTGAAAAGCAGCTTGGATCTGAAACTACATCAAAGGAGGAACACTCCAAACGCTTCCTGGACTATGGCAGCAGGTGATTGAAGTGAAGACTACCTGGCTTTCTTTGCTCTCAGTGAAGCTTTGTTTGTAAGACAGCCACCTGAAAGGAGCTCTGCTGAAGTGCAGGGGGCCAACTGACACCAGCCCCTCATCAGCACCAATTTGCCCACTCATTAGGTCAGTGGTTCCCAAGCTTTTCCACTTCCAAGCTCCATTTTGGATTGGTTCAAATTCACAAAATGCTCACAGAGACGACTGAATTCCTGTCAGGCTCAGAACACAGTCCTGTGTCCCTGTGTGGAAACCACAGCCATGTGGGAGCCCCTTTTCCCAGCAGACCATCCCTGAAGGTCTATAATCCAAGTAGAACAACTGAAACATGCTCTTAAAATATTACTTGTTCCCATTCATTTGTCCCTGTTCACACCATCAGCAGAACCATGGACATCTGAGAAGGAGAGTATTTTATGTGGAAATGTACTTACTGAAGGCAGCCACTGCTCTCATCATTTTGTTTCGTGCAGACCTGGGTAAACAAATCACTTCGTCAAAATGGAAAAAGAATAACCACACTGCACTTCTATGCTGGAAGGCACCTTCATTTTTTAAACCTTTTGCACATTTTCTAGCTCAGCCCTATACACCAATATATGCTTAATAGTTTCTGAGATCTAAGCTACTAACCACAAAATTTATTTGCTGTCTGCACTACCAAATTCCTGCTTAACAGAATCTTTCTTCTGAGCATTTTTAAGCTTCCAATATTTTTCCATGGGCATACATACTGATGTTTTCCTAACTTTCTCCTTGTTCTTTAAATAAAGCAAAATATTTAAGTTGATGCCTCAGGCAAAACTCCACTGAATCTGTCTGTGTACTTGTCATTTCTAATGTATTTATCAGGGTGGCATATATATATATTTAGAGAAGACAGGAAAAACATGTTCCAGTTTGTAAAAGAACCTATAAAAAGGGAGCAATTTCTGCTTATTCCAGCCTTTAAACTGGGCTGATGAGGGGAAGACAGACTATGAAAGGCAGGTAAGTGTTTAATAATAATCAGTTGAGAAATGAAAGGTATCTTTCCAAGGCACTTATTAAGGGAAAAGCTTAACGTGCAGTACTGCACTTCACCCTTGAGAATATGTCATATAAAGAGCAATAATTCTCACTTGTTAAAAACAGACACTTTTCTAATAATCTGTAAATTCTACAGGTTGTTGATAACATTCTTGTTTCCAGCACAGAGGGGAAAGGCAATGCACAATATTCCACCGTGCAGTAGGAGCACAAACAAGTAGATGTGACATGTTATTGCCACAAGCACTTACGAGCTCTCCCCCAGGATTTCATTAGCAGAATCTTCATCCCCTGGAGCTTTGGTGTCCTCTTGTTTCCTAATCAGAAAGAACAGAACTGTGCCCACAAGACTGATAACAGTCAGAGCAATGAAGACAGTTCTGCGATCGCTCTCTGTGGGAAAACAAACAAGAGTCGTAACCAGATGTGCAAAAGCAAATCAAAGAGTCCAACTACCTTCAGACAACAATGCAGACATGCTACAGTGTTTAACACACACTAATTTTCTAACTTACCTTCCACAGGGAGAAAAAGGCACCCAGCTCCTGTCTCACTTTTATGATGCTAATAAAATATCAGCATATTAAAGAGCATCCCTTGCATTTTCTGCCATGCAAAGGCTCTGACCAAGGAGGAGCCAATTAAAGGAAGTGCATCTTTGAGGACTTATATAATTCAAATGGGAAATAAACAACCTAAACCCTTTCAAGATTTCTCAAAAAAGCTCTTTACCAGCATCAGAAATATCAGCACCATGACATCAAACTGGTAGGCTTGGAAACTACAAGGTTCCTCAAAGCCACCAAAACCTCAGAAAGTGCCACAGCAGCTGGAGGGAAACAACTGCTGCTCTGCTGCACTAACCAACTTGGTTGGCACAGACACATCTAATGCAGAGGACACTCCCACTTACAAATATTAAACAGGGGAAAAAAGCCAAGAAACAGCAAATAGTAGTGATTCAACTAGTATATGACTTTGAGGATTTTGCCTCTGCTTGTATCTGTTTCCCCTGTAGCTTAACAGCAGATGTAAAATTGATCTAAAAATAACTTGTGTATGATTACAGATCAAAAAGAGAAAGTGCTTCACACCTTGAAGTGCCTGTAATATTTTCATATAGGTCGTAAAAGAAAGAATTGATTTTAAAATGCTGTTAAACCTTTTGATATCAAATTTTTCCATAAAGAGGAATCTCAAGACATTTAAAGATGAAGGAGAAAGGAGCAGCTGAAGTGCCTTAAAGTTAATGGCTCTATTCTGTGGTTAGTGAGCAATGAACTTCAGAATGCACAGAATTTCAGCCTCCCCAGGTGCAAAGTGTGCCCAATACTTTCAATAACACTTAAACCTTTGTGTTAAAGGTAAGGGAACGCAGAGGATGACCTGCAAAATTAACCTGACCTGTAAAATGAACCTGCTACTGAGCCTGTGCCCATGAAGAACCTGAAAAGCTGGATCTAACAGAAGCAAGAAGTGGACTGTTCATTTCAACAGGGCAGTTACTTCTGAAGCCTGATAATTATCATGTAAAAGTCAGCATTTTATTCCTGACTGATCAGAGCAGAAGCATCCTCCCTCATCTGTTGAAGGTTGAAAGAATTGACCAGTATAGTAGATATGTTACCTTAGGCCTACATTAAGAAAAATTCTCAGTCCTTATAGAACAGGCCAATCAAAGTTATTTGCTTACAAAACATTGTCTTCCTGGAAGTGCTCATTTTTGGTAATTAAAATCTTAGCCTCTATTTTCCATTGCAATTTTCTCAGTGAATACCCTCCCATACTTTGCCTGGCTTAAACAGTTGGCAGAAACCTTTGCTTTAATAACACTGAGTCTCAATCCCTATCCAGTTTCTTAATAACATTACTAAAGCCCTCTGTTTTTGAATTATTGCTCTTTACCAGTCCAATACAATGACAAATGGGAAAGCTATAGTATTAATTACAAGCCCATCAATAAGTTAGTCTTTATAAACTATGCCAAGAAAGGAAGAGTGAGTTCTTTATCCCCTCTGCCAGCAATGCTGCCAGTTCAAGGCAGCAGCCCAGCTACACAGCTCAGCCTCTGCTTCCCTCACAAAGTGCACCAGCACAATGAGGCAAACTGGGATGGTTTTCCCTTATTTCATAGTTTAATCAGCCTCCAGTATGAAAGACACCCTACATAAAGAACTTACTTTGGAATGGGATGGTGTATATAATATTAAACAGACAGTCAGAATAACTGTTCCCCAAAATATATGTATTTTGGCCTCAGTGTGCCTGCACAGGGAAGATCCCAGAGTAGCTATTGCAGAAAATCTCACTCTCAACCAGCATTCTGAGGAATTTCATAGACAACACCCTAAAAGAAGATACTCAAAGTGCATTGCAGCCAGGAAAACAACATACATAATACAATGGCTAGGAGTGCCACAAAACACTGAATCAAAACCATACTCCAAAAAGAGACTATCTTAAATGGAAGGGGAAAAACCATCTGCTGCTGTAGGAGCTTCTTGCCACTTTCAAGTTCATCACTTCACCTGTTTATTCATGGTACCATATTTTAAAGGATGGCCTCCCATAGAAACAAGCAGTACCCACCTGATATGTGAGTTTTTCCTTGCCAGGCAAAGTATATATAGAGGTTTCCAAAAAACAAGCTGCAAACAAAAAGAACAGTAAAGGTTAGCAGCACTTTCTGTAGTAAGATTAAGGTTGGGTTTGTGAAAATTACTACTCATTCCCTTTGTTATCTCCCAATATCCAGAATTGCTCCCTCAGGGGAGGTAAAAGGGATCCCTCTTCAGAAACCACTTATGGACCTGTCTTCCACAAATTTGTTCAATTCCTTTTTCATCTTGTTGACACCATCTAACTCTACACCCTCCTGTGATAGCAAGCTCTGCAAGTTTAATCACCCACTGTAAAAAGAAGCACTTCATCTGCTCCAAACCAATCCTCTTTAGTCTCATCAAGTGACCTGAGTTCCAGCACAGCAGCATTTGGTGAGAAATAGTTCTACATTCAGCTCACCTGCTGCCTTCCTGTTTCGGTAACACATCAGCATAATCCTCCTCAACTGATTTTTCCCCAAAGCAAAGATCCCAACCTTCGCAGTCTCTTTTTGAGCCAGTAGCCCTATCTTCTTGCATGATTTTATTTTTCTCTATAGCCTAACTGCATTATACTCTCATAAGAGGCATAACCATACTTGCATAAAACACTTAATGGCCACAACACAGCATCCACTACCTTTCTTGATGGCTGAGCCTTTTGTTGACTTTTTCAGCTGATGCAGCACTCAAAGTTTAATATCAGAGAACTACCAACAAGAAGTACAAGACCTCTTTAATGACTTCTGACTGGCAGGTCCAGCTTCAGAACCTTCACTTCACCTTGGCAGTGATTGCCACGCAGGCCAAGAGAGACCAGGCACAACAAAGCCAAGGAGGGAAGTTAGTCTGGAATCCAGACCACCAGGATCCATAACCAGGCACAGGAATGGTTACAACTGAGCTAGAGACCCCCACTCCTCCATCCCAGCTCCAGAAGAGCCAAAGGCCCAAGGCTGAGTTTAAATAGGGCTCCTGAGCCCACAGGAAGAGTGTGGTGGAGGTGCCAGGTGAGGCTGCTCAGGACAATTAGGGCTCATTAGTGCACTCAGGAACCTGACACAAATTAGCACAGCCCTCCACAATCAACTGGTACAGATGTCAAATGCAGCTCTAACAGAAATATATCTTTTTAGCACCTTAAGAGCAGAGACTTGCAATACCCAACTTTCATTCACTGGTCTCAAACACACAACAGCAATAGAAATGTTGCTTCCATCTCCCACTTCACTGACTGCAAGTGGAAGATTTTTGGATGCAGTCTTCCACTTACAAAAAGATGTACAAAGTAGAATGTGTACACAACCAAAATAAAAGATTAACAAATAAAGCCTACCTGAACTGTAGGAGTGCCCAAAATACTCCACTGTTCCTTCCAATGGTGTTTTCATCAGAATTTACAGTCAAGCAATTTCCCTGTGCTGTCCAGAGGACTGGAATATACAGAATATATTGCTCAGGAAATAAAAATATTTTAGAGGTATATTCAAACATCATAAAAAATAATCAGCTTACCAGCAGCTGCAATGCCAATAAAAACAGAAGCAGTGTAGAAAGCCCATGTAGTAGGTTGGATAAAGACTGCAATGTATAGGCTAGAATAGAACAAATCAGTTTATTGAATACAGTCTAAAAGTGGACAGTGCTCTTTAACAATCAAATATCTCACTTAGCTGCTTCTAAATCAGCTACTCTCCCCTAAGGGACACTGGAAAACAGGTTAGGTTGTATGCACAAAATCTTACTCTACTAAGCAAATAGAGAATTTTTTATATAGCTGAAACCACAACCTGAACTCCACAGTCAGCAAAGTCTGGAAATGCTGTGGAAAAAAATGTGCTGTTTCCAGTAGGCTCAAGTGTTCTGCAGTTACAGGTCTACAGTATCTCTCTGAGATGCTTTCCTTAGCCAGAACAATTTCATGTGTAGCACAGTAGCCTTAGGTGTGAAAAAATGACAGAAATATTTCAAAGAAAGCAGACAAAACCTCAAAATTAACACTTACCTATAAAATATGCCACTAACAACCATGGAGAATTGAGGTCCTACTATTGCAACCACTGAAGGTGATATGAGATTTGATGCAGAGAACACTCCATAAATAATGGACATGCTGCATAAATAAACAACACAGATTATTGAGTACTTGAAACAAAATACAAGGTATCACTGTAACTGATTTAAGAGTGATCAGTGGATTTCAAAATATCCAGTTAAGTACATACACAATTTAAATAACTGCATAAAACTTTCATGGTCCAACATTTCCTCCCTTTCTTCTGTTCCTTTCACCCACTGCACTCCATATGGGAATACAGGAGTGCACAGTGATTCCTGGATTACTGAGTAGAGTCCCAAGCTATTGAAGGCAAGCACATCTGTTCCAGAGCCTCATTTGTCTATGAGTGAGGTTTTCATTTTCTGCCAAATACACCACCGAAATTTTATAGATATATTTTTTAGTTTAAATTAAGGCAGTAAACCTTTCAAAGCAGCAATCAGGTTTTTCTACGTGACAGAATTAATCTGGCATACAGAAGGTTCCTCATCATGCCTGGCAAGTTTGGCTCTGCCAGTGCAACAAAGAGAAAGGATTTTTGTGGCTTTGCTTCTGTCTCTGACTGCTTTTTTCACATTGATGTTGCAGTATTTCCTGGAGGTTGATCCACACCACCTGTTCTACACAAACACACAGAGGTGTACAAGGGCAAACAACCAAAGCCTGAGTTAGCAATTTTATCTATTTTTCAACTTCCACCTTCTTCATCTCCTAAAGATAGACTGCTGAGAATGTGATGATGGTGTTTTTTCTCCCTACAAAGAAAACATGCAAACCAGACATGTAGTTCAACTAGAAATAGTTCAGAGCAGGACTGTGAGAAGCCTGTTCCATTTAAATGCTTTAAGTATGTCAATAAACTGTGAAGTCAGCAGAACACTCCAATCTCTTGGGAGTGTATCTCCAGTGGATGAAACTGTAACCAGCTTCACCCTGCAAGGAGCAAAGTCATAACTTACAATCTGTGTAAATTACCTTGTGTAGCCACTGCCGTGAAAGTCCGTGCTGTTTAAATTTGTGATAACAGTTTGCTGTGAGGAGAAAACCATACAGGGTAGTATGTTAGAATCTATCTCATAGTTTGAGAATCGGTTTGAAGTCAGTATCAAATGTTAGAATTAATCATGGAAAGACTCTACAAAGTACTTAAAAGAATTTCAAATGTTAATTACAACTCATGCCACCTCCACAACAAAGAAGCAGGAGATACTTGGCAGGGAAACATCTCTGTTTGAAGTAGTAATTAGTACTTTATGATTAAATCATTATTTCACCAGAGACCTTAAAATAGTTCACAAAACCTTTGTTTCACTAAAGACCTCTCTTAGGTAGATATGTATGACTATCTTAATTTAAAAAGTGGGAGAGAAAAAGGAGACGTTTCAAAATACTCTCAACTGGACCTAACTATGAATTCCTAGTAAGAGTTTCCATTCTTTTTGGCTTCACGTTATTTCCCGTTCCTTTTTTTCCCCTTGAATCAGCTTTAGTGATCATGAGACCATGTAATTAGGTGGACTGGCAGGCAGATCTGATTGAAAGTAACTTGTAACGACTTTTATGACAACCAATTACATGACTGCACGATCATGAAGTCCAATTCAACGAGGTGCTGAACTCATCACAGAACTTCCAAGATCACTGGGCTGTATTTATGTGCTCACATACAGTATCACAGTGCCCTATGACTTACCAAAACTAACCCAAGTAGTTATTTATATTGTGGCGAGGGACACTTAAAGTGTCTGAACCCAGAAAGGATTCTTCTTGCATGCAAAGAGCTGCAAGACCTGTGGGCTCAAGAGGGGTGTTGAAATCTCACTGCCCTTCAGGCACAGAAGTAATACTGAAAGCAATGTCAACACTCAGGAAGTTAAAGGCCTAAGTCTGTTAGGAGCTGGAGTCTAAAAATTTAAGTAGTAACAGTAAATTTGGATTATATTACACTCCATTTTGCTTCTGCAGACAAAGATATACACAATACTAAAGCAGTAAATAACTTCTTCAACTAGAAGGTGACTTGGCAGTTCAGCAATTGTGCAAGTCTGACTATTTGTCAGGTGTTATCCCCATGCTCCCCTCAATGTCAAGTTTGTCAGAACAGAAAAATGTGTTAGATTAGGAAAAACCAGTTGATAATAGCCTGGTTAAGAATAAGTCAGGCAAATATTTTGAAAGGAACCTATATAGAATAGGGAAGGTTTACTGTAATTCAATTGTTCAATATTGCAAGGGTCAAAGTAGAGACACTATTTTAAAGTTCAAACATTTGATAACATTAATTTTCTACTTTCTAAGCAATCTGGCACAGTTATGTATGTAGCTATGCTATCTGAAAGAAATATGCTGCTTAATTATTTGGTTAACCAAGTTAATCTAGTTAACACTAAACCAAAAGAAGACAAAATGTTAAAGTATCTTGCACATGAGAAAATCCCAAATAAAGCAACATTAGAGTACTCAAAAAACAAGACAGGATAAGTAACTTTGATAGAAACATGGCACATTTAGAAATTCACACCTACCGCAATATTTCCACATGTCTGGAAAGCAGTGAATATAAACATAAACGAGACTCCCAAAATAATGATGTTGAAAAGTCTTTTTCCTTCAGAAGACATTTTGTCTTTTCTCACAGAGTCCTCAGCTTCGGTCTGGAAAAACTCTTTTTTCTTTCAAAAGTTTCCTCAATCTCTGTTAAAAAAAGGGGGAGGGGGAAGCACAAGGAGAACAAAAAGCTTTGAAAATAATGATTACTTAGGGCTACTTATTTGCTGCTAGAAAATAACCCTCAATGAATTGAGAAATCTGGTAACTTAAATAATGTCCAGTAAAAGTGATAACTTGAAAAACAAAAATACAAGTCTAGTACGAAGGGTAAAGCCCAAGATTCCCTGTACCTGATCCCATGAAGTTAACAGAGCTGCCTGCAGCGTGTTATTCCATGGCATCACCTTCCCATACACGGAGCAGTTTTCCCAGTACCGAGCAGGTTCACCAGCTCAGCTTCTTGCCATTGCCGAAATCAGAATCTGGCCCAGGGCCCCTCGATCACCTGACGAAGGAAAGATGAGCCATTGCACACACGAGTCATTTCCATGCAGTAGACAGGAAATAAAGCACATTTCACTCTCTCATCAGCTGACCCAGCCCTGAGAGCCCTTGTGCACTATGGGAAATGCAGTTTTAGCAAACCACTTCTTTTTTTTTCCTACTTAAAACGGTGAAAATCTCCCAATCCTTAAAATAAAAATGTGTTATTTTTTAAGAGTTACAATATCTATCCACTGAATAACATCTGGCAAGGTTAAAGAAAGAAAAACAAAGGCTTAGAAAGTCTGTAATTAGCTAAACTCAAACACACAAAGTCATTCCAAAGGGAAAATGAATCCCAACACACGTGCTCTGGGCCATTGCTTCTGCCTTCCCTTCTCTCCCTTCTTCTACATTGAAAATAACTGCCCGGATGGATGAGGGGACAGCAGTGGATATTGTTAACCTTGACTTCAGCAAGGCTTTTCACTCCATCTCTCACAGCATCTTCATAGGCAAACTCAGGATGTCTGGACTGGACGAGTGGACAGTGAGATGGACCAAGAACTGTCTGAACGGCAGATCCCAGAGGGACACACTCAGCAGCACAGGGTTAGGCTGGAGGCCTGTCCCCAGTGGTGTCCCCCTGGGTTCCATACTGGACCCAGTATTGTTTAATTCATCCATCAATAACTTGGGTGAGGGGTCGATGCCTCCTCAGCAAGTTCAGACACAAAGCTGGGAGTGAGTGATGCCCCAAAGGGCTGTGCAGCCCTTCAGAGGGACCCTGGCAGGTGGGAGAGGTGGGCACAGGAGAACCGTGTGGAGTTCAGCAAAGGCAACTGCAGGGGCCTGTACCTGGTAAGGAACAACCCCAGACTCCAGCAAGGGCCAGGGGATAAGTTGCATATATTTAATAGATATTTTACATGCTTTTGAAATTCCCAAACCAATTATTTAAAGTGTGTTTTTCAAAACAGCATTTATTTTTCACATACGGAAGAAAGTCGCCTCATTATTCAGAGGTGGGGTCACAAAGATCCAATTAGAGTATCAAGGGGAGAGTTTAAATGCAAGCTCTCTTCTACCTTTTCAGTATTAGAGAATTGTAAGATCCTCTAGAACAGTGTCACATCTTCTTCCCCTTGTGCCAGCTCAAGCTTTCATCCTGCTCCACAGCAAAACAAGCTGGTGTGCTGGAACAATTCCTTTGGCAACAGCAGCAACTTGTACTGAAGTGACTGAAAAAGGGACTCAGGAAACTCCTGCTGTCATTTTAGGGAAATCACTGTAAAGATAAATGTCAAATTGCTCATTTGAAAAAGGTTTTCAGCAGATGAGTTGCAAAATTTTCAATCAAAATTTTCTGGGGGGAAAAAAAAAGGAAACAAGCATGAAGCAATAAAAGATGTGAAACCAGAGCTAGTTTATTTGTTTTGTCATTTTAGCAGCAAACAAGCAGTTGCTTCTGGGTTTGTATTGATGGCACTGCTTATTTTTATACTTCACTGCAAAAAAAGATTAAACACAAATACAGCGATTACTAATGCTGAAATTGCTTTCTCATATCACTACTGCGATTATACAAATCAGTAGAAAATTGCCTTGTTTCTATTCTTTTTTTAAACACAGTATTATGAAACAGATGGCTACAAACTTTTAACATTGTTGTGCGATGAGAAGTGGGTATTACAGTTCACACATGGAGTTTGGGCATTTTATTCAGTGCCTGAAGTGACACAGCAACAACTTTTGAGGCGAGGCAGCAGCTTTACAGAATTCCCTGAACAAAACTCTGGGAACCCGCTTGCCATCCTTACACACCGGGTGTGCAAATCTTTTCTCCTGTTCCGATTCCGCCGAGCCCCGGGCCCGATTGCCCCTCAGGGAGCCGAACCCAGACCCGAATCTCTCAGGGATCCGAGCCCGGACTCGAATCCCCTCATAGATCCGGGCCCGGACCCAATTCCCTCAGGGAGCCGAGTCCCGACCCGATTTCCCCTCACAGAACCGAGCCCGGACCCGATTCCCCTCAGGGAGCCGAGACCAAACCCTATTCCCTCAGGGAGCCGAGTCCCGACCCGATCCCCCCTCACAGATCCGAGCCCAGACCCGATTTCCCCTCAGGGAGCCAAGCCGAGACCCGATTCCCCTCNCACGGATCCGAGCCCCAACCCGAATCCCCTCACAGAACCGAGCCCGGACCCGATTCCCTCAGTGATCCGATCCCGTCCCACCGCCCCTCACGCTCTGCCCTCACAGCCCGCCCCGTCCGCCATTTTAAACCGTGCCCTCCCGCCCGCGCCACAACCGAGTCCCTTCACCATCGCTTTTTTCCCTCGCACCGGCGATTTCCCGCCCTATCCCCCCTCCACACGCAAACACACAACCCTGCTCTTATTTGTTTTTGTTTATTTAAATTATTTTTCTTACGGCTTTCAACACACATTGTTCAAAAAAAAGTAATATTTCCCCGCCTCCGCCGAGCTCTTCCGGGGCACGGCGGCGGCGCCGTCCCGAGCGGCCTCTTCCCAACGGCGGGGGGCCAGTTGGTGCTGTGGGGGCGGATCGCCCGCAGTGCCCGCTCGGTGGGACGGAGGGTGCAGAGAAGGGGACAGAGAAGGGGGCCGGAAGGGGGCCGGGGGCTGTGGCCGGGGCCGCGGTTGGGGCGGGGGCG
>WBMV01005970.1:279546-327166 GCA_013396655.1 Campylorhamphus procurvoides | reverse complement strand
GGGGACAGACCAGTGAGGGACTAGGAGTCCTGAGGGGATTGAGGACCCACCAGTGAGGGATTGGGTCGTCCTGAGTGGACCGAGAAGACACCAGTGAGGGATTGGGAGCCCTGAGGAGACTGGGGGGGAATGACCGAGGGAGGACTTGGGGGGCCTGAGGGGAAGGGCGTGTAAACGGGGGACTGAAGGTATTGGGGATGGCTGAAGGGGGAACTGGGAGAGGTGTGGTGGGAAGGGGCCCTTTCCTGGGGCCGGGGTTGCCCTCCCAGAGAGGCTCCTGGAGCGGGAGGACAAGCAGCACCCACGTTCTTTGCTCCCTCCACGTGGCGAGGGGTGCGGGGAGGTCCGGGCCCGCTGGGCTGGGATGGATGGGACGGGCACGTTAATTCCCAGGAGCCCTTCCCCGTGTCCCCAGGGGGTGGAATGCGGCAGGGGATGTGTCAGCTGAAAGGGCAGCGTGGCCTCGGTGCGGAGCGGTGCCAAAGGATTCAGGCTGCCCGTGTCACTGATGTGTGCGGGGAGCGGGCCAGGAGAAACAGGGCTGCAACCTCCGGGAGCTTCAAATAACACGTAGGCAGCTCCGTCCCCTTGCTCTGTGCAGAGCAGAGGATGTGCGTGTGAAGCTCCCCCACAGCAAAGCGCGGTCCTAGGACCTCAGCCTGTCCTAATACCTGCCCTGCTCTCCTTCCTTGGGTTCGCAGGATAACGTGGAGAGGGCAGATGCGCTCCAGCTGACGGTGGAGGAGTTTGTGGAGCGTTATGAAAAGCCTTACAAGCCCGTGGTGTTGCTGAATGCCCAGGTGGGCTGGTCTGCCCAGGAGAAGTGGACGCTGGAGCGGCTGAAGCGCAAGTACAGGAACCAGAAGTTCAAATGCGGGGAGGACAATGACGGCTACTCTGTGAAGATGAAGATGAAGTACTACATAGAGTACATGGAAACCACACGGGATGACAGCCCTCTGTACATCTTTGACAGCAGTTATGGGGAGCACCCCAAGCGCAGGAAACTCCTGGAGGACTACAAAGTACCCAAATTCTTCACTGATGATCTCTTTCAGTACGCAGGGGAGAAGAGGCGGCCACCTTACAGGTACAGTGCAGTGACAGCAAGACAAAGTGGGTGTTTTCCACCTCACTGGCTACTCCTAAATAGCTGTGGTTGTCTCACATAAAAAGAAAAGGACAACTTTGTGTTGTCTCTTGAAATGGGGGTGCATCTGTAATCCAGAGGAAGAGAAGCGTAGATTTCTGTGTAACAAATTCTCCTTCTGTCTCCTCTGCTGCTGCAAGTTTTTTATTTCCTTGTTAAATCAGTTTACATCCCTTAGATTTTTTTTAAATTACATAGTTACTGAAAGATATGAAGATTAATTTTTTGCTTTGTGTGTCTTCTGGCTTTCAAATTTTAAGCACCTCAGGACTGGCTCCTGGGTTTTGCCTCAGTGGCTTATGTTACAGGGTGAAATTTTGTTTAATTACGAGTCAGTCCTTTTAAGGTAAAGATCTTAAACGAGATTAGGATCTAATGTAGAGACTAGTTCTTAGCTCTCCTTCAGATAATTCTGAGCGAGAACAATATTTTACATCTACATAGTCTTTTCAACTCTCTTGTTGCTTTAGATTGGAAAAGGATTGAAATGACACTTCATTCATGAATTCAGATCAACAACCCTGTTTTTGAGCTGTTAGATACAAAAGCCATTTCTATGTTAATACAACACTTCATAGCAATATGAGCCTGAGCTGAACCCTCCCAAGCAATTAAAGTCTTTACAGCAACATTATAATTGTCAGACAATGCCTTTTGCCCTGTGAGTGACATGAGGATATGATGTGGTTTGTTTGAATAAAATGGAACAAGTAATGAATAATGGTACTTGCCTCTGCACTCTCTCACGTCTGTAGTCCAGTTGTGCTTTTGCAGGAGTGAAGCAGGAACTTAATTCCATTTAAGATCACTGAAGTGGGAGTTTTTACAGTGTTGTAGCAGCTACTTTTTAGAATTCTCTTCCAAGAACATACAATGCTGTGATTGAACACAAAAGCACACCAGGTGTAGTCTCTGGTAGAAACTGAATACACTTAAGAGAACTGGGAATCATAAGATAATCTGCTTGTGACTCATTTATATTGGTGTCTCTCTCCCCACACCCTGCCCACCTACAGGCACATGCTGAGCATGTTGTTATCTTGGTATCCACCATTCTTGTACTTTGTTCAGGAAAATGTGGGTTTGTTTCAGGCTGTTAATGTTTTTTTGAGAGCTGAGTGGTGCATGAGAGCACACTGATGCCTCCTGGTATTAGAGGGTTCATCTAGGTACAGAAATGGATAGAAAGTATCCAGCACTTTTAAAGCACAATTGAAAATGTGACAGGAAATGGTGCTGGCAAATGATACTTGAAAAGCAGCTTGATTTACACCTGCACTGGAAAGGGGAGATGGAGAACTTGCTGAATTCCAGTTATTTTCTGAACCTTTGCACTCTTGCTGGCCATTACCTGCCTGTCAGTCACACTATGGAGGGATCTTGTTGGTGCCTTAATTTCTGTACTCTCTGCTGCCAATAAAGCAGCTAGTGTAATTTTTTCCTCTCAATGCCTGGTATTAAGTCACCTCCCACTGCTTTTTCTGGAGCAGGTCTTACTGCTCTGTTATGGGGAAAATGAGCAGTTGAAGGTGCTGCTGTAGTTAAACACATATAGCACTTAAAGTTCTCTGTTGGGAGAAATAAACTTGAAAGTTGGGGAATTGGGATGCACACCTCAAATCCTGAACAGTCACTGGAGAACAAACTCCATCTAGTTAAGTGTTGGAATGAAAAGCCTGTTGTGAGCAGAAGGCTTAGAGAGAGGTCAGGGTTGCATAACTTGCTCTGTTCCTTGTATTGCCTTTTGTTTGTTCCTCATTGTTCTGCCCTTCTGGATCTGTTTGAGCAGTGAATTTTAGAAAACTGTAGGAGAGTCCCCCTGCCTAATAATCCTAACACAGGCTGTTGTACTTCATTGCATTCATAAACCTTGAAATCACCATGTATTTTACTGAAGAACTGTTTAAAACAAAAATACAGCTATGAAATATAGAAAATTATCTTCACTTTCTCGTCCCACAGTTATTCATGTTGGTTTTTAGGTTAAACTCCTGTTGTATCTTTTGCTGTCATGTGAATTTAACAAAATCAAGAACCTAAGCGAAAGAACTGTAACTACTTTGATCTCTTAACTGAATGTGCAATGAGATTCTCTGTCTAACATGAAAAAAGAGAGTTACTTGTTTGCTCTATGACTAAAGCCCTTTTTTTTCCCTCCATGCAGGTGGTTTGTGATGGGCCCACCTCGATCTGGAACAGGAATTCACATCGATCCCTTGGGAACCAGTGCATGGAATGCCTTAGTCCAAGGACACAAGCGCTGGTGCCTGTTCCCAACCAGCACTCCCAGAGAGCTGATCAAAGTGACTCGAGAAGAGGGAGGGAACCAGCAGGATGAGGCTATCACTTGGTTCAATGTCATCTACCCTCGGACCCAGCTTCCCACCTGGCCCCCTGAATTCAAACCCCTGGAAGTCTTACAGAAACCAGGCGAGACAGTCTTTGTGCCAGGTACGTACAAACCTCTCCAGCAAGGAAATCTGGGAGACAAAAGCATATTTTTAATATTTGTGTGGTAGAGAGGTGAAGAGAATACTTCAATGTTCTTACATGGCCCATCTCTTACAAAAGAAACTCTGCTGAGCTCTTTCGAAAGGGATATATAGAGCATTGCTTGTTTTGAGACTATCCAGTTGTCTCCTGAATGTCCCAAAACATGTATGGCCTGTGGTGTGGGATTGCATGTAGTACAGATGGTAAAACAAATGGACTTGAGTTGCAGCATCACAGGAACATGGTCCTGGACTAAATTGCAGTAATAGGAAACTGTCTGGGCATAAAATAATGGCATAAAACAAGAGATGTTTGAGTACTAATAACTCTTAGACAAAAATGTTTGAGTTTATACATACTGTAGCAAATTTATGACTGAATTTTGTGGCCTGGATAGTTTGACTGCATATGGATTTTTTTTTAGCTGTGGGAAATGAACTACTTAAAGGCACTGACACCTTCCACCCACCTCTCTGTGGTTATGTTTCATTTTGCATTTGAAATGAAAAGCTAAAGAAAGCTCTGCTGAAGATGCCCTTCTCTTTGAGTGGCTGCACACTGTAACTGGGGGGTGAGGTGGTGGTGGATGAACATGTGAGTTCAGTGCCAGATTCTAACCTCTGATTCTTGGATCATTTTAGTGCAGCACAGCCCTAAATTTCTGTCCACATTGCTCTTCTCTAACATACAGCTGACTTCATGTGTGAAGAGTGCTTTGTGATTGTCTTGGTACTTATTAGTGACTCCTCAGTGTACCTTCTGTTAAGAGTTTGTAGCTGTCGGGTTCCATTAAACTGTTCCCTTAGTCTTTTTATGAGGTTGTAAGTGGGTTGTAAGAACTTCACTGTCTATTTTTATCCTGTGTGGGGAAATGATTTTGCATCTATTTTTAAATGAAAGGTTAGTCTGTAGTTATAAGAACCTTGCAAAATCAGCGTGGAAAGTGCTCTCCAGCTGGACAGAAAGGCCTCTGTGCTGTCTGGGTTACAATGGCTCTTGCTGTTAAATAAACCATCAGTAGCCAGTGTGGTGTTGTCAAGTCAGATCTTCTTATGAGCTGGGTAATTTGGTCAGAGCGTGGAGCAGCCTCCTGTAACAAGAACCTGTCAAGCACTGGAGTGAAAGTTGAAGTTACCCTGAGGAAAGATGACATGTTGGCAAACTTGCCTGGGTTTGGGAGATGATGTCCAGTTTCCACTTGTGCTATGGGAAGAGTGTTCTTGGCTGGTTTTGAGCTTGCTGGTCATTGGTGTTGTGTTTTAGGTGGCTGGTGGCACGTTGTTCTCAATCTGGACACGACTATTGCCATCACACAAAACTTTGCCAGCTGTACCAACTTCCCTGTGGTGTGGCACAAGACAGTAAGAGGGAGACCCAAACTGTCAAGGAAATGGTACAGGTAAGAGATTTAGTAGCTTTCTTTTTATGTTCTCTGTATAAAACAAATCCTAAAAATATTCATTACAGTTTAAAGGCTAACTGTGAAATTTCAACTGTATTTAGGATCCTAAAGCAGGAACATCCCGATTTGGCAGCTTTGGCTGATTCAGTTGACCTGCAGGAATCTACTGGTATTGCTTCTGACAGTTCTAGTGATTCTTCCAGTTCCTCAAGCTCCAGCTCCTCAGACTCTGATTCAGAGGTAATGCCTTTTACTGCAGTTAAATGATCCATATCCTGCAATTACATTGTTTTTTCCATACCTGATCATGTGTCCTCATCCTAATGTTCATGTCTTATGGAAGGAATTAATGGAAAGCAGCTAAACAAATCTGCGTGGTAGAGGAGCCTGTGGTCTTGGCAGGTTCTGTTTGCTGAAACCTCTCTGCATTGTCAAATGAATTTGATTTGTTTGATCTGTGTCTATATCATATATGAATCTGTCATTTATTTAGCTAAGCAGTGCTTGTGTAAAATGGCTGCAAAATGAATGATCTAAACATTCAAATGAATGCCAGGGGACTCTTCTAGCCCCCTGAATCCTTTAGAAGCCACTGAGCCTGCTCTTGGAAGATATGGCCCTTCCAGGAGCTGAAAGGAACCCATTCATTGTCTTGCCCCAAGTCAGCTTTAGTCAGTGATGAAATCTAAGAACATTCCTGTTCCTGATTTTTAAGTGCTTCATTTGAAATTTCTTCCATGTGTCTAACCTAAAGTAGCACATTCTTTGAACATGGGTTATTCAGGGCTGCTGAGAAAGCTCTCACAGTGAATTCCATGGCACAGACAGTTCACAACGTTCCCCTGAATTCTGATTTCATCTTTTCACCCTTCAGTGTGACTCTGGCTCCGAGACAGAGGGGATGATGCACCGGAGGAAGAAGCGGAGGACGTGCAGCATGATGGGGAACGGGGACACAACGTCCCAGGACGACTGTGTGAGCAAAGAGCGCAGCTCCTCCAGGTGATGGCCCCAGGGCATCTCTTGTTCTTAAACAAGCACAAGACAATACGAGGCAGAGCTGGCAGACTTCAGATAGGTGATTCCTCAGAACAGAGGGATGGAGAGCAAGGGATTCCTTACAGGACAAAAGCAGTTGGCCAGTGGTGCTACCCTCCCTCCATGAGTTATTTTAATTGCTCCAAATGGAAAATTAAGATTCTTGATATTTTTAAGAAATAGGGATTTTATTTAATAAACAGTTTATTACTTTTCTTAGTTCTCTTTTAAAAACAGAGGATTTGATTTTATTTCTGCATAATGGTCTGAGAGGTGAAATGTTTTAACTGTGCTCTTCAGAGAGCACAAATGAACAGTGAGCAGTTAAAGATGAGGAATGGTCAGACAAGACTCAGGTTTCAATGCCTTGTTCAAACAGAAAAGCTTCAGGTAGTTGTACGGTTTTTCTTACTGTTGCCTGGATTATTTGATCCAATGTTTTATCTGTTAAAGGCAAAACTCACCTCAAATTCCAAATGTTGGTGTTTATATTTCAAATAAACAAACAAAGAAAGAAATGAGCAAGTTTCAGTCAGTCTGGAAGGAGGGAGCAATAATATTGCAGAACCAAGAATAGATATGCTTAGGGTAAACCTGCTGAGGAAGGCAGTTCTCTGCACTTGCCAGGTTGAAAACAGTGGGACTCTGGGAGTCTGGGGGTACACTGCAGGGAGGAACTTAAGACATTCTCTGCTGAATGAAGTATTTTTCTTGCATAGCAGAGGCTTGCCAAAATTCTTAAGCAAATTCCTTGCGGCTTGGTTGCTGGATTGGCTGCCTGCCTGCATTGGGGTGCTGGCTACCTCCTGAGCTGTTGGATGCTGCAGGTTTGGCATGGATGCAAGTGCTGTGGAGACTTACTGTGTGGCCCACCAAAGAAGGTGTGCAGCAGTAATTTCCCTGAGGAATTCCACATTTCCAACATTATGCCTGAATTCCTTGTGTAGGGTATTGCCTGAAGACCTCTGTGCTCCTGTACTGCTCTCTCGTTTTCAGGAGTTGCTCATAACTGAATACAATTGAATTACAAGCACAGAGCATCATTAAATGTTGGGGAGAACTGGACTGCCTGCCTGTTTTGCCCTGGAGGTTTTCACAATTTGTTTGTTACAACATTGTCAAATCCCATTTCAGCAGGCAGTGTGACTTTAGGCAGGGAATGAGCAGCAGGAGAGAACAAACCTTAATGCAGACCCTGGTTTGGGAAAAAAACCCTGTCAAAAGGCAGATCACAGATGCAGATCTGTTCTTCTGAAAATCCCATGCATTTTTAAATTGTTTGCAGTTCACATTTTTAAATTAATACCTTAAATATTAAAAATTAGCACCTTGTCTAGAACATTTTCTTTCTGGGTTTCACTGTTCTTCCTCCTGTGTGTTGATTGTTTCACTCTGAGGGTGGGTGGGCGTTCTATTCCAGCTGTGTGATGGATTAGTTGATAGAAACGCTTCCAAACATGAAATCCTACCCTGCTTGTACAATTCTGGAGGAAGACACAAGCCTGAAATGAATCTGCATGCTGCAATCTTGTGCCCTGCTATGAGGGGAATGCTCAAAGGCAGTTGTACCTTTTTTTGACAGGATTAGGGAGTCTTGTGGAGGCCGCAGCTACCCCTGAGAGGCGACACCACCCGATGGAAGCTCCGTTAGCAGCCAGCCAGCTCTGTTCTACCCCCTTCTGCTTCTGTTTCTCACAGTCCTTACGTTTTTGTCACTCTTCCTCGACCCAGACATCTGTCTTCGTTATGTGCTGTCCAAGGTTGGCTCCTGAATAGCTCGTAGGGGAATGCCCCGAGTCCGTCCTCGTGCAATGCTTTGTCCCCTCTGCTCCCCGGGTGAGTGCACTATAACCCAGCTGTGGGTAAGGACATGCCAAGTATTTAATGGGTCACATAACTGGCAAGGAAGACAACGGTCAGTTTTTAAAGAACTCTTTTTAAAACCAGCAGGTAGATAAAAACCTGCCTTGCTTTGACACTGTCATATGTTTACATGTTGTCCTGTACACTTGAGGAAAGGAACACCAGCCCTGTTGGCCTGTGGGAATGTCTGGCAGATCTTGCACCAGAATTTCAGGAAGAAGAAGGAAGAAATTAGGTTCTGCCAGAACTGAGCTGTGGAAAATGGATCTTTGGATCTTACCCTGCTGCAGGAGAATGTTGGTGTCAGGGCTGGTGCTCCTGGCTGCGGGTCTCAGAATCACACATTATGAGTTGGAAAGGACCCATCAGGATCATCGAGTCCAACTCCTGGCCCTGCACAGACACCCCCAAGAGTCACACCGTGTGCCTGAAGGCATTGTCCAAATGCTTGTTGAACACAGACAGGCTTGGTTCTGTGACCACTTCCCTGGGGGGCCATTTCCAGTGCTCAACCACCCTTTGGGTGAAAAACCTGTTTGATACCCAACCCAAACCTCCTCTGACTCAGCTCCAGCTGTTTCCTCGAGTCCTGTTACTGGTCATGAGAGTGAAGAGATTGGTACCTGCCCCTCTGCTGCCCCTCAGAAGGATGTTGAAGACCCCACTGAGGTTTCCCCTCAGTCTTCCCCAGGCTGAACAAACCAAGTGACCTCAGCTGCTCCTCATAAGGCTTTCCCTGCAGACTTTTTCCCATCCTCATTGCCCTCCTTTGGATGCTCTCTAACAGCTTAATGTCTTTTTTATGTTGTGGTGCCCAAAACTGCCCCAATATTGCAGGTGAGGCTGCCCCAGTGCAGAGCAGAGCGGGACAATCCCCTCCCTCACCCAGCTGGTGATGCTGAGCCTGATGCCCCCCAGGACAGGGATGTCCCTCCTGGCTCCAGGGCACTGCTCGCTCATGTCCAACTTGCTGTTCACCAGGACCCACAGATCCCTTTCCTGACACTCTTCCCAGCCTCTCATTCCCCAGTCTCTGCACATAGCCAGGGTTATCCCATCCCACTTGCAGGATCTGGCACTTTTCCATGTTAAACTTCATATGGTTGGAGATTACACAGCCCTCTTGATTTGTCAAGATCTGGTGTCATCAGCAAACTTGCTTGGTATTCTTTTGAGTCCTGTGTGCAGGTTGTTAATGAAGATTCTGAAGAACACTGGGCTGAGGATGGAGCCCTGTGGAACCCCACCAGTGACTGATGCCAGCCTGATGTCACCCCAGTCACCCCTTTGTGCCTGACCTGAGGCTGGACAGTTTGTGCAGAAGGATCCTGGGCTTTAAATACCAAGCAGTTTTGGGGCTGTGGGCAGTTCACATCCCTAAATGGTTTTAATTTGAGGTTGTGGGTTCAGATGTTTCTGAAACTTGCAGTGCCAATTTTAAAGGACTGGAGGGGGGGGGGTATTGTTGTTTTATGCAATGTGTTGCTTAAGTCTGTGTAGGTGCATTTGTATTACACCAGGTAAAGCTCTCATCCCCAAGGGATCTGTTGGAGCTGCTGGTTTGGTTTTTTAGGAGGGGTTTGTGCTGGTGGTGTCAGTGAAGAGGTGTGTCTGTCTGGCTCAAGGAGTGCTGCAAGGACATCTGAACAGCACAGGCAGAAGCTGTCTGAGTTGGGCTGCTTCCAGCACTGCTCTCCTGAGCCCCTAGGAAATGGTTATAGGATCTCACTTTATTGGGAAGCTTGACAGCAGAAGTGCTGTGTGTGTTGTAAACATGCAGTAATGCCCAGGCACTGATTAAAGAGCAGATTGGCAGCCACAACTGTGACTTTCTTACATGTTGGGTTTGATGGAACCTGGAGCATTGCTTGTCTGGGTTTTTTGAGCCTTTTTTTAACCTTGTCTCTTCCTATTTAAACACTCCCTTCCTTCTTGGAAAACAGGCAATATCCTGTTGTACAAGGGAATCCTAAATATGTTTGTCAGGATCTCTGTTTTTGACTCTTCTGTGCCAGTCAGTTTGTGTAGGAGCAGCGTGGTGGTGGGGAAATGGAGAGAGAAGTCTTTTTGGTACCCTTGAGCTGTCCAGATTCCCAAATTTCCTGTGATGACCAGGCATAAGAGAGCACCGCTCTGTAGACTGTGCACATTCTTCCACAAGATTACTTCACTTAAAATCAAAAAACAACTTCTCAAACTCCTGGCATTTCTGGCCAAGGCTGGACAGCCTGGGAGCCTGCACAATCCATATGTGTCTTAGAGCAGGCTGCAGCTGCTGCCTTTTGGAAGAGTGTGGGGCGTGGAGAGGCAAAGGCTCACAAGGCTCAGCTCTGTCACAGCGAGGGGAGTCCTTGGAGAGCTGTCCCCGGCCCTCTGGTGGGTGGGCAGTACCTCAGTGAGATGCAATTGCATTTGGCATATGTGATTCAGTTTTGCGGTCGTAAAATCTTATATGTGTATGAAAGCCAGAGCACTGCTGGGAAAGCCACACCTCTGCCTCTGGAAGCACAGTGGGATGATCAGAGTGCAGAACATTCTTCCATGGTGTGAAATAAAACAATTTCAGATCAAGCTTGTGTTGGTTTGACACCTCTTGCAGAAAAGGGACTTTTTGCAATGGACTGCAGGCACCGTGATACCAACAACACTATCCTGAGTGCTCCACAGGGCACTTCCTGCTGTGGAACAGTATCTCTTCAAGCTACCTGGGAATCAGGACTTTGGCATCTCCGGTTCTTCCACTTAACAGTTTTGCCTCAGCCAAATTGGTGAGATTCTGTCTTTGAGAAGTGAGGGACACCCTCACCTCACAGGGGTGTTGTGAGGCTGAACTGTAGTTACTGTGTAAGATGTTTTGAAGTCATCCACCGACAAAAAGTGTTCTGTTCATCCCAAGCAACCTGAGACTTCTGAGCCTCGTGATAGCTTTTTGTAGCAGAAAACATTGGGGATGTTGTTCAGCACTCTTGGCCACGTGGTGTTCTGTGGTGGCCCTTCCAGAGTTGCTGTGTGGTACATAAACTGTAGCAGAACAAGGCCTTTTGTTTTCACCAGGGCTGAGCTGTTGCTGTTTCATGGCCTGCTCTAAACAGCAGGTCCTGCTAGATCGGGATTTGTTTTTAAATAGGACTAGATTAAATTCTCATCAGGGAGTCAACCTCACTGGCCTTAGGGGAAGGAGGGGAGCTGGTGCTTCCCAGGCCCTCATTCCAGGCTGAACAAGTGAGGAACAGAGTTAAAAACTGCTCCCTTTGTGCCTAGCTCTGTGCTTGTGGGAGGCTGGCTGGGGACAGTGGGGTTTGTGCTCTCACTTCTCTAGGCTTGTGCTTCTTGGGGCATCCATGCCTGTTGTTCCAATTCCTCTGCTTTTGTGTCCTGTAGAGCTCCTGGATGCAGCTGCTCCGGCACCCTGGGCCCCTCATGTCCTTGAGCCACAGAGCAGCAGCACCACTGGGGCTTTGGGGGCTGCCCTGTCCCCTGGGGCTGGGCTGAGAGCCTTGGGCTGAGTTTGGACTGATCTTAATCCTGTCTGCTCTGGGAGAGGTGAAGGGATCTGGGAGCTCTGGCGGTGCTTTTGGGTCTGGTGACCAACACAAGCTGTGACAGCTCAGGAGGAAACAACCAAACACTCGGTCAGAACCTCAGATGGGAGCAAGAGGCTCCAGCCCTGGCACCTGTTCCCTGCACAAGTGTGGGAGCAGGTGACACCCAGGAAGCTCTGGCAGACCTTCTTCCCCTTTCCAGCTCACGTGTGCTGGCTCCAGTTTGTCTTCTCAGTTACATTAAACCTCTCCAAATGTTTAGTAGAAAGACAGCAACCTCTTTCATAATTAACCCTGACCCTTCTCCTCCCTGAATTCCCAGCCATTGTGGGGTGGGAAGCAAGACTGTTGGCTGAATCTGATCTGAAATGCCTGTGTGGGCTCATTGTCATGAGAGGTTTTTGGCATCCCCCTTGCAAAGGGGGTGGAAGGAAAGTTGCCCATTCATGTGACAGTCCCACTGTCAGCTCTAAGCCCTGCCACTGCCCTTAGCTGCTTTTATCACCCATCCAGCAGAGCTGGGATACTTGTCTTGTTTGGATGATTGTGTTTTTGCTTTTTATTTTAAATAAAATCAATTATTTTGCATTATCCTGTTAACTAGTGACTTCTTTCCATAGCATGATCTGAAAAAACCCTACAGGTGTGCACCTCTGTTTCCCAAAGTGTGTTTCTCACAGTGTGCTGAATGTGTTCAGGTACCAGCTGTGGGGACTTGCTTTGGGATTCACATGTCTGTGCTGGGGGGTGGTTTGGAAGCTACAGGGGCTGTGAGGGCTTTGGGAGAAGGATTGTGTTGGTAGGTTTGTTACCAGACTGCACCACCTGCCCTTGCCCTGCCCTGCCCTGCCTTCCCCAGTCTGTATTACCAGGTGTTCTTGTGTTGCATTTCTGGTGCCACCTCACACTGATGAGAGAGGGATTCATCTTCCAGGTGTCGTGTGCTGCTTTTGGAGGGCCACCAAGTTGATCAGAGGGGTGGAGCACTTTTACAAGGAAAGGCTGAGAGAACTGGGGTTGTACAGCCTGGAGAAGAGAAGCCTTCAGACCTAATTGCAGCCTTCCAGTACCTGAAGGTAGGCAACAAAAAAATGGAGACTTTACAAGGGCCTCTGGAGTGACAGGACAAGGGGGAATGGCTTCAAACTGACAGAGGGGAGGGTTGGATTGGGTATTGGGAAAACATTCTTCCTGTGAGGGTGGGCAGGCCCTGGCACAGGGTGCCCAGAGAAGCTGTAGCTGTCCCACCCCTGGCAGTGTCTAAGGCCAGGTTGGATGGGCTAGGAGCAGCCTGGGACAGTGGAAGGTGTCCCTGCCCATGGCAGGGGGTTGAAATGAGATAGTTTTAAAGTCCCTTTCAACCCAAACCATTCTGTGATTAGACAAGCCACAGAGTGCAGAGAGGCTCTGGAAGGGCTGGACTGCAAGAAGAGCTGACTGACTTCCACCCCACTCCTGGGGGTGTGGGGCAGAGCCACCTCTGAGGGCTCTCCTTGTGTGCCAAAGCTGCCTCAAAGGACCTGGCTGTGAGGTGGTGGAAGCAAGGACTGGGAAAGGGGAAAAGCTTGTATATTTTGCTAGTGAGCTTTGTTGAAACTGGTAACTGTAGGTAAATAAGCTGGAACAGAGTGTGGGACAGCAGCCTGGAGGCTTTTAAAATATTTATAGCAATGCATTTGTAGAATGAAACACCTCAAAGAGTAAATGGCTTTGTGGCAGCAGACAAGGCAGTTTGCTCATTTCCACATAATATAAACCTCTCCTCCTGTTCCCAAACACTGCTGGAAACATTCTTCTTGTTTACTGTCACCTTTTAAAGTCCCTTTCTTCTCCCTTCAGCAGCTCTCTCCCCATGCTCCCCTTCCCTGCTCGATGCAGCCCAGCACTCACAGTCCCCAAAGGAGCCCCTGCTCTCTGTGTGGGTGCTCCAGGCGTGTCTGTGCTTGGCATTTGACAAGCCCCAATTCCAGAAAATGGTGTGAGTTATGCTGGCTGAAAGCTGTGTAAAGCCATTGTAGAAACGCTTTTATAACTCATCTCTCCCACTTTTCAGTCCTGAGAAGTGCTTTGTTGTTCTTCCTCATTTTCAGGTGCTGCTGGTACCTCCTTCAGTGCCTCTGTGGCCTTGCAATCAGGACTTGATTTATTTTTATTCCTCTTGATTTATCTACAAGTCTTCCATATTGTGGCAGTTGCAACCTCATTTCAACAAGAACAACACACTGATATTTTAGTTACTGCTGGGCAGCCGGCAGGGCTGGGTTGCCAAAGGTCTTGATCCTTTCCTCCAGTTCAATGCAGAAGCAAACAACTCCTGCTTCTTCTTCTGTGGCATTTGGAAAGCAAGTCTCAGACAGGAATGTGTTCCCACTGGAGTGTCAGGCACAGCACCAGCAGCTGCATGTTTAAGACTGGGGTTGAACTAACATTTGCAGCATGTTTTTTTCTTCAAGGCACATAAAGGCTCCTCTGTGGGGCTGGACCTCCTCTGGCTCTGGAGAAGTGTGAATGGAGATAGATAGAGATGATTTGGAATGTGTTCAGTGGGAAATAATCATTCCATGTCCCTCCTGGTCTGAGACCTGATGGCTCCCACCTCTCTGTGGTGCCTGTAACCCACGTGTGTCCTCTGGTTGAATAGAAGGATCTGGGGGAAGGAACTGGGGGCTGCCACGGCAGCAAATCTGCATCCTGCCCGGAGGAGGAGGAGAAAGAGGAGGAGGATCAGGGCAGCTGGAGCAGCAGCAGCTGGTCCTGCTTCATCCCAGCTGTGCTAACAGGGGAAGGCTGGAAGAGAATTTCAGAATTGCTTTTCTGATGCAGCACTGTCTTGTTTAGACCCAAGGCTGTGTCATTTCTCAGCTGTTCCACTGCAGCTGGGGCTGGAATGGCTTCCAGTGTCCAGGAGCTTTTGGTTCACTCTTAGGAATATCAGTTTGTATCTACTTGCTGTTCAAAACTTTGGAGACCCTCAACAACTTGGAGCCTGCCCTGGCTCAGGGATTAGACTGGAAAATGAGTTTGAACATGATGGAAGAGCTGTACTGGGTGAAGAGGGGTTAGTGACAGAAGCTTAGGGGAAAGACTAGAAACAATCACTCACAGGAGAGCTCTTGGGTAGGATCATTCCATTTGGTGGGAGCCATCCCCACGCCTCTGCTGGCTCAGAGCTCCTGAGCTGTGCCACTCATGGACTGAACCTGAGCAGCCCTGCAGCCCCAGAGCCAGCATAGCCAGGTGCCAAAAGGCAAAGGAGCAGCCAGCCAGGTGTAGGGGAGCGACCTCCAAGCCTGTGCCAGCTGAAGTACAGTGAGTACAGGGGCATTTCCTGGGATAGCTTCTCGTTGCTGGCATCAAAACAGAGGGGACTGTGTTCTTGGCAAGGAAAGAATGGTATCAGTGATGGGAGCATGACTGGGGCTTGTGGAAATAATGTGAGTTTGGACCAGTTATAAGACTGGTCTGTGCTTAAGCTTTATGTCAGGGAAAATGGGTTCTAGGAGGATCTGAGGATGCAGAATCATGTCTTTCCACGCAGGAAAATAACATGTATCTGCTCACCTCACCACACGGGGTCTTGCAGAGCCGTGCCTGGGTTACAGCTGGGGTGGAGAGAGGGGTATTGGAGCCCGATGACCTCCTTGCTTTGGGTGGGAGGGATGCAGGGCACCTCGGAACGGGGCGTGCCTGTGCAGCCCACGGCCTGCCGGAGACTGAGAACGTGTGATGCTGTCAATCGGGTCTTGTCTGTGCCTCGGGAGGCTCTCCCCGCTGTTCTCACGTCGTCCCCGATCCCGGGGGCAGCAGGAGCCAGCCCAGCTCAGTCCCTCCCGCAGGCAGGTTTGCAGCGCAGCATCTGCCGGGATTGTTTCCCGGAGCAGTTGTGGCCGCAGCTCCTCTGAATCCCCCTTTGTTGGGAAAACTCTTCAGCTGCTCCCAGCCCTTTGGCTCCCCTCGCTGTGGCTGGAGCCGCCTGCCCTGTGAAAGCCGCTTCTGTGCGGGGTCGGGGCTCTCGGGGACCATTCCCTGCCCACCTGTGTCTCTCGGAGACCATTCCTGGCCATTCCCTGCCCTCCTGTGCCTCTCGGGGACAATTCCCGGCCATTCCCTGCCCACCTGTGGCTCTCGGGGACCATTCCCGGCCATTCCCTGCCCACCTGTGGCTCTCGGGGACCATTCCCGGCCCGGCGGGTCCTGCAGGGCGGTTCTCCTCCCAAGAGAGGGCAGCGTGCTCATTCTGCTGCCCCGCTCCGGGTTCAGCCCGACCCTGGGCTGGGGATGGGGATGGGGTGGGAGTGCTGTGTCCTTCTCGAGTCCCCCCTTTGCCAGCAGACTCCGTGCTCGTCTCTCCCGGAGCCGGCGGGCAGGACCAGGGCAGAGATTCCTGGCTGGGAGCCTGGCTGAGCTGGAGTGTGAATCCATCCCCTCCTGTCCCGGAGCGTGCGGGACGCATTAATCGTGCCTTGTAAATTGATAGGGGAACCCTCCAGATACTCTCTGTGCCTCCCAGTGGGAGCCTTGGCCCGAGACCAGGCCAAGTTTGCTCCATCCCGTTCCCTCTGGAGAGCCATGGAGGGGACAAGTTCACAACACACGGGCCCTGCTGAGCCCGGGATCTGCCTGGGGGATCATCCCTATCAGGTCACATTCTGCAGGGGAGTCGAACTGTCACTCCAGGTCTGGATGCTGCTGATCCTGTCACCTCATCACTGCGTGAGGTTGGCTCTGTTAGAGCAGCTGTTCTGGCAGATGTGTCCTTGCTGCTCCTGGCTGTTGCTCTCAAGCAAGACAGGAGGGTTATTTTTCAGGCACATCCAAACCCTGCAGTTCTCACATCTCTTGTGAGCGTGGCAGGTTCCAGCAACTTGATAATGAATCACTGCAGGTCCAGAAGCCACTAATGAGCATTTCTGAGGACCCTGCTGGTTCCCCTGTCAGGGATCCCGACCTCAGGAAAAGCTGTTGGGGCCAGTGGCTCTTATTTTAAGGCAGTGATAAATGCTGCTTGGGAGGGAGCTTGCTGAAGTGCTCCTTGCTCCGTGCTGGGTTAATGCAAGCCACATGCTGCTGCATTCCTGAGCAGGCAAACACCCTCCAACCAAGAGCCATGGAAAATTTATACTGCCAGGGAGAAAGAGTAGGAGGTGTCCTGGATGTTGACAGTAATAGAGGGCACCGTGACAGCTGGAAATGTGTGCATTGGTGTGTAAGGCCAAAACAGTCCAAGTCACCTTACCAGAAGGTCACAGTAGCCAGTTTCTGTCAGTCTCACCCAAAATTCCTCTTTGGGACCAAGACTGACAGTCCACATGGACACAGGAGCAAGGATCTGGTCCCTGGAGTTTCCCCACCCTGGTTCTGTCCTGGCCATAAGAAATTTCCAGGGCTCAGGGGGAGCCTCCAAAAGCAAATGGTGCTCTGGACTTGGGATGATGCCTTTATGGCTACTGGGATTTGGACAAGTAGGGAGAAGGAGGAACCAAATACACATCAAAAAAGCTGCTGAACCAAACAGTGCTGTGATGCTGCTGATCTCTGGGTGTTTTGGCTGAGCTGCAGAGCAGCTCTGGTGATCAGGACCCAGGAAATGCAAAGCTCTGCGGGACAAGGGTTGATAAGTACCATGCTTGGTTGTTACTAAGAATACAATTATCCATACGCAAACGATTGCCTGCCTGATAGGATTACCAATAAAGACAAACACAGTGAGGATCATGGCTTCACTTCCTTCCTCCCACCCCCGGGATTTAATCCCATCTTTGTTGGTGTTTTGTCTTTAGCCAGTCAATAAAAACTCCTCTTCTGGCAAGATCAGCAAACCCTTTTCCCTGGAGGAAACTTTGGGGGTGAATTCCCATGTCTGTTCCCCTTGCATACAGCTGGGAGAAAACTCTGTGCTGGTTTTACTCTGGCAGGAATAGTTTCGGCCTTCTAATTTCAGCCTGCTTTGTAAAAGGTTGGCTAATCCTCCCAGCAGTCTCAAGAGGCAGGAAATCCTTGATGGCAGAGCCTGGGAGGACCTGACAACTCCTTGGCCAGTGTCTTTGCCAGCTTGTGGTAGGTTTTGGGCACATCCCGACTCTTGAGCCTCCTGTTTTCCAGACCCACCAACCCCAGGGGAAGCTCTGGCAGCCCAGCTGCTCTGAGCACCCACTTACCTGGTGGGTATGGGAGCAGTTTATGGCACAGATGACCCACTTGCAGCTCCTGGGGAAGGTCTAGGGATGCTCGAAAGCTTGGCATGGATGTGCTGCCAGATGCTCCTCACCCAGGGGAGTCAGCACAGCCTTCCTGGCCCTGCCAGCCCCCCTCCTACACAGCCAAGGGCTAACAAGGTGCAAATGGCCATTAAACACTACCTGGAGGCCAGCTGACACCCCAGCCTGCACAAAGCTCGCCAAACTGTGGGTATCTGCCCGCCCACAGGGAGCAGCCCGGGAGACAGACACCTTCCCAAGTCAAATGGTTGTGAATGGGATCCATTAATGAGGAGAAGAACAGGAGAAAATGTCCTCACGTTGTGGCAGGCAAGGTTTAGATTGGATATTAGGAACAATTTCCTCACTGAAAGGGGATCAGGAACTGGAACAGACTGCCCGGGGAGTCCCCATCCCTGGAAGTGTTCAAAAACGTGTGGATGTGGCACTTGGGAACATAGTTTAGTGGTGAACATCGCTGGCAGCGCTGGGTTATCGGCGGGACACGATGATTTTGGAGGTCTCTTCCAACCTGAATGATTCTAAGACACAGGAGACCGTCTGGCAATGACTTTGTGGATACAAGGGCAGTGTCTAATGAAAGCTCCCCTGTCCCAGGCCGGACACTCCCAGCAGGCAGAGCCGGGCTGTTTGTTCCCAAATCCCACGGCGGGGTGCGGAGGGATGCGGGGAGCGGGGCTGGGTGCGGGAGGTGTGCGGGNGAGGAGCCGGGCCCCGAGGCCGAGCCCAGCCCCGCGGCGGACGAGAGCATCCCTCGGCCGGCACCCCCGGAACATCGGCAGGCACCCTCGGAACCCCGTCCGGCACCCCAAGAATCTCATCCGACTCCCGCAGAATCTCGTCCGGCACCCCCAGAGCCTCGTCCGGCGCCCCCAGAGCCCCGGCAGCCCGAGTGTCACCGAGAGGATGCGGAGAGCAAGGTAAGGCCGGCTGCCGGCGGACCCTCCGGGGTCCCCCCCTGTCCCTCCGGAGCAAAGCGGGAGGGGTTTTCCCCTGAAACCAGAGAGGTCCCGGCAAAACCCGGGTCTTTCTGCGGGTGGGGACAAGCCCCTTGTCCCCGGGGACGGCAGAGGTTTGGGGCGGTGGGTTCTGGCTTCTTCCTACCCCCACCCTTCAAGGAACGCCCCTAAAAATAATCAAGATAGTGAAGATTCCAGGGGAGGCAGTGTGAGCCTCTCCAGTGTGCACATCTAACCCCTGGGTGTCTTTTCCTTCTCCCAAGAGCTTATCCAGGTGCTGAGGAATGTGCGTGTGTTTATTCTCCCTCTCTGCATCCCCTTTCTGTGGGTTACAGCACTGTCCCGGTGCCAGCCCCGGGTTCCTTACGCTGTCCCTGCCTGGCTGTCCTTGCCTGCCCCAGGGAAGGGACCGCCCCACTCCCTCCCAGCCCCAGCAGGATGCTGGCCCCAAGGTCTGACCCCTGCCTGAACCGGGGCAGCGATGCCTATAAACGCACGGTAAATCCTCTTCCAGCACCGGATCTTGTTTAAAAATAAAGGGCGACCCAGTGTCCATGGAAGGATCTTGTCCTGATCTTGGTGGGGTTGCTTCAGCTTTGGGTGGCACTCGGTGACACCCCAGGGTACCTGAACTCCCTTGGTGACTTTGTCCCAGTGGAGGGAATTGAGCACTGTGGTGGCTCAGGACCCCGGGAGCGATGCCCCATCCGTGTGCCAGCAGCGAGTTTCACCCCGGGAGCGGAGCCCTGGGGCCCAGGAACCTTCTGGCTATTATTAGCAGCATTTGTAATCCTCAGCAACTGTATCCAGGCTGCGGGGCAGTGCGCAGACAGCCCTCGCCTTGGAAAGCATCTCCACTGACTCACTGGATGGCCTTGGGCAGGTCCCAGGGGCTGCACACCCCCCTCTCTGCTGTGATGCTCTGCAACACCCAGGGGTGAGCCCTGACCGGCTCTGAAGGCTTAGGACGTGTGTCTGCTTCCCTGTGCTCCTCCTCCTCGCCTCCCCTGGTGGTTTCTGAGCCTCGGAGCTCTCCCTCTCCCCTTCCTGGCACCCCTCAGCCATGGGTACAGCTCTCAAGCTGCCCACTCCTTCATCCCGGGGTCCTGGAAGCGACATCTGTTTCTCTGTCCTGTGATTTATTGTGTCTCTGGAGAGCTCCTGGGCCACCATGAGCGGGCTGGGCCAGCTCAGCACCAAAACTGGCCACCCAGTTTGGGCTGCTCTTTGGTCAGTGCAGCACCCAGAGGGATGGATAACCATATCCAGTGCTGCCAGAGCTTACGGGTTCCTCTGCTGCTTTGCTAGCTCAAGTCTTAGGAATGTTTTCCTCCCCTCTGGCTGCCCTTCAGTCCAGGCACTGCAGCTTTGCTTGTTGCCTTCAGGGAAGGGCTCAGCTCCTTTATCCCTGCTCAGCACAGGTGTGGTTAGCAGGGCTTAGCATGTCTGGAAGTGAGTCCTTACTCAAGGCACAGGGAGTCCTGTGTCCTCCAGAAGCCTGGCTGGGCTTTGGAGGATTGGGGTCTCCTCACTGCCTTCAGCCCCTCCTATAGCAAAGGGGGCACTGGAGCCAAACAGGGTCCTGGAGTCATCATGAGATGTTTCCTCCTGGGAAATGGTAACCTCACTGTAGGAGCAAGGCAGGACAAGTCACCCTGAGCCTGAGCATCATCCCTTGGGGAAGGACTGTGCATGCAGTCTGGGTGCAGGTAGGGAGCAATGGGAAGGGGGAGGGATACTAAGTGTTTGGGAGCACTGGCCCACGCATGGTCCCACAGCTGCCAGGACTGCTGCGTGCAGGCTGGGCCGGGCTGGCTGTCCCATGGGGTGGGTGGCACAGTGGAGGGACTACGTGCACTGCCAGCAGGCATTACATGTGTGTGTGCCCAGCTGCTGATCCAGAAGCTGGTCCCGCAGGCAGAGTGGAGGGGACTATCCACAGCTCTGCAGTCTCCATGAATTCCCTGCTTTTGCTCCCTGCAAACATCCTCAAAGTTTCTTTATCCTCCTCCAGTGCTATTCAGGCCCAAGCCCAGCAGGTATTGCAGGCGGCAATGGGACTGGCCCTGGGCAGAGCAGGGAGAGCTTTGGATGCAGCTGCTGGTGGAATTGTGCCCTGTCCAACCCATCTTGGCTTGGCTGAGGGCTGCAGTCCCCTGATGTGACTCAGCAGATGAAGCTCCCAGACCTGGCTGTGGCTCCCAGCAGTGCTGGGGCTGCTGCAGGCTCAGGGCTTGTCAGTACATCAGCAAGCAGAGGGCTGTGCCCAGTGCTCAGAGAGCTTTCTTTCCTTATTTTAATTCCCTGTTTTCTCTCCCTCCTGTTGGCTCAGCCCGTACTGTGCCAGGCTGGGTCGGACTCACTGCAGCCATTAACCACTCAACCAAAATGCTGATGGATGAGCCTGCTCAGGGAGAGCAGCCTCGGTGTGTTCAGTGACTGGCTGGAGCTGTGCATCCCCTCTGCATCCTTCCTTCCCTTCTCCCTGCCAGTGCAAACTGGGGCAGCTGTGTGGCACAGCCTGCCTCCTGCTCCCATTGTATTCCTACATCCCATCTCCTGGTGAAATCAGCATGGGTTGAAGCTTCCCTGCCCCTCTGTAGTGACTAAACCATTGCAGCATCATGCCCAGGGCTACAAAATGAGGCAGTGGCAGAGCTGGGAAAGGAGTCCTTGTTTCCATTAACTGCTGATAGTGGTTCCCCTTGTCTCTGCTGGCTCCCATCACTGGAAAAAAGTTAATTAGTCTGTCATTGTCTGTTCTCATCCACCATCCCCAGCTTGTTAACGGATGAGGCAGTGCTGTCAGAGCAATCCCCTAATGAAAAGCTGTTGGGTGGGAACTGCAGCATCGCTGGAGCTGGAAAGCATGGTCCTTGTGAGAAACGGTCAGGAACTTCAATTCTCTAATGAGTAATTCTGTCCTGGCAAGGGCAGGTGGCAGGGACAAGGCAGGGTGGTCCAGAGGCACGGCTGGGATGCCATCCTGGCTGGAATGTTCTGGTGATGAGGGGGGTGAGCAGGCGGTGCCAGGCTCTGCTGGGCACGGCAGCCTGGCTGCTTTGCCAAGGGTTAACTGGGGCTTCCAACAGAGCAGGGTCAAGGGGGTGAGTGTAGGAGAGAGGGAACATGCAAACCCTGAGTGGGGCAGCTGTGCAGGGCTGTCACCTGGACAGCAAAGGCACAAAGGCTTTGTCATCTGTCTCTTCTGCCAGGTTCCCAGTGCCTTTCCCCTGTGCTCCCCCTCCTCCCAATCTGTGCCTTCCTGGGGGCTCCCAGTGCCCTCCAGGCACATCAGGCAGCACAAACCACCCAGCTCCCAGCAGAAACCCTCTTCACATTTAAAAAGTCAGTGTCTCCCCCCCTTATACCTCCTGCCTTCCTTCCCTGTGCCGGAGGGGAGAGAGTGTCTAATTAAGTCTGGCTTTAATTGGCATCTGTGTAGGCTGTGTCTGCACCGCCAGTGGGCTGGGGCAGGAGCTCCAGTGTCCCACAGTGCACTGGGAAGGGACACAGTGATGTGCTGCCCTTTGTCACAGCCCTGGCAGCAGCACAGGCCCCTGCCAGGGAATGTGGGGCTCCCCAGCCAGACCCTGATCACTCAGATGTGCTCAGCTCTCACCCAGAGCAGTTTGTGCCAATGACAAAGGTATCATGTATTGCAGTGGCTGGAAGTCGGGAAGTGAGACAGGACATGTCACCCCTCAGGGAGCCTGTGTTGTGCCACAGGGCTGGTGCTGGGACATGCTGTGGGTCACGGTGGCACTGGGGCTCTGTGTTGTGTCCTCTACACAACAAAGGTCCAGAAGGTCTGGCTGGTGCCCAGCTCCTTCTGGGCTGGGTACAGCCCTGCGAGCAGGCCCAGAGCCAGGGCACTGCTGGAGCAGAGGCCACAAGGACCCTTTGCCTTCTGAAGTGTCCCTTCATCTGAACAGCTGCCAGGACAGCCTTCCAGGTGAGGGCTGGCTTTTCCTACCCCTGCTCTCAAGGATCCCATCCAGCTCATCTGGGCAGCAAGGGATGTCCGAGTGTGTGGTGTTTGCTGGATGGAGGCTGGAGCAAAAAGGGGAGAGCAGTGGATGAGCCATCTGGGGGTGATCCAGGCTGTGATGGTGCCTGCAGGGATGGGTGCTGCTGAGCTGGGACTCCTCACCCCCCATGGGACACGCCAGTGTTTTCCTCATCAGATCTGGCACTGCCTGACCCCTCTCTGAGGGCTGGATGGTCCTGGAGCTTTGGCAGTGCTCTGTCCACTCTGTGGCTTGTCCTTGCCCGTAGCAATGACAGGGAAACTGGCAGGAGCAGATGCTACCACACTTTGCAGGGGGGGTCAGACCCCCAAAGCGCCATCTCCATGTGAGGCACATCCCTGCCAGGCACCCTGGAGCTGGCAGGACCATTGCCAGGGCTGCAAAACTGCTCTTTTCTGTAGCAGCTGCTTCCCTGGCCAGCGGGGGGTTGGTTGGAGAGCCCCAGTGGTGCAGTGAGGGGGAGCTCCGACATAGCAGCTGCTTTGCTAAACTCTGCCCAACATTATTATTTAGTCTTTTTTCAAAGGGCTTCTTTCTTTCCCCTTCTTTCCTGGCTTTTCTCTTTCTGGCTGGCTCTCTCCTGTCTGCTTTCTTTCTCTCTTGCAATGTCTTGCATCAGGCTTGGAGCAGAAAGTGCAGCCATAAATGGCAACACACAGAGGCCTGGAGTTTAATCCAAGATAATTTTCTCCTGCTTTGTAGCCTCGGATCTTCCCTTTTGCTGAAGCTTGAGCAGGGCACTTATCGGTCCCTGACCTGCCCATAGGTGCCAGGGCTGTCCCTTTGACTAAGGAAAGGGAGAGGGACACACCAGCCCCGTGGCCTCCTCGTGTCCTGTCTGAGAAGGGAAGCGTGTTGCTCAGAGGGGTTTGCACCAGGGATGGAGGAAGTGAGGAGGAAATGGCCAGAAATGAGCTGAAAACCAGCTGATGCTGCAATGGGGAGCTCGGCTTCCATCTCCTGTAGGGCTGGGAGAGGGGTTGGTGGTGGCAGAGACATGAGGGCAGATTTTGGGGATGTGATGCCACACTCCTCTCTGTGAGCCATCTTCCCCTGGGAGACTCAGGGTCGTCCGTGGCTGGTGCTGTGTCCAAAATGTCACTGAAGGTTTTGTCCTCACTCTGCTTTGGTCCAGAGGCCCCACTGAGGGATTCAGCTTCACCCACGGGCGTCTCACTCATGGCCATGAGCTAAAGGGCAAAAGCACATTGGTGATGATCCAACAAATGCTTCTGCTCTGCAGCAGAGCTGCCAAAAGCCGAGGCAGATGGATCGCTGCCTTGTTATTTAAGGTGGATGACTCGCTGGATTTTAACCCTGGCCTTTTCAGAACCGCTGGCACGATGTGCAGAGGTGTGATTCAGATGGGCTGGGGCCATCCCGGAGCAGGCAGGGAGCGTTCCCAGCCCCGAGGTCGCGCAGCTGCCGACGATGCGCTCTTTGTTTGCCGCTGGACGGGGCGGCCGTGGCGAGGCTCCTCCAGATGCTCCCGGGGAAGGACGTGCACGCTCTCCCTGCAGTGCTGCTTCTCGCCTTTTTTTCCCCCCCTTCTTTACCGCGGGGAGGGTTTCGTGGTTGGTGTGCACCGTGGAGAGATGTTGGCTTGTGGGCTGTTGTCTGGAGCACTCAGGTCCCTTCTCCTCCAGCAGCTCCTGCTGCCATCTGCCCCTGATACACACTTCCCTCACTCCCCACCGCTAGAAACACTCTTCCTGCATTCCCCCTGGGCCATGTTTTCAATAGAAGAGCAGTGCCTGCAGTGCCATGGTGTCCTCTGTGGTTGTCAAGTCTCCCGGTGTTGTCCTAACGCCTTTCCCTCCCCTTTTTTTGGGTGCAGGACCCTGCCCTCCTCCGAGAGCATCCCACGGCTGGGACACTCTTGCCCGTGGCTGTGTGGGAGCCGAGACAGCAGCACCCACTGGCCATGGCAGGACCGATGAGCTCTGAAATTCGGGGCAGGCTCCCTGGAGGTGCTGGGATGCTCCAGGCAGGGAGGGCTCTCCCCTGCTCTCTGGCTGGCAGGGGCTGTGGGCACAGTGAGACTCGAGGTGGGGCTTTGTCCCTGTGGACCGTTTTCCCAGCCAGCCCAGAGGCTGCTCCCAGCCCAGTGCTGGTATTTCCCTGTAAGGCCAGTGGACACGATGTCCCTGCTCCCTGCCCACGCAGATCCTCCTCTATGGCAGGGAAAGGCAGGCTTTGCACGGGGGTCGGGGCCATCCAAAGCTGATGAAGGGCTGAGAGGTCTGGGAAGCCCCATCTCCAGGATTGCAGGGGGATGGGAGGGTTTCAAGGGGGTATTATGGAGAAGGCAGCTGGCAGAGCAGGCCCTGCAAGCATTAACGATCTGAGCATGCTGTGTTGTTCTTCTCCTCTCCCCTCCTGCTAGTCCTGATCTGCTGCATCAGCATCCCAGGAGGCTCCTCCAGCCCTGCCAGGACACACGGGCAGCCCAGCCTGGCACTGGCAGTGCTGCTCCCCCTGGCTCCTTGCACTGGTCCCAGTCCCACAGGCTGGGGCTGCCACAGAGAGCACCTCATGAGCTGCATTCCCTGGCTCCAGAGCTGAGCCCTGGAGATCTCCGGGTGTTCCTCCCTCCAGCAGCAATGCCATGGCTTGGCACTCGGATCAGAGGCAGCACAGGCTCAGGCATGGAGGCAAGATGGGCTACTGGCTGCATCCAGAGATTTGTCCCCTTGTGCTGGTGCTGCCAGGGCTGGTTGGTTGATCATGGGAAACACTCAAGGGTGTTTGTGCTCAAAGCTTTTGTCTTTCCAGATACCACCATTGGGTGCCTCACCTGGATCCAGCCTCGGGCACACAGGACAAGCAGAGGATGTGTGTGGCCACACAACACTTCCCAGCCATGCAGAGGTGCGTGGGAAGGAGATTCAGCCTGGGAAGGGTGGCACAGCAAGCAGTGTGCCAGTGTCCCTGCTGCATGGGTGGGACATTGTCCCAGGGTGGCAGGGGCCATGGGGAGAGGGGAGGCTAAACTTTCCTACTGTGCTCCCCCAGGGAGGTTGGGTGGGCTTTTAATGGCTTGGCCCATTTGAAGCAGAGAGAAACAGTGCCCAGGTGCAGATGTGTTTCTTGGAGGTGGAGGGAGTGATGCCTTGCTCCAGGGATGGAGGGTCAGTGAGTCCAGGCATGCTGAGGCAGCCGCAGGGACTCTGGTGGGGGGGCAGCGATGGCTGCAGGAATGAACAGACAAGACAGAGGGACAGGAATATTAAGGCTGGAGCCATGGCATGGGGGGAAGGGAGGTGCTGGCATCTTCCTCTGAGCCATCCAAGCAGAAAAATGTTGTGCTGTAGGGATGTCCTTCCTGGCTGCCATGAGCAGGGGGTCCCCAGATGGCCACAGCACATTGCTGTCACCTGCCAGCCTGGCTTCCCTGGCTGCTCCGTCTCTGTTCCCATCAAATGTTTCTTTCTCTGTGTTGGAGCAGAAATATTTTCCTTCCTTGGAGGTTTGACACCCAAATTTCCTGCTTGCTTCCATTGTGAAATGCTCAGAATTACTCAGTTCCTAATGCTGAGGCAAGCAATTGGCTAAAATCTCCCTTCTTGTGTCGGTTCCTGGAGGGTCTGCCTGGGGGTGTCCTGGCTCACAGGGAGACACAGATGTGATGGGGACCTGCTGCCCTGGGCTTGTGGCTGAGTCACCAGGGGTGAACATTCCTTCCCTTCACCCTCCCTGAGGCCACTCCTTTGGGTGCCTCCCCAGCCATCCTCAGGGGAAGTCCATGTGTCCAGTGGGAAGTGCCCATGTTTGGAAGTGTGGCCCAAAATAGAAGTGGCAGCAGTGGGCGGGGGTCTCAGTGGCATCTCCTTCTGGGGAACAGAGTGGCAAGAAGAAGCCAAATGTCTGTGAATAATGCACATTCCTCCCCGATGACAAACTAACCTAGTTCTGGGCTGGGGCCACGCTCCAGCAGCTCATCCAAAGCCAGTTCTCTGCTCTGTGCATGGTCCTTCTTGGGTGGGCTTTGTGTCCCTTGGGTCTCCCTCACCCCAACTTTTCCCTTGTGTCCCTTGATAACATGGTGGCTCTACAGGCTCCCTCCATGCTCCTTCCTCTCTCTCCCATGTGCTTTGCCCTTTGCAGGGCCAGGAGGATGCAGGAGAACATGCCCCAGGGCACTGGTGAACCCTGGGCTCAGCTCTCTGGGGTTTACAGCTGGAGGCACTGTGGCTCGTGGCTCAGTCCCCCACATGTCCCTGGACAGGCTGGGGAGCACAGTGGGTGCAGCCTGGGATGGTGCTCAGGCACAAGGCTGTGCCTGGGGACACCAGGTTAGCAGGTTCTTCTTAAAAACCTCAATATCCCCTCAATTATGAGGAGGCACTTGCAGTTTGCAGCCTTTGGGTGGGCCAGATCCCCCTGATTGACTTGTGAGAGGAAAGCAGACTAATGAACCTTGCTCATTAGGAAGCATCCTTTTGGCCTGTTCCAAGGAGAAAGTAGGAAAGGGGTGCCCAGCCCTCACACAGCAGCTCCAGGCTCTGCTTCCCAGCCCTGAGCAAGCACAGTGATTTAGCACAGCACCTTCTCATGGCTGTTCTGTTTTTAATTCCTCCAGGAGGAAGAGGTGGACTCAGAAAACGAGAAGCTGGTGGTGAGAGAGCCGGAGGATGAGGATGGTGAGTGCCAAGCATGCCAGCACCCTGCAGGGAGGGCATGGACTGGTCTCGTGCTTGGGGATGGTCTCATCCCTCCAGGAAATGTAGAAGAAATTCCTACCCCTGTTTGCTTTCCCAAATGCCCTTGGGCTATTTGCCATGGGGTAGCTTCATGATACAGCTGCCCCAAAAGCTCCTCGCTCACATCCAGGACAATCTCCAGGGGCTTTAGTCAGAGCCACGTTTAACTGATTAGCCAATTAGTTGATTGGAAAATGATTAATTGACTAATTGGAGTGACAACTGCTGCACTCCTAAGGAAATGAAACAGATGGTGCCAAGCAAGAATGTGTGTCTGAAGGGGACTCTGCTCTCCTGAGCAGCCCTGGAGGTGCTGGGATGTCCTCAGGAGTCCTGGCTTGGTGTAGATTGGGGGCAGCAGTAGAGCTTGGTGAGTTGCCCCTGCCCTGCCCCACTTTCTGCTTGGCTGTTTTAAGGTGCTGTGTGGCAATCCCCCAGCTTGGGAGGATTATGCCTAATGCCACAGAGAATCAAATTTTAATCCTGGTGCCATTCCTGCAAGGTGGGGGAAGTGCCTTTGGAGACAGGGTTCCCAAAATACACTTATTCCATCCTGTTAGGCTTTCTTGCAGCACTGGTGATTGGGGATGTTACCACACAGGGCTGCAGGAGGTCTGGTTTGAGGCATGATGGATTTATACTGCCAAATGGATGCTCAGTAATGCTGCTCTGTTGGGCTCTGCCTCCTTGGGTTCAGCTCTGTCTCAGGGCTGCTGGTCCAGGGTTTCAGGGCACCACTGGGCACAATCTTGAAGTGGCGGTGGCTTGGGGTCAGGAGATGACAGTCCCTGGCTGTGAGTCCAGGCTAGCCCAGTATCCTCCTCAAGCAACTCCTGCAGACAGCCCCCAGCTCCTCTCCTGAATTATTCACACCATTTCTGAAGTGGTTTATAATGGGACTGGGCAAAGCGATGGCTTGGTGGAGGAGGAGGCAAGTGGGATGCAGCTGGGAATTCTGGCACTGCCCTGGCTTTGCTGGGATCAGCCTCCCTCCTTCCTTCACTGTCTTGCTTGGCCCTGGCCCTGCTCAAGCCACTGAGCTGCTGTCTGGTGAGCCCAAGAGCAGAGATTCCCCTGGGGCATGTGGAGATGGTTCAGGCAGTCTGTGACCAGCCTGGGATGCTGCCGTGGTGACTGAAGCCACCAGAGCAGCCTTCCCCCTCTTTGGGCAGGGAGCTGACAGGGAGCACATGTGGAACATGGAGCGAGTGTGTTCAGAGGAGAGGAGCACTCTTGGGGCTGCTCTCACCCTGCCAACTCAGGGTCACAGCATTGGCAACAAGAGGGCAGAGAGATGAAAGACAAATGTTTTCTTTAATATGAACTCATAGATGGTCTGAGTAAGTAGGTCACCTCCTATTTCTGTAGTGTTTTCACTGTCTACATGAAAACCCAGCCTCTCCTTATTCTGAGTGTTTCCTGAAGTTTGTTTTCCATCTGCAGAGAAAGTTCCTGAGCTCAGAAAACAGCCAGAGGTTTCCAAAGCCACAAACTGGCTCCTTTTTAACCACACTGTGTGGGCAGGGAGATGAGGAGCTTCTCTGCCTCCCTCTTCCCTTATTATTTTCTGGTGAGGTGGCAACTAAACTGCCCTTTTTGGGCCAGGTAAAATCCCTAATGTCAGTTTACTTAGCACAATACCACGTAAGGGAAACAATCTTAATTGTCCTTGAAATCAGGCGAGCTATACAAAGGTAACAAAACGGCTCCAGCTCTGCACCAGGGTAAGGAACAGGATGTTACACCCTCTTTTTTTTCCTTTCTTCTAATATCTCCCAAAGCAGCAGCCAGCTGATTTTTTTTTTCCATGCATTTTTATGGCCATCCAGAGGGCTGATAAGCTGCAGCATTACTGCTTGTTTTGGCCAGGTTTGTTTGTCTGTCCATGGGGAGGGTTTTCCCACAGGGGGAAGTGGGATATGGCTGAGCTGAATGTTTGGGACTGCAGGACCAGAGCATTGGGCTGGTTATGTTGAGACATTTGGGACGATGGTAGGGAAAGGGTTTGCCTCATTGTTCCCCTGGGAGCTGTGATGGCATTTTGGGATTAGAGAAACTCTGGATCAGTACCTGAGCAGCAACCCACCAGGACTTCCCAGGGAAGTTTCCCAAGATCAGGAACATGGAGTTGTAAGAAGTGAGGAAATGTGGATTTACCACTGCTTGTTTCTGAGACCTCTGGTTTCCTCACCTACAGAGTGAGGCTCTGACTTGCCTTTTACATGGTGGTTCCCAGAGTCATCACCAACTGAATGTGTGCACGAGTTTGGGGCTGGAGGAATGCCTAAATCAAGCAGCTGATTTCAGATACAGGGAGAAAAATCCTTAAGGGCAGTATTTATTGGAAAATAGAGGGGAAGCTGTTGCTGCTGAATCCTTCTGGGTGAGGAAGGGAGGGGAGGGGCTGTGAGATGCTTTTCATTTGGGCAAGTGGAAGAGGAAAAGCTTTCATGAATGTGGTGTCCACAACAGCAGTAGAGAGGATTGCAAGGAGCTTCCTAAGTGACTGGGGACAGAGGATGCATCCATCGGTTATGCACAAGAAGTTGGGGCTTTCTCCCCTACCACAGGGGAGAAATCAGGGGAGTTTCACCACTTTTGGGGTCCTGCTGGTGCTGGGATGTATCATCCTTGATACCTGGTTTGTGCATAGTGTGCAATTTTTCAGGGCCATGCAGATAACACAATAACATCTTCCTTTTGTGCACCCCTCGCAAGTTTTCCCAGGGCTCCAAGGGTTGGGAGAAGGAGCAGATGTTTCTGGGTGGATGTGGAAACAGCAATGCTGGATGGTTTGATGTGAAGCAGCCGAGTCCTGCAGTCCTTGAGAGATAAAGGCTCTCGGATAAGCAGCCCACGGATAACTGATAACCCAAAGCAGCTGCTTCTCCTGGGCCGCCTTTTCGATTGACCTCCCCTCCTGTTGTTTTCTCCCATCTGTAGGAAGATAAGGCAGGGGAGAGGTTTTTAAAAGCAAATAGTGCTCGAGCAAAATCCGATTGGGAAAGGATCGGCTTTGGCTCAGAGTCTGTGAGCTTTGGTGCTCTAATTAGCACAGGGCTGAGGCTGGTGAGCTGGGTGGGAGAACATCCAGGCCTGGAGAAGGAAGCCCTGGTTTCCTCTTCAGGTCTTTTGGCTGGTGACAGAGGGACTTGGACCCAGCTGTGTTGGTGCTCCTGGGGCTGCCCTGGCTCAGTGCTGTTTGCAGTCCTGGGGTTTGCCATGTGGCATCTCCTTTCTTCACAGGCTTTGTCAAGGGCTGCAGGGAGCTGCTGGGCTATGTGGCTGTATGTGAGCCCCAAGCATGGGAAAGGGCCCCTGGACAGGAGAAGGAGGGAGGAGGAATGCAAGCCTAGAGAGGAGAAGTGGAATATGCCAGGAGTTAATCAGGGCAGGATTAGCATGTCTTGATAAGCCAAGATGGGCCTGCAAGGCTTTGAATCCAGGGAGAACAATAGCATATGGTTCCTGTGCTGTAGGATTTACTTGGATCTGCTTCCAGGCAGGCTGCTCGCTCACAGCAATCCTGGCTGGTTCCAGTGCTGGTGGCAGCTGGGACTCCTGCCATCCTCTGGCTTAGCTCTCCTCTGCAATCCTCACTGCTTCCCTGACACTGCCCAGGCTTTCTGGAGAGTGGACCTGACTCAGGAAGTGTGTTGGGGTGGCCATAACCTTTGGGGTGCAGGAGCAGAGGCCAGAAAGCATCCTGAGGGAACAACCCCACTGCTACTGATTGTGGCTCTCAGGAGGTTCACAGATCTCTTGCTCTCTTTTGTCTCCCCTCTCCGGCTGCAGATGAGACGTTCTCTTTTAAATACAGTCCTGGAAAGCTGAGGGGAAACCAGTACAAGTCAATGATGACCAAAGAGGAACTCGAGGAAGAACAAAGGTAAGTTGAGTTTCCTTTTTCTTCTTGCCCAAGCCCATGAGGTTGACATGCCCTTGGAGCAACCTGGGTATGCTCAGAGCTCTCTCCCCCACTCTGCCCCAGTAGCCTCAGTCCCCACGTGCACCTCATTGCACTGGTGTTCCAGACTTCTCCCATCCCAGGAAGACACGAGAAAAAATAAAGTCACACTGATTTAGGAGATGGAGACACCGTGACCCTATATACCTTTGGAGCTGTTCAAGCTCCTTCCCTAGATGCTTAGACCAAATTTTCCAGCTGATGCAACTGGTGTAGTTCTCCTGATCCCTTAAGTACCATGTTGATATATATATCTTGAGGACCTGATCTCTAGCTATGTCCTCTCCCTTTGCCCTGTGAGTGGTCTCCAAACCAAGGACATGGGCATAGTTCAGAAATACTGGAGCAAAGCGAGTGAGTGTGAGGCTTTAGAGCTCACTGAGATGGGGCTGACACTGGAAGTGTCCATACCCAGGGCTGTGTCCTCAGCTGTAAGTGGTGGGGATTTGCCATGTAGTGGGCCTGGTAGAGATGAAAGATTGTCCATCTTGCACTTTTTCCTGGAGTGTCCTCCTGACCCTGCATGAAGAAAGGAAGAACCTATCCTGTTAGAGAATACAAGCCTTCTGGCTCAAGATTGCCCAGCTGAGGGCTCTGTGGCAGGCTGCTCCCTTACAGATGTCTGCAGCTCACATCCCTTCCCTTGTGGGTGAACTCCAAGGAACTGATTTCCCAGTGGTGGCTCCACAAGCCTGAGAGATTGTGTTCTCTCCATTGCTGTCCCAAGGTCTCTGGGAACCAATTCTCCTCCCAGTGGTGTGCACCTCCCAGAATGATTTAGGGGTGTTTGTCACCCCTTGCCTGTCATACTGTGGTCTAAGTACCACCACAGCTGGCATGGTGTAAAGAACCAAGCCGAAACTTGGCACAGCAGGGAAGGCAAAGATGGGAGGATCACAGCTCGACCCTGGTTCAGGCATGTCCTGCCTTGCCTCTAGGGCCTTGTGAACCATCTTAGTGATGCCAGTAGCTGGGCTGGCTGAGGTTTATCTCCATGGTGTGAGAAGGTCATTGTGGTAGGCAGGGTAAATCCAGAAACCTGCCCTGCTCTGGGGTCAGCAGCAGAAATGGTTGGGCTGTTAGTGTCACTGTATTTGTCACTTGGGGAGGGTGGTGTTGGAATGAACTGAGTGAATGTCAGAGATGCCCATGGGGCTCAGTGGGAATTGCTTTCAGGGTCCTACTAAACAGCAGTGGAAAAGCATACCTGCAGCTGGCAAATTCAAACCCTTTGCACCAGCAGCTACATCCAAACCAGCTGAGCAATGACTGCTCAGGTTTTCAGGGCCTGAAGTCCTGCAGGTCCTTGGGCTGGTTCCTCTGTGACAACCTCTGCTGTCCCCTGGGGACACCGAGGGGACATTGCCTATGGGCAGCAGTGGGATGGGGGTTTTGTACTCGGGACTGATGGACCTGTGCTGGGCACATGGCAGCTCCCAGGAATCAGTGCTCATGTCTGTTTGGAGCAATCCCAGAGCAGGACAGTGCACCAAGAACTGATGGACAGTGCCTGGGCTTTGTGTCCCTTGGGGGCTCTCGACAGCCTTCCACACTGAGGGCCATTGGCAGATGTGTTTAGCCCTACTGCTCCTTTATTTTCTTCTCTTCCATATTTGTGTTGTTCATTTCTTTAAGGCAGCTTTGTGAATTTTTTTTTTGTCTTGCTTTGTCGCTGGCTTACTTTCCCCCCCCTCAAATCTTCACTGCGGCATCAGCAGCTTTTCATTGCAGGCCTCGCAGGTGGTGCAAGGGGGCAGGGCTGCTGCCAGGTAAGCTCCTGGGCGAGCTGAGCACGGTGGCTCAGCCTTGTCCTGCATCCTTCTCCTCATCCTTCCATCCCTCCCTCTCCCCCACTCCATGCACCCCGACCGTGCTGCTGACCTGCTGTGACCCAGGTTTGCCGCCTTTATGTTGCAGGATTGAGCTGACCTCTGATCTCACATCTCTGTAGCAAGTCCCTTAGGTCCTCGGCCACAAACATTCTTGCAAATCTTTTTGGTAAGGACACGCTGCTACTTAGAAGTAGTGGTACCACTGATAACATCTGCTCACGTGTTGGTTTTTGGGGTTTATTTTGCCTGTTTGCGTTTTTCTTAGGTTTGTTTTGGTTTCGGGACTTATTTTCCAGGGGAGGGTTTGTTTCTGAGCTGCAGTTGATTGATTGCCTGTCCCACCTCCCTCCACAAGTCCCTCCCCTTCCTTCCTCATAACAGATTAATGAGTCTGCTCCTCACTGCTTCCATCTCACTTTCCATGAGCACTCCAGGGGGAATGAGGGCTCTCACACTGGGATGATCACCTCTTCCATCTTGGATACCTGAAGTTGGATAACCCACAACCACTTCTTTTTACTGATTTGGAAAATTTGGGCTGCTGAGTGGGTGGTTAGTCCTAAGATGCTGTACCAGAGCTGAGACAGGTTTAGTGTTTGCTTTTAGCCCTGCCACTCCTCCAGTTTTCTCATGGACCAACGGGTTCCCATGTGAAGCAACTTGTAAGCAACATTCCAAAAATGCAAGTGGGACCCCCAGATTCTCTTGAGGCAACTTGTTGTGTTGAGCAGTAGACCACAAGTCTGAATTTTGGGACCCCTTGTTTTTGGAGATGCCACTGAAGGTATTCCTTGCCTGTTCCAGGGGGAGCTATAGGACTTCAGACAGGAGAGGACAGACATGCAATAGATTTGGCCAAAAAATCCACTTCTTTTATAACCTGCATCCCCGCAGAAGTTGTAGTTGTCCTCCCTAGTATTCACTTGTGGTTTCAAACTGGTGCTAAATCTGGACTGAAAGGGGAAGGAATGTGACCTTTACTGAGTGATGCAACTTCCTGCTTCTGGTGACTTCAGTCTTAAAAAATAAAGGGAGTGCTCAGGGAGGAAGAAGAATAGTAAATCCAGTTGGCAAATACATCTGCTGGGGTACTGGCTGTGCTTGATCACACCTGGTGGGTCACCAGTACTTCTAGAACAGAAGCACGTAGTCTTTGTTCCCCTGGGGAGAAAAGTAGTCTGTGCAGGAAGGGGAAGAGTGCAGGGGAAGGATGCAGCCCTTGGTCAAGGCAGCATAGCATATTTCCCTAATCTTTTTCTTCTGCACCTGAGGCTTTTGGCCATCTGTCCCCAACTGTAGCTGCCATGGTGCAAAGCTCTAGTTCAGGAAATGTGAGTTGTGATGGTGCAGCTGCCCCTGCTCTGACAGGGCTGAGCTTGTAGGTTTGAGGCACAGCCCCTGAGTGCTGGCTGTTAGGTATTGCTGTCCTGGCTGGGCACTTTGTGTGGATGAGGGAGCAAGAGGAAGGGTTCCCCAGTGTGCCTTTAGGGCCTGGCTCTCATGGAGAGGTTGGAGTGATCTCTGCCAGCTGCTCTTCAAGCCTTCCTTGAGGCTTAAAGAGGTTAGTGGGGGTTTTTTTGCATTAGAAAGGAGTATGGTCAAGACTCTGCTAAGCATTGACATCTACAAGAAGGCTCCCTTCATAGTAAAAGAGAACAATCAGGAGAAACCATCCCATCCCACTGGGTGTCTGCTTTCAGTTCACTCTTTCCATGAGGCAGAGCAGGTCTCAGTCAAGCCCTGGTTGGACTTGGTGATGCTGAGTGTTTGAGCCATCTGTGCTCTGTCCTTGTCACTCTTCACTAGGTGTGTTGGCTGGAGAAAGGAGAGCAGATCACAACTGACAGGCTGTGGAAAGGTCTCACCTCTCTGTCCTGTGTCTTGTTTCTGGGATTGAGGGAGAGGTGGGGATGGTAGAGCCAGAAGTTGCTCCATGAAGCCATGGTTAGGGCACCCTTGCAGATGCAGGGTCTGAGTGAATGTCACCAAACTGCTCAGAGATGCTCTGCTGTTGGCAGGTGCACTCAGGGATGGAGCAGGTGATCCCCCAGACCACAGTCAGCCTCTGTAAGACCAAGAAGGGAGGGATGGCTGCCCAGTTTCCCTGGCTAATGGGCTCAGTTTCCACAGCCAGGTGACCCATTCTAGGTGCAAATTCTCCTCCTGGCCAGACATGAATGGGTTGAGGTGGCACTGCTTGAATATAAACTAGGTTTAAGCCTGAGGCTGAACTGCAGACTGGAATTTATGCATGGAGAATTGGATGGCTGTAAATCTCATGCTCATCCCTTTCCTTGGTGGTACTTTAGCAATGGAAACCTGTCTCCTCCCCAGCTGTGTTCAGAGTGCCTCTTGGTTACAAGGCACTGAATAAAACTGGACTTGGATCCTGGAGTTTCAGCAGGGCAGGGTACTCTGGGCAAACCCTGGTTCTAGGGAATGGCAAAGAGGGGAGACCATTCCCTGCCATCAAAGTGGGGGTGCAGCTGTGGCTTGAGAGACAACTGTGCTGAAGTTCAGGAAGGAGACAATGCTGGTGATGACAACTCTGGAGCACACAAGGACAGGAAGCAGCTGCAGGGGTTTAATGACTGTGTTGACAGGCCTTGACCTATTTCAAACATGGCCACTACTGGCCCTCCAAAAATAAGTGGGTGGACAGAGCTGGGGGAGGTTGCATTTTGGGAGAGCTGTCAATTGACATCTGTCCCTGTCCACCCCCTGCATTGCCATCACATAACCCTGGCATGCTTGCTTGTTCCCCTCTCTGTATGGCATGAAATCTGGGCCTCTCTCTCCTCCCTTCTCTCTTGCTAACCTTCCCCCCCACCTAGTGGCTTTGCTGTCCTATTCTGTCCTGTCCAGCATGGTGCTTCTTTTGGATGAGGGAAGCTGGTAAGTTTGGGCTTTTTGGGGGGGTTTTGTTATTTGTTTGCTTCTCATCTTCTGCAGCACGATAGTCGTCCCGGGCTGAGGCAAGAGGAGTAGCAGCAAGGGACTGCAGAGCCCAGGGCTGTGGGACTCTGCAGGTCAGGCTGGCCACTGCTTTGCTGCAGCCACCAGCCACAGGGATGGCCCCCACCATGGGCAAGGCTGCTTTCAGACACAAAACACCCAGTACATGAGGTGTTTTCCTCCCCCCTGCCTCTTGTAGGAAAGGGCACTCTGTGTTTGGGGGTCTGTGCTGAGCTCCCCCTGCTCTGATGCTCCCTCCAAAGCTCCCAGATTCCACTTGTATGAGGAGGGAGTCTGCTGGTGGCCTGGTGCTGTTCCCTGCCTACACCATATCCCCAGGGAAAATGCCCTCTGACCTACGAGATGTCAGTGGACTGGAGCTCTGGCCCTATTTATAGTCACGATTAAATCATGAATCCCCAGCAGCTTTAAAAACTGAGCAACTCAGGATGCCTCCCTCCAAAAGCCAGGGAAAGGGAGGCCAGGAAGCCCCTTCCCCTTCTCCTCTCCTGTCCCAGAGAGGAAACTGCAAACTCCCCCGCAGGCTTTGCAGCGTGTGAGTCTCTGACCCTGCCTTGGAATGAGATCTCAGTTCAGACAGCGACTCTGCTTGAGCTCCTGGGTGTTTGCTTCTGGCTCAGGTCCTGAATTGTTGTAGCTTGTGGCTGCTTCTCTGTGTCTCCTTCACCCAGTGCTCACAACTTGTCTTCATCCGCTTCTGCTTAACCCCATGCAGCATGGGCAGCTGGCTGTTCTCTGCCTGCTACTTCACTGGGAGCCTCCCCTGCAGCCAGGAGAGACCGAGGGCTGCGGGGAATTGGGGTATCACACCAGGCTGGGAGCAAAGTGGTAGGCAGTGAGCTGGAGCACAAGCACTGAGCAATGCAGGAAAGCACAGGCTGGCCTGTCCATGGCTTTTCCCACTGCTCTGGTGTCAGCTGGGGGGGTCAGGAGTGTTGCAAGGGAATGGGCACACGACTGGTGGAGGTGGTCATGGCCTCTTGGCTGAGCTGGCTGGGAGGCTGGGCCACCTTCCTGGCTGTGCTCTGGCCTTTTTGGCTGTTGCTGTTGTGACTGGGAAATGTGGGAGGCTTCTGCAAGGTCAGCTTGGGAGGTGACACAGCTCCTGACCCCACTGACTCCTCACCAGCCCCTGTCCTAATGGCTATGGGACTTGGGCTCCTGGTCACGCTGGCTCTGGCAGCCCCTACTGCCTTCCTGGTGTTCCTGAGATATTTCCCAAAGTTAAGTCCACCTTTCAACTTCTCTGTCCCACTGGAGGAGTATCAGATTTGTGCTGATAGGAGCTCCTTTTGGTACTTCTGAGAGTCCTCTCTTCTCTTTTCTATGCACTGTCTCCCTGTTCAGCATTTAAATCCTCTCTCTATATTTTATTGATTGGCTGAAGCAACTGGCCCATGCTTGTAGGACCACCAGGAAAGCTTAGATTTAGTATATCATTGCTCATATTCTTCCTGCAATACCTTGATGTTAGAGAAGACTGGGATATAGTCACTACCAGAAATGAAATGGTAGCTGTCCCCATCATAAAGAAACAGGGAAAGTGATGATGGGACCAACCCCAGCAGTGAGATGGGAGGGAACTGCCTGGGGAGAGCTTGACGACCCATTGCCAGGTCTGCCCAGCACTCAGGGCCTTCCTTTACATGATCTTGATCCTCAAGGCTCAATCCTAGTTTGCAGTGAGAAGAGTCTGGATTGCTATCTGCCTTCCTTGCCAGAATTTCAGACAACTGGTGGTCCTGACAAGCTGAGCCAGGGAGAGGAGCTTGGAATGTTCCATTCTTCTGAAAATCATCTTTCTGAGTGAAACTTCCTGAAAAGGGCACACACCAGAGGTGGTCACAGCAAGATGCTCTGGGATCTTCTTAGAGTGACTCAGGAGAAAACGGTATTCTATGGATGGGACTACAGGATTTTCTGACCCTCTGCAGACTTTTGCGCACAAAAGATAAATGCACATGGGAATGCCACCAGTCCTCCTCCAGTTTGTCAGTGCTGGGGTGCTGTCTGCTCTCAAAAGCAAGAATCCTTGTGCAAGTGCCATGGCTGAGCTGGAGCATGGGGAATGCTTCTGATGCCACCAGAAGGACACATGGTTTTCCATGGTTTGGGAAAACCATGGTCTTTGAGGCCTTCAGTCCCTGAGCTGCCCTCATATTCCAGGACCTGCTTTTGTTTGGGCTCCTTGTTCTCCAGCTCTTACTTGCACAGAGTCATGTCAAGCTGACAAATCACACGATTCAGTGACTTGGCCTTCAGCTTGGGCCAGAGCAGAGATATTTGGTTAATCTATACCCGAAGAAAGGATATCGCTTCTGGCAAAAGACCCTAACCTGGTTTGATTGATGTTCTCCTGGGAGAAAACATGCTGATCCAAGGAAAATGGAAAGGAGAGCCAAGAATAAGCAGTTGCTCATATCTCTGAGCCTCCATCTGAAGCTAATTAAGACTTTTAGGTTCTGTGGCAGCAGTGTCAGAACTACTCAGCCTGAGCTGGGGGTTGTATGGCCCTAGTGTCCCAGTGAGGGGCTGCCTCATGTTCTTGAGTCTAATCCCCCTCACAGCTTGCTCCAGGAGCAAAAAGGGGTATCCCTGTTGTGCAGATGGGATTTTATGGCTCTGATGGACATCCTCCATTAAGTTCATGCTTGTTTTGAGGTCTTCTCACCCCAGCTGTCAGCCTGGCCCTGCCCTGGAGGTGAGTATCCCTGCGAGGGACTACCACTGAGACTCTGACGTCCTCCATCCCTCCCTGCTCCAACTGTGGCATGCTGGAGGGGACCTCCCCTCTTGGGCCCCCATGGCAACGAGCTTACGCCCTCACACGTGAAATCTGATTATGCTTGCGTGACTTGAGCAGGATGATCCCATCCTCAGCACCGTGAATCCCGCGGAGCGATTATCCACCATGCAGAATTTCCTTTCTTTGTCATAATGGTCTGGCCACTGAACCTCCACAACGTCGCTTGAGTAACCCCGGCCCCACGGGATGCTTCACCCAGCATCTCCCACCCAGGATCCGGGTCACTGACTGCCCTGCTGGAGAAGGCAAGGTTTTGCAGAAGAGAGAGGAAGAGATGAGATTATTACCTGCCTTCACTCTGTGGCTGGCAGGAGTAGGCAACTTTTAAATGGGGTTCAGGTGTTATGGGCAGTGAACCCTATTGAATTCAAGAGGAATTAGGCTGCAGTGCATCTGTGTGTGTTTCTAGGGTCCTAAGTAGTGTGTGTTGTAGCTTCTCTCCACCTCAGTGCAGGTCTCTATGCATGGGCAGAGTGTTGGATGTTTCATATGGTTTCATGTTGTTGATCCATGACAGACACTGCAGTAAGGGCAGAATGTCTGTGCTCCAGAGTGTCTGAAAGGTTCAAGCTGAGACCACATTTTCTAGCCCTGGCTCTGTTAAGAACATGCTGCAAGACCTTGAGGCAGTGCCTGGATGTCCTCATACATAAAACACATTTAATCAACTCACGCTCCTTCCCTGGGACACTGGAAGAGCTTCCCATCAAAAGGAAGCCTCATGACCTGCAGAGTCTGGGGTTTTTACCTCCTTCCCATGAACAGACACATCTGTAGGAAGATTGAAAAGGGTCAGCACTGCCTTGAGAAATGGATACTCATTCTTGGCTCATTTGGCTGCAGGTGGGAAGAGGAATCTGGGCTGGACAAGGGTGCCAGCAGTCCAGGGAGGCTCTGCACAGGACAGTGAGGCAATAACCCCTGGAGCTAATGAAAGCTTCCAGTTGGGCTTGTCCAGCTCACATTAGTAGGTCAGAAGGGTTGTAGCTTAGATTGGTGCCAGACAAGAGGATTTACGCTTCCAGTTGGGTTTCGACTATCCTGCTGCAGTTGACTTTGAAGCAAAGTCCTTCTTAGAGGCATGAGGTTTGCAAACAGTGGCTTGTTGTGCCCTGAAGGGGGAAGTTGCCTTGCCTTCCCCCCAACACACACACACACTGAGTATTCCCCCTGCTCGTTTATGTGATAATAATGAACCAACCTGAGGGGTGAAATGACTGAAATGATTTCTCTCCCTGTTTCTCTTTGCAGACCTGAAGACTATATGAAGTTGTCCCTAGCCTCCTCCTAAAGGCATCCCTTGGCATCCTTAAAGGCTTGAGAGAAATACCAAAACCAACCAAACACACCCATAAGAGAAATCCATAGACCCTCAAAACTTGGGATCCCCTCTTGGTCTGAAGTTGAATTCTTCAAAAACTCCTGTGGTGTCAAGTTTGAGGAGATCCTGTTGTGTGGCTCCATGGACTGGGGCTGGGCCCAAGCAGTGACTTGAGTTGTGTTTGGGGGGCTGGGATGAACCTTCCTCCTTCTCCCCAAACAGAACCTGAAGTGAACACTGAATATGCAGCAAGTCTATTGTGTTTGTTAACATGTATTAGGCCATGAAATCTGTGTTGACCCTTTCCTGGGGTGGACAAACCATAGTTCTCCTCCCAGAGCTGCCTGGACCTTGTACCAGACTCTCAAGTTGTTTTGTCCTGGGGCCAAACTCCTCTTTATTTCTGGGGGGTAGGAATTCCCTATGACTTCAAATGTTGTACAAAGCTGCTTTACTGTGAGGGTGGAGGGACAGAGTGGGGTCCATGTGAGGTATGGCAGACTGGGCTGTCTCAAATCTTACTTCTGTAGTTATTTTAGCAGAGAGCTGATTCTGTAGGTGGGCAGGAGACTCATGAAGTGATGAAGATCAATAGTTTAGCTGTTCTGCTTGTGGCAGAGGTTTAGGAGACCATACTTTGGCTGCTGTAAATATCTGGATCCTCACTTTTCCCTACTCCAGTTCCCAAGGGGAGAGACCCAAGGAGGTACTTATGGCATCAGGGCTTCCCTCTGGCTCAGGATGAGATAATGGGGGTCCTGGGAGAGGCACATTCCCCATTCCTCTACCTGCTTGCTGTTCCAGTGCCCTCTTCTCTTGGTAGCCCTGTGGCTTGTCCATGGGAGCCAGAGCTCTCTATTGTCCCTCAGCACTGTCACATATAGCAGATGAATTTGGCTGGGCACATATTCCTGCTTCAGACATAGCAGGTTTTAAATTAAACCCAGCTGGTCTGCAAGAGACAGAAGAGGGTCTGAGTCCTCTAGTGATGATGTAGAAACACCAGGCTGGGTGGGGATGTGTCCCTCAAAGCTTCTCTTTCACTGCCGGATTACGGCCTCTTGGCTAATGCTGCAAACATATCAGAAACTCAACAGGCTGCTTTTTTTGCTCCCTTTTTAATTCCTATGCAGACAATACTTGAAACCTTGTACACAGTTGTCCTTTCCAGCGCCTGGGGTTGGCAAACCCTTAATAAGAGGGCTCATTTACAGAACAGCAGGAGGCTTCAGCTTTAGAAGAGGCTGGGTGGCCCCTTCCCAGCTGACAACTGCAAGCGTGTTCAGTGGTTTGCATATGAATTTAGGCACATCTGGACCCTCTGCTTCAACATCCCGCTGGTACAGCTGCTGTCTCCCCTCGGTGCTGACTGGCTGACTGTGTCCCGAGCACCCAACTATGCAAAGAATGCCTTATATACGTTGTGTTTAAGTTACATGGCAATATGTACATCCAGCAAAGTCTATAGTTGAGTCCAGATTTTTGCTAGTGGCAGCAAGTCAAACTATTTCTTCAACTCAAACGGCTGTCTGAGTATTTTTTACTTTTGTTTGTTTTGTTTGTTTGTTTTGTATCTGATGGTGGCTCTTATACAAAGGACTGTAATTCTAGTGGCTTGAATCTGTAAAAATTGCCTTTGTTTCGTCCAATAAACCTTTGAATAGTTTATTTGGTTTGTGCCTGTTCTGCCCGCCTTCAGCAGCTTGTAACTTCTTTCTCAAGAGATTTGTGTTGAAAATCTGGATTTTAGGTTAGAGGTACATTCTGCCCTCTTATGCCTTTTACCACATAAATGATTCCACTGGCTTCCTTAACAATAGGGTCAGATCAGGGGGAAACTGAGGATATTCCCTTCTTTCTGCTGGAGCAACACAGTTGCAGCAGCATCCTGGTCTTGTTTGTCTGTAGAGCAATTCCCAGAATTTCAGTGCAGAGTTCTGCCCAGGATTTCAGCTGCTGTGGACACAGGTGCCAAGCAGTTCTTGAAACAGAATTCTCTAACATACCTATGGCTCACTGCCCCAAACCTCGAGTTAATTGTAAAAGTCTTGGACTGAAATCTCTAAAAAGAGCCCAAGAGAGCTAAGTATGCAAATTCAATTGCCTATCAAGAGGAATTAGACTGCTTTGAAAATGCTTAATTAATCTATTTTGTCAGCAATAAGTAAAATCCTGTTTGATTTCCTCAGTCCAAGTTGTTTTGAGGGCAGCATTTAGGGGAAGAGAGGATGATTTTACTTGTGAACAGGGTAGGTTTGATCTGAACTCATAAAAAAACCAAACAAAACCAACCTGGAGCTCTACAAAGTTGTTTTTGCAAGGTCGCCTTTGATAGGAGAAGATCCTCTTTGAACACAATTTTATGTTTGTGATGCCTTACTCTTTCTTCCCAGGCTCTTTTCTCTCTTTATCTTTGTTTTGCTGTCCTTTTGTTGTAGATTATGTAGCACAGAGAAATAACAGCAGTAACAGCTCTTTTTTCTCTTTTTCAAATGCACAGTCATGATAATTCAAGTTGAGGGGAAAGCCAAAAAGCATTGATGTTGTGCTTAAAGAAAATAGAGTGAATATTGTCTGTGATCCTGCTTCTGGAGACAAGGAAAGAGGCCTTTGGGGAGGTTTCACAGCATTAATGTCTGTGAAATAACGAGTGAGGGATGCAGACCTGCGTGGAGCACTCCCAGCTGGCGTGCACTGCAGACACAGGAGGCCAAGCTGTGTATTGAATTTCTCCACACCAGACTGGCAACGTGCCCTCTGGTGCCCAGCGGTGATCTAAAATAAAATATTGATCACTGATGACCCTGCTTCCCTTTGTCTCGTCTGGAAAGGGCAGTTGGGTGCTCTTCATGGGAGCACAAAACGTTGCAGAAGAGACAGACAAATCCAGGCTTTCATAACTGAAAGATGCCACATCATTATCGGGGTATGTTTGGCCTCAGGACCACTGCATTTTAATTGCAATAGAAAAGAATTGGCAATTGAACTTGCTTTAGCTTTTTCCTGCTCTGTTGAATTCAGCAGTGCTGAGAGGACAGGCTGTTGTTTCTGTTCTGCTGGGGCTTAGCCTGGAAAAAGGGGAAAATGCAGAGCAGGAGCTCAGCACATGAAAAAGGTTCCTCTGCTTGTTCCTGATTGTCTCCTTCCACTGATCTTGTTCATGGGGTGGTTGCTGCTGATGGGTTTCTGCTCATTTCTTCCCAGCAAAGACTGTGTCCTGGGTTCTCCTGTCAATAGTTGTTACTACCCCTTCTGTTACTGCAACAGCTGATAGCTCGTCCACACACGCCTTGCAGGAAGACTACCCCAGGTTATCTAGTGGCATGCATTTAAATGGATTAATTAAATGGTTTAAAGTCCTACGTGGGAAGCTGGCTGTGGCAGGAAAGAGGACTCTTGTCAGGGTGACCAAGTGGAAGTAAAAGTCAGATTCTATCTTTCTAGCCCACAGGAGATGGTAAACCACTAACGATGGTAAACAAGGAGGAGGAGCTGGGATTGTGGCAAATCTGTGCTCTGAGCTGTCACTGAATTCCGGCCCCACACTCATGCAGAGGCAAAATGAGCCTTGAAGTAAGAGAAACGGCTTCTCCCTTGTTACAGCCATAAAGCACCACAACCTCATTAGTTCTTTTAATCTCACACAGGAGAGTCAGTACAAGATGTGCTGGGCAATACACTTAGGTAGGAGTCCAGCACCATGGCCAGCCCTGCCTGGAGCCAAGTGCATGTTCATTTTAACCCAAAAGAGGATTTTGTAGACACATCAGTTCATGAGCTACTTGTGAGCAAATTACACTCCTGTGCTGCCCACTCTCCTGTATCCCTGAATGATGACCAGCAGTTGTATGATCAGTGTAAGCCCTCCTATAAAGCTTCCCCAAATAAAAGCCCTGTCACAGATACCAGTCTTTGTGTGCAATGTTTAACTGCTCCAGGGTAGGGAAAAATCACAATATCCTTTGTTTTGGGGAGAAGGGTGTTAATGACCTACTATGGAAATCTGAGCTGGAGGTTCCACTGGTCAGCCTCTGGGATGCCCTCATTGCTGGCCTGGCTACCTGAGTCCACCTCTGCATTTGACACCAGCAGACAAACTCGAATCAAAGCCAATTCCTATCTGTGATTTTATCTTCCAGTGGCTGATTAAAGTCATGTCCACACAGAGAGGTAGTCTGGTCTCTAGTTTTAAGGGGGGATGTGCATTTAAAATTTAATATCTATTCCTGAATTACTCTGTACCTACATACTCTCATTACAGAATGAAAGGACACTGTGCTCCCAGTTCATTTTGGAGTCTGCTAAATTGGGACATGTTGGTCTTATGAAATTCCACATGTCGAATTATCTTGAAACTTTGAGCATAGATAAGCCCTAAGGAACTCCAAAGCTAGTGTTAAAGCAGTCTGGTTTATCTCCATACTTACAGAACTGCAGAGAGACATGCAGGGTGATGGGAGAGATGGGAAAGGGGAGGAAGGAGAAGCAGAGGCTATCTCTGGCTTATCTCACATGGGCAGATTTCCTGCAGCCAGTGAGGCTTGTACAGTGACCTGCATCTGGCTCCGTGTTTCATTTGACCATGGTGTTCTTGCTCCAAGTGTCTTCTGGGGACTGGCTATTCCTACTTCTCCTTTTCTTCTTGACAGGGTTCAGAGAGAGCAGCTGGCTGCCATCTTCAGACTGATGAAGGAAAAAAGTGACACGTTTGGAGAGATGTCTGAAGGAGACATGAAGGAGCAGCTTAGATTGTATGATATATAACCTTGCAGCCAGTGGAGGCTGCACCCAAAAGCTATTTTGGCCCTTATTATGCAGGACACTGGACGCTGTAGTGCTTTAAACATGTCTCAGTAGTTATTTTGCAGTTCCAGTTTGTTTTGCAAACACATACAGGTCTGTGATATGTATTTCAAAGGACTTGTAATTCCTCACCCTTTTTATCTTCTTTTTTTTAAGAGATCTCACAATATTTCCATCTCGTACAGAGATATTTACCTCTCTCTGGCTGGGTCACATGTCTCAGTCATACAAAGCAGTTAAACTCACAACTTTTTTCTGGCCATGCTTTATGCAAATAAACCTTGAAGCCTAGTTTTTATCAGTTTAATACCCGAAGAAAGCCAAAGATATTATGTGTAAAATGGATTAAAATAGTAGAATCATAGAATAACTCAGGTTGGACGGGTTCTAAGGAGGTCTGTAGTCCAGCCTCCTGCTCAGAGCAACATCAGTTAAGAAACCAAGGCAGGTTACTCAGGGTTCTATCCTGTTGGGTCTTGAAAACCTCCAAAGATGGAGACTGCACAATCTCTCTTGGCAGAGAGGCTTCCAGTCCTACAGTTAGCAAGCAAACAGCCAAAGGCAAGGCATTAGTGCTCTGATTAGGGCTGTGTTGCCATTCTCATCTCCTTGGAAGGAACACTTCATCCTCCTTCATGCTGGTTTTTTGAAATAAATCTGAATCGGTTCCGTCTGACCTCGTTGAGCTCATCTTCATGCCTGAGGAAGCAGCAGCAAACTTCAGCCTGGAAACACAAACACGTCTTCACCTCCTGGCACTGGTAAAATGAGCAAAGAAAGGTGGCTGGCTTTATTACAGGGGTAATTGTGTCCACCTTAGATCCTGCTCTTGTAATACAAAATTGTGTGGGAAACTACGTGCTTAGGAAGTCTCTGTGAATTTATCAAGTATTTTGAACAGTCTTGACTAGCCCTTGGTGATTTGAATAGAGTAAATCAATGAGTATTCCTAATTATAGCTAAATGCCTTCTGGTGTACTTATCTCTCTTATGAAATCCTGTTAAATGCTTTCTTATCAAGAAGGATTTTCTCAGTTTTAATAACTGCTGACAAAGAAAGGCAACATTTTTTGACCCAGTTTTAGGGAATGATCTCTTAAAAGATTAGGTTTGCTTTATTTCTGTAATCTTTTGAGTCTGGGAAACCAAATATCTCATTATCTGGTCACTATCTCCCACTACAGCATATTCTATAACAACAGATTATTAGACTTTTAAGAATTATTTTATCTTCTAATTGTTTTCACTTAGGTCAAGGCATATTTATAATGAGATCAAGTAGTTTTCCTACCATGACTTAATCTAAATTTAATGTCTGAAAATTACCTCTTCTTATTCAACATGAGTGAATTCAGTAGGAAAAGGGAAAATGTGAAACATCACACTGGCTTTCTTGTCCCTAGGACACGATTTCGTTTGTCAAGCTGTGCAAAGGGAGAAATGCAGAATGTTTGTGTATGGGACCTTTTCCTAGTTCAGAACTAAAAGTAGGATCTTTTCCAAAGCTCTTCGTGAAAGCAACCAAAGCAGAGTTAAGGTTTAGTTGTTTTTCAGCCTTTGTCTTGTAGACTTTACGGTTTATTTCCAAAATATTTTTGTATTTCTTATGTTATGTTTGTATCTTCTCTGAATAGGAACATTTCTCGGGACTAATAATAAAAAAAACTCAAACTCCTCAGCTTCACGTTATGCCAGTAATGATAATGCTGCATAACGCAGAGCAGCTGGAATTCAACCTGTCCTGCCCATACCAGTTCTGAGCAGTGTCACCAAAACGTTTAGATCCTGTTGATGACAGGATGGTGGTGAAAGATCTGTTATCTGCTAGCCTGCATGTAAGAAAGAAATGAAGATTAAAAAGCCTCTGCCTGCGATGTGAAAGGAAGGGGTATTTAGATGTGAAGCCCATGGGTTTTGCACGGTACATTTTCTCTGTGTGCATTGGCAAGACTGTAATAAAGAGGAGCCTGCTGGACATGTCTGTGTGAGTCTGTGAGGGTGGTGGATGTGCTGCCTGGAGGGATCTGCATCCATGGGTACATCCCGAGTTGGCTGGGCAGCTTCTGAGCTCCTTTCCCTGCTGGGCTTATCAATATTCCAACAGGAAATTTCACCAGCTGCTACAGCAGCATCTTCCCCTTGTGGGTATTGTCCTTTCAGGAATCACAGAATTATAGAATTACAGGTGGTTTGGGTTGGAGGGACCTTAGAGTCCGTCTAGTTCTACCTGCCCCCCATGAGGGGGTGGTGGCACTGGGGTCTCCATGAGGGGATGGTGGCACTGGGAGGGGGTCCCATGAGGGGAATAGTGGCACTGGGAGNAGGGGATGGTGGCACTGGGGTCTCCATGAGGAGATGGTGGCAATGTGGGATTCCCATGAGGAGATGGTGGCACTGGGGGGTTCTCATAAGGGGATGGCAGCACTGGGGGATTCCCACGAGGGGACAACGGCACTGGATGGTCCCTGTGAGGTGATGGCAGCCATGGAGGGTCCCCATGAGGGCACAGCGGCACT
>WBMV01005970.1:234167-279500 GCA_013396655.1 Campylorhamphus procurvoides | reverse complement strand
AGGGGATGGCAGCAGTGGTGGATTCCCAGAAGGGGTTGGTGGCACTGGGGGGTCTCATGAGGGGACGGCGGCTCTGGAGAGTCCCCATGGCCGCGGCAGCCGCTGCCAGGCCGAGCAGGCAGCACCGCCATGGTACTCTCATGTCCCCACTCCGCTCCCGTGCGGTAACGAGGGGCAGCACCGCCTCGTCCCTGCCCGGCCCCGGCCCCGCCGTGCTGGGGCGGTGCTGCTGCCGGTGGGGAGCTCTGGGAGGGGTTAATGGAGGGTCCGTGTGGGGAGTTCTGTGAGGGCGCCATGGGGACGTCATGAGGTCTCCGTGGGAGCTGCGTGTGGGGAGCTTTGTGCGGGCTCCATGGGGGGAGCGCTGTGTGGGCTGTTTGGGAGCTCTCTGGGAGCTACGTGAGGGCACTTTGGGGTTCGGTGTGGGGAGGTCTGTGAGGGCTCCATGTGGGCCCTTTGGGAGCTCTGTAAGGGTGCCTTGTGGCCTCTTTGGGAGCTTTGTGAGGGCTCCATGAGGGTTCTTTCGGAACTCTGTGAGGGGAGCTTTGTGAGGGCTCCATGTGGGCTCTTTGGGACTTCCGTGAGGGCTCCGTGAGGCACACCCGGGTTTAGGAGCTCTCTAAACCCACCTCCTAGTTTTGGGAAGGACATATTGTTTATTCCACCCCACCCGGGGGTTTCCATAGATCAGGCAGCCCCAAGGTGTGAAACTCACATGAACCCGCCTCTTTTTTACAGTGAAACTCACATGAACCCGCCGCCCTAACACCCCTTATTAGGGTAATTATGGCCTTATGCAGTGCTTGAAGCAACTTCTGTTGTAGAAGCTCTCAGAAATTATCACAAGTTACCTGATGACATCGGTTGTATTTACAAAAGGTGAGTAAATTCAGTCTGGGCACTCACAACTGGAAGACTGACGTGAGGCTTGCTCTATTGTAACTTGTTTAAAGTAATTTACAAGTGGTTTGTAAGGAACTGACCTTATTCCTGTGGAAAGGCAAATATTTTCTGTCTGTCTTTTATCAAGCAGGAGACAAGAGGTTCTGAACAAACAGCAGTAAAACCATAAAATGAAAATTTACTTAACCATGCAGAGCTTTAGATAAAGAAAACCTTGAAGAAGACTAGTCCTGCAGGCGTAAGAAATAAATCAGAAGACCTATCTAGTCTAGAGACTTAATAAATATTGTCTAGTTAGAAAAGAAATATATAGCCAAAAGATATGTAGTCTTTTAATCATTTGTCTAAGCCCTAAAAATACATGTCTCAGGTAATGTACAAGATGTTTGTGTAGCTTAGAAGGATGTGCAATGATTGATATGTAGCAATTAACCATGGAATGTATGGTATCCTTAGCAAAATTCACTATATAAGCTGGCCAAAATTTTGCTTCTGTGGAGGTGCATTTTGTAAGGCACAGACCCAGCTCTCCCCACTGGTGGTAATGAAGGTACTTTGGCTTACAGTCCAGCTGTGGGTCAATTCCTTTGAATTAATTATCAAGAACATGTTTATTCTGCACAGGGTGAAAGATGGAGGTTTCTATGAATCAAAGCACGTCAAGGAGTAAAAAGTTACCTCTTTAATACAGGAAAATTCACGTGAACCCACCTATATAACACATATTCCCCATCTACCTAGTGTGCATTCATTTGATGTAATCTTACACAACACTTGTTTTATTTGGGTGATAATAATCTTCCTTTATTTGAGTGAATCTTACAGGATAACAAACAGGGAAGTCCTTTTCTTCATCCAGCAACTTCTGTGGTAGAAGTTATCTGATGGCATCAGTTGTGTTTACAGAAGGTGGGAAAATTCATCCCAGGGACAGATAATTCAAGGGGAAGACAAATACCCATCTCCACCTGCCTGTGCACTGATGGTGTTCCTTGGGTGTTTCTCCTGACGCAAGTCCGTGGAAGCTGCCAGGACATTTTCGTTCCAATGGGTTTGGAGCATGAGTGCAGTAAAATGACCTTGATTTAAGCTGTTCTTTTATGGAATTGAATCTGACTTTGTGCTAGGACAGGAACAGAGCAAAACATGGAAGTCCCTGTGGTGTGTTTGGGGTTTTTTTAAAAATTTTGAATAGAGCTTCTGTTCAAATGCATCCAGTTGCTGGATCCCAGCCAACACCTCTGAAATAGCTGTGAGACACTATTTTTTTTTACTTTCTCCTAGAGGGGAAATTCTCCTGTCTGAAATACTTTCTTAATTCCCAAAGTAGGTGAGGAATGCAGTCACTGAGGTATGTGCTGTAGTGAGTAAGTCAGGATGTGCTCAGTTGCTGGGAATGCTGTGCACTGTGTGCATTTATCAATTGCTAAATTGCACTGGGAACAATAACCTAATAAAGATAAGGTGTTGTATAGTTTGTTTCCTGCTAATTTGTCTCAGAGAAAGGCGATAATTGATTTTGTTTTCTGTCAAAGGCTCATGCCAAACCTACCGTGGGGGTTGTGACTGTTTTCAAGCTTTGAACCAAATTGTTGGGGGTGCTGCTGTAGGAGGAGATGAAACAGCCAACTGACATCGTCCTGGGGAATCACAAGCAGTCTCAACACACCTCCAAAATTGGCAGTGTGAGGGGGCCAAGCATGGCGGGGGGACTGAGAGCCTCCTCCACGTGGGTCATGTGGACTCACTGCACCAGCGCTGGCTGTAGAGTTGTTCCCCGAGGTGAAATCCCAGGGTGATGGGTCCTTAACCTCCAGCGGGGTCAATTTTCCCTCCTCTATAGCTGTGAAGAGATTGTAACGCTGGTGCAAGGAACAGTGACACTTGGAGAGAGATGGTGCTGCCTGTCACTAGAAAACGGGTTCTTTTCGGAGCTCTTTGCTGTCGCTCTTTTAAAATGGCTCACGTTTTCTTACCCACGCCTAACCTGAACACAGCCCTACAGTGCTCACAGCTGGAATAAAGCTCATATACTGCATGTTCTGTATGTAAATGTGGATAAAGGTGAGGTGGTGGGAGAGACAGAGCGAGCACTGTTTATCCTCTGGATGGTGCTGTTGTTTTGTACAAACAGCAGAGAGGACTTCCAAAGCTCCGACGGAACGTTTCAGGTGGTGTTTGCTTTAGGGAGGATTAAGGATGTGCTCGCTCCTTTTCTCCTGCACCAATCTCTGCGTATGTTGTGATCCACCTGTGCTCCAGTATTCCTGAGACTGGCTAAACTTCACTAATTACCACAGATGAGGAAACTCATATTTTCAGAACAAATCCTCCTGATCAGGACCAGGATTTATATTTTTTTTAGCATCTCTTAAAACTCCCCTCAGTCCCCCAGCCCCCAACAGCTAAGCTCTGTTTCACCTGGGGAATGAGTATTTGTTGGCTTAGTGGAGTGTAGTGAGGTGACTTGGAGTCATGGGAGCACAAGCTTGTTTTCAGTCTTGATTAAACTTCACTGTAGGGGAAGAGAAGACATGGGATGAAGACACTTTTCCAGAGGCCAGAACTCTGGAGTTGGGTTGTTGTTTGCCTCCATGGCACCAGATAAGATCTGAAATAGGTATTTCCTTCTGCTACGTGTGTGACATTGTTCTAGTGATCTTCAATCTTATTTAATTGTTTTATAAATCTCTCATAAAGATATAACTGCAATCCATACAAAGGGGGCAGGGTCATGGATCATTGCCTCTGTCGTTTGTCTTCCTTGTCAACACTGTTACAGCCTTTTTATCAGAGAGGAAACCATTGACCTATGCGGGAATTTTGCAAATTCTGACCATGACTCAGTTTGTTCCAATTCTACTGATAATTGATAGAAGCAGAAATTAATTGAAGATGCTGGGTTTAAGGAAATGAGATGGTAGAAAAGAAGGGTTGAAAATGGTTAGTGTGTAGGAAAGGAAGATGGTCTTATTGGTTCAGTAATCCTTCTGAAAGGTGATGCTCTGATTTTGTAGCACCTTCCAGCATCAGGGGACTGCCTGTCGGCTTCCCCACTGAAACACAGGATCTTTTTAATGCCTCTTGTCACCCCTGAGTTCCCTTTAGCTGCCACTCCATTTATGTGGAGTGTCCTTTCATGTAGGCAAGGACCATTCAAAAATCCAGCTGTTTAAATTTGGAGGAGAAACCTTATAGCCCAGGAGCCAATGGAGATGACTCTGACCTTAGGAGGGAAGAGGGGCTTGGTGAAGATGTGACTGGGTGGATAAACCAGACTGCCTGGGGAAACAGATTTGGAAGGAGGTGGAATGACTGGCTGCTTAGGCTTGTCCCAGCCTCTGACCCATTACTTAGAGCTATGTCTTTTGCAAAAGAAAGAGTTATAGTTTCTGGATCCTTCTAAGATGTGGATAGAATGGCTGGGAGGGAGACTCACACCTGTTGATTTCTGAACTTTCTGTTTGTTTTGGCTTTTTATTAAAAGATTTCTCTGTGTGCTTATGCACTTCAGTTTTGATGGGTTTGAGTAGATATTGTCTGTTTCTCTTCCATGCTTTGTTCTGTTTGTTTTTCCACAGTGATGTGAAGCTGGTGGATAAGTTACACAGGGTGTTACCTGCATAGCAGCAACAGAAAGACCAGCAGAAACCGGATGGAGAAAATAGAAACCCCAGCTTTCCTCTGCACAGACTGTGCTGAAGTTTTCACACCCACACACCTAAATCAACTCTATAGTGGTGAAGTTTGACTTTTGGCATGAGTAAGAAGACTTCTATTTCAGGCAGCATCACACAAAAGTTTTAGGTTGGGTTTGCCCATTCTTTCTCCTCTGTGGGCTGTGTTTTTGTCCTGCAGTGAAGGATTCCTGTGTCCCATCCTCTGTCCTTGTGGCAGGACAGAGCTATATGACCTTGGGGAAGAAGGGGAGTACCACTGTGTATGAACCAGACAACCTTGAGATAGAAGCAGAGGCATTCTGAAAACTTGGTCCTAGGCGGGGGATTTTATCTTCCAGCTATTTTCAATGTGCCCATGAACAGCTAAGAGAGTTGAGCCTCATTTAGTGTGCAGACCATGACAGTTTCATCAGCTCTACAGTTGCACTGTTAAATTGCTGTGAGTGGGTTGATGAAGTTGTTCCCTAAAATGTCTTGAGGAAATTGCACTTTGTCCTACACACTTCCTCTGCTTTGCTTTTTAAAAACTGCTGTCACCACAGTTGGGGTGGGAAACAGGCTCCTCAGGGAAGGGGTCATGGCCCCAAGCCTGCCAGAGTTCAAGAAGCATTTGGACAAAGATTTCAGGCACATGGTGGGATTTTTGGAGTTGTTCCTGTGCAGGGCCAGGAGTTGGAGTTGATGATCCTTTTGGGTTGTGTTGGGTTTGTGTGGCCAGGTTATGGTAGTGGTGGCAGCTGCAGGGGTGGCTTCAGTAAGAAGCTTCTGGAAGCTTCCCCTGTGTCTGACAGAGCCAGTGCCTGCCAGCTGCAGGATGGACACAGTGCTGGCCAAGGCTGAACCAGACAGTGATGGCAGTAATGCCTCTGGGATAACATGGTTAAGAAGGAAAAAAGTTATTGCACTGATGTAAATTGCAGCCAGGGAAGAGAGGAGTGAGAATATGTGAGAGTGACAATGCTGCAGACACCAAGGTGAGTGGAGAAGAAGGGGAAGGAGGTGCTCCAGGCACTGGAGTGGGAATTCCCCTGCTATCTGTGATGATCATGGTGAGGCAGCTGTGCTCTTGCAGCCCATAGAGGTCAGTGGCAGTGCAGAGATCCACTTGCAGCCCTTGGAGACCCAGACTGGAGTAGGGGGATGCTTGAAGGAGGCTGTGGCCCCATGGGAAGCCTGCACTGGAGTGAGATCCTGGCAGGGACCTGTGGAACCATGGAGAGAGGAGCCCATGGTAGAGCAGATTTCTTGGTAGGACTTGTGACCCTGTGGGGGACCCAAGCTGGAGCAGCCTGTTAAAATGTTTGAGTGCAGAGAAGATGACGGACCTGCATCCAGTACTTTTATCCTGGTGTTCAGCAGAAGTGCTGTCCTGGATGGCTTATCTGTTCCCAGGCTCCTTCCCAGGCAAATGGTTTCTTACAAAAGGGTAGATTATCCTTGTTTGTGCATGGATATACTGCACCCAGGAGTGATCTGCATCATGCGTGACAGTTTGGTAATATTTATACTGACAAACCTGTGATGATGGGGTTGATGACCCTGCCCACCTTTCTGCAACAAGAGATAAGGCAGAAACCCTCTTGCTAATGGTATCAAAATGTGCTGGGTTTATCCTGCCCTCTGCACTCATAGTGACTGACTGAGCTGAGGAAAAGTGACTGTTGCAATGTCTGTAGGGGCACAGGGATGCAGACCCTTGGGGTTGGGATCTGGGAGCCCAGATCTGACCCACCACATCGTCCTAAGTTGGGAGAGCATGTAGTGATGGTAATGGCAGCATTCAGCAACCTGGGGGTCATCAGCACATGGTGTTATCCAAGACCCCCTTCTACAAACCTTCTTTCTTTCTTTAAACAAATCTACCAGAGAACATGAGTTCTTTTCCCTTCTTTGTCAGCACAAACTAGGACAAAAAGAGCCATGTGTACCTAGTTTTGGAGAAAGAGCTGGCTGAGATACTGAGGTGCTCCTCAGGTCACTTAGCTGATGGCATGGACTTGTATCTGATTTAAAGCTGGGTTCAGGTGCACGTAGAAAGGGATGGTGTAAGGGTGCTCTGTTTGTCAGCTTTACTCATCTCTTCTCTATGCGTCAGTTCCAATTGCCAGTTGCAGTGTTGAAACAAAATTCAGTCACCTGGACTCTGCTTTGAGTTAAACTAGGTTAAGAAAACTGGTGACCAAGTGTTTGGGGGCATGAGTATGTCTCAGTTTGGCCTGCAGGAAAACCCTGGTAGTGTTGGTGACCACCAAGTCCTTTTTCATGAAGCATGCACTGGTTATTTACACATAAATGGAATTGCAGGCCTCTGGCTTGCTTGAACTTGTAAGGCCAGACCTTGTCAAATGCTGATATTAAGAGAAGCACAAGGCTGGCTGAATACAGTTTTCTTCAGGGATCAGTAAACACCTTGGCCTTCTTGAAAAACTGACTCACAATTCATGTGCAATTCCTAGACAAATTGTTTTACAGGATAACAAAAAACCCAAAGACTAACCCACTACATGACAAGACAGGAAATTTTTTTCCTGGATAGATTAGATAGCAAACCACATGAAATTCCACAAAGAAAAGGACACCTATTTATCTCGAGACAATGTTTCATCTCACATCTACAAAATGCACATTCTCAAATCAAATTGTATTTCAGGGAATATACAAACTTATATCCATGAAACAGTGCAATTATTTCAACATGTTTGTGGGGCACTTGAGATAGCAAAATGGTTTTAATTGATCTAACTCCTGACCAACAGTGAAATACTTTGGCAGTGGCAAAACCAATAGCCCACATTTTTACTTGTGAGCTGGTGGAGCATGGTGGCTTCAGCCATCAGGGCTCTGAGGATGTTGTGGTGGAGCCTCCAGTATCTAGATAAAGCTGAAAGCAAAAAGATATCTATGGAGTTCTGGGCAAAAGCAGGACTGCTGGCAACATCCCGGTTGAATTCTGATGTGATTAACTGCCTTTTACTGCTCTGTCTCCTTTCTGTTTCAGAGACCTTCTGTCTGGAAGCACAGCTCATATTCCTCTCAGCCAGGACTACCTTTCAGCATCAGCTGAAGGACCCCCAGTAAGGTAATTTGTAAGTGCTTTAGGGTAAATTACAAAAGATTTATAAACCCGAGGGCTTGTTATTTCTCTTGGATTCTCAGAGCACTTTACCATATGGCTTCACCAAATAGCACCCATAGTTAAACAACAGAAGAATAACTTTCCACAGTCCTTATTTCAAGACAGAGCAATGTGTCCTCTTGCTTTTGATTGTTTTGTGCATTTAAGATGTTATTTTAGTTAACTGAGCTTTTGTTTACTTACAGTTACAATATCAAGGGGTAAATACAAACTTGGACACTGAGCAAACTGCAAGGTGGGGTGAATCAAAGGGATCAGTGGACTATTATGCAGGGGTGTAGATTGCTTAGGGAGAGGGAGGAAAATATCAAAAGCACTGAAAGACAGACAGGACCCAATTGACATCTGCTTGGAGTCACAGGGTTGGTTTAGATCCCACTGAAGCTGCACAAGATAACCTTTCAGGATGTGACTGTGGCCCTGCAGTGTAACTTGTTCTAGATGAATGGGTTGTGTTTCAGTGCCAAATGCCCACTAGAGAGCAGAGAGCTGTAATGACAGGTTAACAGAGATTAACGTGAGGGAGGCACACCACCCGATTTTGGCATTGTATGTAAACAACACAGCTTAGTCTGTTTCTGTTGTAGGCCTGATCATTTTCATTTGATAGCTAAAAATGGGGACACAGAGCATGAGTTGCAAGCTGAAAAGCTATGAACAAACAGTATATGTCCCACTTGACTCTCCATAGCACATCTTTAGGAAGTGCAGCTCAAGGAGGAGATGATGAAAGTCATTGTGCAGCTGATCCTCTTGGCTCTGGCTGAAATTGTGCAACAGAAATGTCCTTCCTCAAAATCTAAGGCCTGTGAGACAAACCCAGATTGAACAGATGCTAAGCAACTCCTGAGCACAAGAATCTCTATTTCCAGAGCAATGACACAGTGCTGCTGTCCTGCCCAGAAATTACTTTGCCTGGGGATTTCCTGGTATGAGATTGATGGGTGTTGTGCAGCTGGTGTGACAAAGAATTACCTTCTCTCCATGGCTGGTAAAAACCTCTGTCAACTTAATAGGAGGAGGATGGAGATAATCAGCACCCTGTATGTGTCTAAATAAAGCAGAACTTTTACACAGAAAACAAAAGAGAGAGAAGGGAAAAGAAGCATCAGATTTCCAGCAGTAAATCCATCTCACTCCTCACAGAACCCTGTGTCTGTCCTACTCTTGGAGCTAAAAATGTGACGGTGCTTCTCTGACACTCCTGTCAGTCAGGAGCAGAGAGGAAGCCACTGTGAGGCCACATTTTCCCAAGTGTAAGACAGGACAGGATGTTTTATAGCACTCAGAAAGCAGGCTTGCATCTCGCATTCCTTATAGCACTTTTCAGCCCAAAGGATGCCAAATGGCACATTTGTCCTGCCAGAGATGTCAAGAGGGGTGGTTTCTGATGTTAAGTCAGTGGGAGGAAAATGGGAAAGACCTTTACCAGAAATATTTCACTTCTGGCTTTTAAAGTAGTAGACCCACACTACCCTGTGCAGGGCCTGAATTTTGCAGCCAGATTTGATGTGCTGAGATAATATGCCTGCATTTTTTGCCAGGGGGATGGAGAGGAATTTGGGCTCTGTGATTCTTGTGTTTCTTTCTCTGGAGTAGTGAAGAGTCCTGGAATGCTTCTACTCCTGGCAGCTGTTGGGGAGAGGAGCTGGAGAGGCTTCTCTTCAGATGGGAGGGCAACTAGCCATGAGTCTAATCAATTACCTCCTCACCCATCTGCAGTGCTGCCCTGCTGCTTCAGGGACCAGGTCTGAGAGATTCCTAGTCAAGAAACAGAATGTTTTCTTCCTTTTCATCACATACATTTTAAAGGGGCAGGGGGGAGTGGGAACTTCACAACCCATCTCAGCCCTCAAGAGGTGTGGGTTTGTCTCTGTCTGTCAGCTCTGGGGTGCTATGCTGAGCTTCCTGCTGGGATGGCACAGACAAAAGGCTGCTGAGGGAGGCATTTGCATAAAAGATCCCTGTTTTTTTCATCCTGTGTAACTCCAGCTGATGTTTCCAGCTGTTGCTGCTGGGAGTGTATTTTTCTGTGGGTTTTTTAATTCTCTCAAACGAAGTGGCTCATTAGTCTTCTCAGTGTTGTGCGTCTGAGGAAGGACCACTGAGACCAGAGCATTTCAGGGTTGCAGCTTAACTGAGATGGGGTGGCTGGTGAAGAGCTCAAGAAGCAGAAAGGCTGTGTGATGACAGACTTGGTCTGCTCTACTCTGTACAGGGAGGTTAATTATCACCCAGAGCTGTGACCATAGGGAACAGCTCAATAGATGAGTCCTCACTGTGTTTACAGAAAGAACTAAAACAAGTTCCTGCAAACAGAGGCTGTAATATGGTCAAATTAAGAGCACTCACACTCCATCTCCCAGTGATTGCTCCAGGCAAGGAGTGTAGAAGCTGGTCCCCTTACTGTGTGGAAGGGGGAGAAATATTGTAGGTTGGACCCATGTCATCTGCTGTCACAAGACAGATTCAAGGCAGTTTCTTTAGGAGGGCATTAGCTGGGTGGGGCTGGATGCCAAGCCCACGAATAACCACTAATGGCGAAAACCCAAGTTTTGCATTCTCTGCAGCTCAGTTGTGTGGACACTGAGGAACTGCTTGCTTGTGTTCCACCACCAAATCCACTGTCTCTTTGCCTCTTTGGGCTTTTCAGCACATAGAGAACACTGAGTAGTTGGATCTCTCAGCTGTTCCCCTGCTCCTGGCACAGTTTTATGGGGCTTTGCTCTGTGGCATAACTATGGGTATTCTTGAAAGGGCTGCAGTGGAAGATGTGGGGATTTTGCCTTGATAATGCTATTGTCTCTTGGTGCTTGTTCGGTGTTTTTGGGAGAAGGTTTGGTGCAGAAGCAAAGGGACTAGCTGGAGAATGGTGAGTGAATGTGGAATTATGGCAAGTTTGGGAGTTCTTGGGTTTTATTCGGTGAAAGCAAGACAAATAGTTGTGCAGAGTTTGCTCTTGTAATTTCTTTCTCCACAGATTCCCAGCCTGAATGTATTTGCTTCTGAAGGTGACTGCTGAACAGGGAGGGGAAAACAACAACCTAAGCTTGCCAAGCCTTTGCTAGCCCACAGGCATGACCATTGAGCAGTCACATGCTGTGGGCAATGTCATTCTTTTTCTCTTCCACTTATAACTCACTCAGTTCTTCTATCATCAATCAGCTAATACTGTGAGCAGGTCCAAACACCCCCAACTTCTTTAGCAGCTCTTTATTCCACTGGCTTCCAGTCAAATACTGGTTTTGGTACATTGTGGCCATCACTGAAAGACAAGTTTATCCTGCAGCAAAGGCTGGATCAATTAGTAGAATGGCTCTGTTCTTAAAACACATCTTGCCATGTTCTGTTCCATAACCCAGAGACATGGGAAAATGGAAAGCACACAGGGCATGGGCAAGTCAACAAGATTTGATACACAGCCCTCTGGAGAACATGTGCACAGTTCATAAATTTATGGCATAGTTCAAACACCAGCCGACAGCCACAACACACACAGTTTTAAAATCTATCAGCAAACAAGTTAACAAGTTTGTTTAAAAAAAAAAAACAAACAAAAATAAAACCAGGCAAATCTGCCTTTTATATGTCCAGGATGTAGTTAAGGATGTAGTTAAGTGGATGTAGAATTAAATAGACTTTTGGAGATGGAAAAGAGCTGATAAATAACCATATTCACTTGATGATCACAGGTACAGTTTGCTTAAAAAAAAGGTAACTTGCTTTTACAGCACTGAAGAATAGGAGAACTTCTGTTGTGGGAATTGATATTGGCAACTAAGCAGAGTAAATATGGAGTGGTGGTGCTGGGCTTGGTGGCTCTACACCATGAGAGAAGCAGCATCTCCTGGAATTGCAGGTAGGAATGCCAGAGACACATGGTTTTGGAAAAGGAGGCTGGGGAGACCACTCCCTGTGTTAGGTGCAGTCTTTGCTTGTTACCTGCCTGTGGGCTGGGACCTCTGTGTCCCAAAAATCTTACTACTTATAGAGCTTTTTAAGGGATCAGTTCTGCTCTTGGCCTCAGTTTCCACCAGGTCATCCCTGGAGAGTTCCAGTGTAACCCCATTTCCCAATCTGACCTCATGTTTGAGCCAACCTGGCTGCCTCAGTTCTGACAGATTTCAGCCGTGGGGGTGGAGGAGGGTGAAATGATACTACAAGGAAGTGAAAGGCAGTACTCTGAGAGGGGTTTTAGGTTTCCTTTCCTTACACACAAGAAGGTGGAAAGCTGTGTGTTTTGCATAGCAAGCCTTGCCATAGATTTGAATTTTTCCTGAATACAGAGTGCTGCAGACGTGTTCTCCACAATCAGCAATGCAGTTCCTTAAAAGCAAAGAAATCCATCTTTTTCTGGTTGTAGGAGTCTTGCCATCCCTTGTGGCTCTTTGTTTTCACAATAATGTCACATGGAGAAGGATGAAGGAGAATGTTTGCTGCCTCCACAATTTCCCTTTGAGACCCTATTAACAAAAAAAGTCTTGTAGTTGCACACAAGCAGCTTCTTCCAAGCTGAATGCCTGAAGGTGCCCATGACTCGAAAGAGGAAGGCTAAATTGAAGCTACTGCTACTTGTGCTGCATGTGAGTGCAGGACTGATACTTATATCAGTAGGAATGTCATGTTGGAGATCTTGGGGGCACAGAATTGCTACTTGCCTGGTGCATCTTGTAGCCCACCTCTGTACAAATGCCTGGAGCTCATAAGGGGTGCCTGGAGCTCATGAGGAATGCCCAGGAATATGGCAATACCTTGGCTGAACCCTTTCTCAGTCCCTGCAGTTATTCAACACATCTCCTTCAATCCTGGGCTCAGTTTGAGCAGTAGTGATGTGTTTTGTTGTAGATGGAGCCAGGGCTTTACCCTGGGCTAACAACCTCCTTTATGTTTTTTCAAGGGCTTTTCAAACCTGTGTAATTGTTTCATTTTTTTCTCTCCTAAGCCTTCTGACAGCCAACGTTTTCCACTTAAATACAGAGAGAATAACTTGTCAGGAGGTATAGTCAACAAAGAAAGGCAGCTACTGCTGAGCTTTGTACAGGGAGTCCTTGCAGATTTTTGCTGTGCTGCGTGGAAGGGTACAAGGTAGCTGTGAAACCTGTTGACTGACTTTTCTGTGACATAAAATAGGCACCTTCAGTTCTTTGTGTATTCTGTAACAGTGTGAGGTGCTTCTGAGATTTGAGATACTGTCAACAAAACCTTTTTTTATATCTGAGCTTAATTGTTTTATAAGAGCTGTGCAAAAGCAGCTATGCATAAGGAGCACTATGGCCATCTCCCCTTGAACTGTCAGGATTAATATTTAGCAACTTGGAAAACTTTTCTGTAAAACTATTTCTGGTAAAGATAAATGTTTCTCTGGCTGTGGTGTTCATCTCTGCAGATCTTTCCCTCTGCTGCTGGTGTGATGTATTTTGGACTGCCAAAGATCAATTCCACACAGACCAGGGGTTTTTGTAACACAGATTTTTCTGTTCTGTGGTGGATTTGCAACAATCCTTACTTTTATTTATTTCAGAGCAATCACAAGGTAAAATGGATGTGTATCTGCCCATCAGCTTTTGGAGGGCAGGGATTTCTTCTGGACTGGAACTTCAGGGTATTACTGCATGAAGAATAAAGCATGCAAGAATAATGCATGAAGAATATATTTTTACGGTTAAGTCTAAAATCTTGGGGAAGTGGTGGTATGTAACTATGGCTACTTCCATAATTCACACATGTTCTTACATGTTTCCCCCAGGTCAGAGATAAAGGGTTTCCTTCTTACAACAGGCCAACCTCATTAAGAAAAATACAGGAAACTTCCATTGTTTGCAGTAAAAAGTGTTTCTTTTCCTGCTATTTGTTACAATAAGCCTGTGGTGATAGACCAGAACAGTACAAAGCTGATGTCTTTCCTGAAAAATTGGAACTGTGTGCAGAGTGTCTAGGAATGCTGGGAGACAGGGTGTGCACATTTTTATAGGGAAATTCAGAGGGAGGACCAGCCCAGTCACTGAACACACCTTGGTACAGCAGTGCCTGGCAAGCAGTTCTGGGCAGTGCCAGCAGAGCCTCTGACGCTCTTGGGCATCTCACCATGCGGTTTTTCAGGATAAGGCTTCCTAAAATTGCCAAAGCCTTGATTTGCCTCATTTTTGTAATACAGTTTTGCATCTTCATTGCCAATTTCAGCCCTGTGGCAAAGAGAAGGATTTTCAGGTAAGAGACCTGCTTCCTTAGGGTATGCAGGGTCTGGATAGAGTACTTGTGCTCACTTTCTTTCTCCACCTCTGTCTTTTTTACCCTGAAACTTGCATTTCTGATCTGAGTTAGGTGACCACGTTACCTTAGCAGACCACATTGAAGCAGAGCATGGTGTTGGAAGATCCACAGTCAAAAACCTGCTTCTGCTGGCACACTTGTTTCTAAGGTTTCCTTGCATAGCTGTTTGAAGCAGCTTTGGCTTTCCTAATGCTACTGCTTTCATACTCTGGCACTACATAGCATTTGCTTTTCTTGGTGACTCCCAGAAGGACTTTATTCAGCACTAATCCAGATTGCACTGCTGGACAGGGACTTTGGTGGGATTCCTTCCAATATATAGCAAGTCCAGCAGCAGTTCCTAACTGAGATATGCTGCATACTGCGAGACCAATATTATGTAGACATGATCAATATATATATATTTTATATCAATGGTCAAGCAACGATGATCTCAGAGGTCTTTTCTGACCTAACTGATGCTGTGGTGCTGTGTATAGGAAGCACCACTCCCCAGCCTCCCCACCACCCTCATCTGGTCCCAGCTCTCTCACTGAGCTTGTCTGGCTCAGCTTGGTGGACTTAGTTGTCAGCTGGATGTTCCAGAGCTGATGTTGTGGGGGCAGGCAGGAAAAGTGAGGCTGGAAACATCTCTATCTCTGCTGCAGGTGACTTGAGCTACTTGAGGCCATACCTTGAGGACAGCTATCAATTTAGAGAGGCTGGAATCTGCACAAGGGAGGCAGTGGGGAAGAAAGGAGAGAAGGAAGAGGTGTAGAGAAGTGCAGTGGGTTGTCCTTGAACCCAGAGCCCATCACTGGCAGAGCTGGGACAAGAACTGGCTCTTCATGCCCCTCTGCTTGAAGCCATTCATTCTGCCATGGTTTCAGCTAATGGAAATGCCTATATTTTTGCAGCTGAAGTAAAAACACAAGGTAGGAGCTGTGTGTGGTTATCTGTGTGGCAGTTCTATTTCTGTACCTTTACATGTAACGTAAAATACACAAAGCAACGTTTTGATGGCTTTATTCTCTCTTTGTCCTTGGGCTTTGTAAAAGGAGAGGAAAATGACAGTAAATGTCATTGAGCTTCTGCAGTTGTTTGCCAGCTGGACTGTAGACCCTGAAATTGGACAAGCTGCTCTGACAATTTGTCTGGATTTAAAATGCTGGTCAGGAGAGCAGGGCCCTGTGTAAGCAAAAGTGCCTGGCCATGTGGGCCTGACTGCAGGGAGCAAGGTTTTGGATATGAAAAGCCTTGGTTTTACACTACTTTGTTTGGCACAGCATTTGAAATAAAAGTATAATAGAGCTGGGGTGGACTCTGCCCTGTGAAACAGCACACAGGGAATATCTGGAGTAGGGGATGGTTTGTCATACTGCCAATTTCATTTGCCACACTGTCCTATTTCGTCATTCTCTGCCCTTTAACTTCAAAGTTTCAGATGTCATCTTAAAAATACAACAGAAATTCATCAAGGTATTTAAGATCTACCTGAGCTGCCTTACCTGGTACATCTTTACTTAGAGTGTACATATAAAATCTTTCCTTTTATTGAGCAGGAAAACCCAAGTTTATACATGAAGCACTAGAATAGAAAGCACACGCTGCACTCTTGGTTAAAACTGGCTAATGATTATGAGAGAGGTAGAGCTGACAGGCCATTTGCTACAATCTCTCTTTTTAGCGTTGCAAAGGTTCATGAATTTATCTGATACAAAATTATTTTTAAAAGCCTCCTTAGTGGATAATTTCCTGAACGTTCTCAAAGTGGTATGACATCCATCAAATTTCAGCAGCAATTGAACTGTTATCTACAGCCTGTGATCTGCAGAAGTGCTTTTTTTCCCCATTTATCACCTCGGAAGCAATCCACAGTGTTCCGAAACAAATGTGTCATGCGAAGGCTGAACATGACTGTGAAATCAGACTGCCACAACCACGCTGGTTTATCCTGAAAAGCTTTGCTCTACATAAAAGCTCAGCTGCAGAAATTTTTCACCTTCCTTTTTCCTGTTCCACCCTCCAGCCATGTGCAGATAACAAGGAATGTTTGGGACAAACCCCCACCACTTCAGCCTTGATTTTTTGCTGGATTTCTGCCCAGTCTTGTTACAGGTGGCGCTTCTGCTGTTGGCAGATGTGTCCTCCTGTGATAACCTTGTAGCTTCCTGTGCCTCTGAACCAGGCAACAGGGGTGCAGTATTAGAGGCAAGTGCTGAAAATGTAGAGATTTTACATTTTAATAGCTTCAAAGTGTACCTGGCGAGTGCTGTGTGAAGCCATTGCATTAGCTGATGAAGGGGGAAAAGGAGAGGAAGAAGTGCCCTATGGCCCCAAAATCTCAAGAAGTGATGTGGGCTAAAGGAGTGAATTTCATTTCTTCTTAGACTTCCCTTACTGAGTTCTGAAAGATCTTCCTGCTCTGTTGCTGAAGCACAGAGCTGTGCTGGCAGAGGAGAGAGCCAGATGGCTGCCTTCATGGTGCCATGTCCTGAGCTCAGGATCTCCAAAACAACAGTGCTCTGGGGACTTTGCCAGGGGTCCTGCCCAGTGCAGGGCAAAGCTGTGCTGTACTGGTTGGTAGTTACTGCCAGAGTGAATGTTTCATGAGCTAAGTGCTGAGGAGAGGAGTGTTTATCTCTGGGATTTGCTTAGTGGGGAGATAAGCAGAATTCAGGCCAGAATAGTGTAGGAAGTTGAATAACACTTTGGCAAAGTTCAAAATGAAATTGCTCAAAAGCACAGAGAGAGGCTCAGAATCAAGAGCACTGAAAATGGGCTGGAGGGTGTGGAAAGTGGAAAGTGTTTGTGAATTGTATCCTTTTCCTTCGATTTCATTCAGGTACTTGAACGCTTTTCAACATGCCCCAGCTTCACAACAAGTGGACAACCAAGAGCAACAGCGTTTGAACTGTTCTGATAATGGGAACTCCAGGAGCTTTTTAAAGGTGACTTTGAGGAGAGAGATCACAAAGCCCAAGAAAGATGTGGTGGAGAAGACACCAAGATGGAAAGGAAAGGAGGAAGAGAAGAAAATGGTGGAACCAGTTACCAGGGTTAAGGAAGCCAAGGAGGACACAACTGGGAAACCACAACCTCAGCTGGAGGGAATCAAGAAGACAACAGTGAAAGCAGCCCCTGTGGTGCAGGAAAATAAGGAGAAAATGACAGTGAGACCAGCTCCAGAAATGCAAGATGCCAAGAAAAAGACAACAGTAAAACTGCTTCCCAAGGTGGAGGGAGCCAAGGAGAAAGCAACAGTGAAACCATCCTCAGGGGTGAAGGGAGCTCATGAAAACACATCCAAAGACCATGCAAAACCAAAAGAGGCTGCTGTGTCAATGAAAACTGTAAGACCTGTTCCTCAGGCTGCTGCAGTGACAAAAAAGGTGAAACTGAGTGCTGCTAACTACACGTCTGAGCCACAGTGGGATTTCGACGACCAGTACCTGCTGGATAGATCCTCTCCACCATCGGTAGGTGTGATGGTGTGTATGTTCACTAAGAATGATGCCTTCCACTGTCCTCCCTGTCTGCTGTCCCCTGGGCATGTGTGTCCTTTGCAGTTGAGGATGATTTCTGAGCTGGTAGGTCAACTCACTGGTACATGCAGATGCTGGTGGGACCCAGGCAGGACGACCTTGGTGTATGACCCAGTCTGGCCAGTGCTCCACCGTGCTCTGCTTGGTGAACTTGCTGCAATTGCACATGTTTCCATGGGTTCCTTTGAAGGTCAGTCTGAACAGCCCTTTCTGGAGCTCAGAGGCATCAGAACTGAGGGGAAATCTCCTTTCAAGGTGATCCCACTCTTAGGAACCTTGATATAGTGCATAGGGGACTGAGGCACACAATGCTTCTGTATTCCCTGTGCTGTGGTAAGATGGGTCACACCTAGTCCTGTGATGCCTAGGGGCAGGCATTAGGTGTCTGGCAGTAAATGTCAGTCCTCGTATAGGTGTCCTGTTTCTCACCTGATCCCTTGGGAAACTGAACATCTGCATTCACAGGAAGACTCATATTAATTAAATTTGAGTATCTCATAGTTACTGGTGTCCAGGAACAGGGCCTTTAGGAAAGTAGTAATCTACAACAAAGTTCTCAGCAAGCAGATGGGACAGGTTGTGGTGTCCAGTGCTGCTTCTGTCTCTCACCCTATGCTGGTAACTCTTTGTAAAACTTACCCAGAGCAGTTCTCCCTGTTGCTGGAAGGCTTGGAATAGGTGGGTCACCCTCTCACATGTTGTGTCTCACTCCCAAACCTGATCTGTAATTCAGCAGAGAAAGGAAGTGACTAGAAGCACTCACACCTCCTCAATGTCCTACATGATCAGAGTTTTCCCTTGTTTCTCTGGTATTGGTTCAATCTAGCTGTGGAGGCACAAGAAGTACCAAGCCTTGGACAGTACCAGCTTGAGCAGGAAGGGAATGTCCCTGTCTCTGGACGACATGAAATGTGCTGCAAGTGAAATGATGCCAACACAGATCCCTCCACAACGTTGTTCTCATTGCACTCCTGTGGTGACAGGCAGAATGAGGGCTGTCTTCTCAGGCTGTGACTGGGTTGTCATCCTCAGCCATGGAGCACACAGCAAGGCTTTGACAATGCAGGCATTGCTGGGGATTTGAGCTGGGCATGTGGGTCTACTTGGTCTCCTATTTTGTCTTTCAGTAGGTGTTTGGGAAAGATGTGTAAGAAAGTAGAGCCCAGATTGATTCAGCAGAAAATTCAGTGTAGTGGAGGTGTTTCCTCTCCATCTGCACACACAGTCTAACTCTCACAGCTGCAGTGAGACCCTTCTTGTAGGATAAGCTGGCTTGGATTCCCTTCTTGGCTACACATTTCACTGTGATTCATTTATGACATTGAATAAGTTGTACCTTTTTCTTACCTTTAAAAGGAGTGGTAATGGTGATCTAATCTCACATGTTCTAAGGTGCTCTCTGAGGACTTTGTGAGGTATGCTGCCAGGAACTGCTTATTATAGCTTATTATTACTGTATATAGCCTTACTGGGAAGTTTAGATTAGAGCTATTACAGATGTTAATTTGCATCAGTTAATAAGGCCCAAACCCAGTAAAACATTTAAGCTTTACAGGCCTGTTATTCTGAAAAATCTTGGAGACTTGGGAGTCATTCTGGCTTCCTTGTAGGTGAATGTGTGACTTTCTGCCAGGTAATTATGGGGATGCTGAGGGGAATGGATGATGTACCACTGGAGTTTGTGTTTCTTTCTGATCCTGTCTCACACAGACACACAAGCACTGGCACTTAGTCAGGTTTATCAGCTCTCTGCTCATCAGTCCTCATTGTTTTCTTTTTGTTTTTCAAGACCTGCTCTGACTCAGTGAGGGCCAGAGCTGCCAAGTCTGACTGGCTGCGGGATCTTTTCCTGCCCAACATCACTATCTTCACAGACAAGAGATACTTCAATGACAGTGAATGGAACCGCCTGGAGCATTTTATACCCCCATATGGCTTCATGGACCTGAATTATTCACGTGAGTCCCTCAGGGCTTGTCAGGACAGGACCATCAGACTTCCAACAGAAACATGATGCCAAGTAGCTGGAGATTTGCAGCATCTCCCTGTCAAAGGCTAGGTGGACCTCACAGTGGAAACTGTGGTGGTTTCACTGTGTCCACCCCAAAGGCTCTTGATAACTCTCTACCATGTTTGCTTCACAGTGGTGAAGGAGGTCATGTCCCTGCTGCCCCCGAATCCTCACCAGCAGCTGCTCCTGGCCAACCACAACAGCAGCGTGCCAGCGTGCATCAGCTGTGCTGTCGTGGGGAATGGAGGAATACTCAATAACTCTGGCATGGGCCACGAGATTGACTCCCATGACTACGTCTTCCGGTAAGGCAGGCTTCCTCCTCAGGCTTCCTCCTTCCTATCTTATTCTGGCTAGGAGGTAGTTGTGGCTGCATTACTTCATCTCTTCCAGCATTGCACTGATTGCCAAGAGCCAAAATGATGACAGGAGGAGAGAAAAAGTCAAGAAGTAATTGGAAAGTTTCTAAACACCCAGAGCCTGTGTTCAGAGATGAGACACAAAGAGCCATCTCCAAAGCAGGGGCTCTCCTGCAGATCAGGGTGTTGCTCAGAATGGGCCTAGTCCTCCCCTTCTCCAGACTAACACTGTCTTTTCATGTTAGGAACATGGATATGAAGGTTTGCCGTGGTCACCTAACTCTGCTCCTCTGATTTCCTTGATCAGGGTGAGCGGGGCTGTAATCAAAGGTTACGAAAAAGACGTGGGAACAAAAACCTCCTTTTATGGATTCACAGCCTACTCCCTCGTTTCCTCTCTTCAGATCTTGGGACACAGAGGGTTCAGCAACATTCCATGGGAAAAAGTAAGTCAGGCCCCTGCTGTGTGGATGTGCAGCTTTGATGGGATGCTGTTTGTCAGTGGCCTTCAGTTCTGCTCTTGCCATGCATGAAGAGCAAAGGGGCTGAGCCAGCACTTTATCATTTCCCTCGGTGAGGGAACCTGCACTGCCTTGGCTCAGAGTGAGCGGGGCTGTAATCAAAGGTTACGAAAAAGACGTGGGAACAAAAACCTCCTTTTATGGATTCACAGCCTACTCCCTCGTTTCCTCTCTTCAGATCTTGGGACACAGAGGGTTCAGCAACATTCCATGGGAAAAAGTAAGTCAGGCCCCTGCTGTGTGGATGTGCAGCTTTGATGGGATGCTGTTTGTCAGTGGCCTTCAGTTCTGCTCTTGCCATGCATGAAGAGCAAAGGGGCTGAGCCAGCACTTTATCATTTCCCTCAGTGAGGGAACCTGCACTGCCTTGGCTCAGAGTGAGTATTTGCAGTGGCAAACTGTGTCCCACCCCAGCCTTTTGGCGTGTAGAAGTAGCTGCACATCAGATGTTATCTCTGTTCTGCTTCTGTGGGCTAGTTGAAAGCTGCAGACCAAAGATACGTGTCCAAAAAACTCAGCCTAGATGTCTGCTTGCATTTTGTTTTCAAAGGAGATGCCTGCTTGAATTTTGTTTTAAAGTGCTGTTCATTAATGTTCACTTGTTTTCTTAGCATGTCAAATACATTCACTTCCTGGAGGGAGCTAGAGACTATGAGTGGCTGAAGGCTCTTCTCTTCAACACGGACATCAGGAAAGGATTCTTGAACCTCAGCGGGTAAAACAATCTAGCCCCTTCTACACCATTAACAGAGGAGCCGTCTGTTGTGCCCTTTTCCTCTCCACAGTGCTCAGCCCTGTAGAGGGGCAGTCCAGGGTAAAGTCAGGGTAAAACCTCCCTCCCTGGGCAGATTTGTTTGGAGAAATATCTCATTTCCTTTGCAGCTCTGAGCACTGCTGTAATAGCTGATTTCAGTGATGTGTGTGGCCCTCTGGGATGAGCACATGCTGCTGTCTGATCTGGTGTCTATACATGGTGGCCTGCTCATGGATGAAGGCTTGGTTTCACCAATTCTTGCCTATACAAAGAAGTGCTTTTGATATTCCTGTCTCCTGCTATTGCCTCTCCTCTCTGATCTCTTCCTCTGCAGTGCACACAGGCTATGGAGGCTTTGTCATAATTTGGGAAATTTTGCAGTATAACTTCACAGTGTTTTTGGGTTGTTCTCTTACCACCAAGTGCATCAGGGCTGGTCCTTTCCAGCTGTGATGAAGTGTAGGAACTCGTCCTGAGTCTCCCCATTCCTGTCCTTAGGCAGAAGCCCAGGCAGAAATTCGAGAAAGATTTCACAATGGACAGATACCTGGTGATTCACCCCGATTTCCTCAGATACATGAAAAACAGGTGAGCTGGGGGTTACATGCTCTTGGGGCTTGTGTTTTCTGGCAGAGACCATCCCTGTCTGTCTCTGGGCTCTCCTCCCCCCTCACTCCCTTGTTACTGCAGTTCAGCCACACCAGCTGCCTGGGGGTAAGCTTCAGCAGTGCGCACTCAGCTGAAACTCTCTGTGAAACTCCCTCACTGTTTGGGATGTTAGTGGTGGGTAGACATCCCGAATTTCTGGTCCAAAGAAGCAACAGCCATTGGACAGTTTGGCTTTGCACAACCAAAAGAGATCCCGGGCAAATGGCAACTTTAAGTATGGGAAGAGCCAGAATAGTTGATTTAGTTCAGGACCAACCTTTCATGTTCCCATTGATTAGAACCTTGGAGGAAGGCTCTGTAACAGACCTTCTCTCCAGAGATTCCTTCTAGACTCCAGAGGTTGGTTGTCCTCTCAAACATAATAGGCCCCTCTTCAGCATTCCACTTGCCTGGTCTGTCTGCTCTTCTGTGCCTCTCCAATCCTTTTCACAAGCCTGCTGGCCACTGGCACTGTCAGGTCTGCCCCTCGTGGGCTACACGTGACTGAGAGATGTAGAAACAGGAGCTTCTGTTGTGCCCTGTTTTGGCTGCCTTTACCCTTCAGTCTCCTTGCATTTTGCCTTCCCTGAGAGCCAGATGGCCAGCACTCACTGCTCGTTCTGATGCCTCCCCTCTGACTTGGGTCCTTTCCAAGGCCATGAGGACACAATGCTATTTTTTCCTAGTGTGGACTCCAGCTTTCCTAACAACTCCTGTCATAACACACTGCAGCTCCTGGCAGGTTTCATGACCCTCTGCACCTTCTCTATGTCTCATTTCACTCCTAGATGTGGATGGAGAGCAGGATACACCAGAGAGCTTCAAAGCCACTCGTGCACTGCAAGGCAGAGCAAAGGCTTAAGAGTAGTGGGCTTTAAACTACTAGATCCTTTAATCCATCCCTTTTTTATCCCCACTGCCTCAAGACCTACCACTTCCATAAAGCTGAGGCAGAGCTGGGCTTAGGTTGCAGTGCAGTTCTGGGCATATTTATGGCTTCTCTGAAATGCCTCATATGGCCACAACCTCATGCAAGTAGGGAAGATGTGACAGAGCCTACAGAGGGACAAGGTGTGCCCCACTTGAAACACCATACCCAGCAACTGCTCTGTGCTTTCTTCTCTCCTGCTGCAGGTTTTTAAAATCTAAAAGTTTGGAAAAACACTACTGGAGGCTGTACAGGCCCACAACGGGGGCCTTCCTGCTGCTGACTGCTCTCCACCTCTGTGACCGGGTAAGGGCACGGTGACTCTTGCGCCCAGCACTGTCTGGAAGTGCAGATAAGGGACAGGGGAGAGCAGGGGTGGCTACAACCCTGCCCACTATCTGCTTGAGAGTATATGGGCTTGTGTCAGCTGTGGAGAGCAGATTGAAGACCAGAGAGATAAAATAGAGGTCACACAGAGGTTGTGAAGCCTGCTGTGACCTAGAGCATGTGAGCTCCTGGGAAGGCAGTGAGAGGACAGCAGGAGCCAGTGCTCGTAGTCTGCTCCTTCTGGGCCCCCATGCAGGGTCACCAGAGGAGCCCCAACTGGCATCTCTGTCCTGTGCTCCCTCCCTGTTTGGGAACTGTGTCCTGTGTTTCACTTGGCTCCCTCCATCCTTGGTGCCCCTGCCCAGTGAGGTGTCCATCTTTCCCAGGTGAGTGCCTATGGCTACATCACAGAGGGGCACCAGAAGTACTCGGATCACTACTATGACAAGGACTGGAAACGGCTGATTTTCTACATTAACCATGACTTCCAACTGGAGAAGCAGGTGTGGAAGAAGCTTAATGATGAGAATATCATGAAGCTTTACCAGAGACCCTGACTGTGTGGCAAGGGCCATTGCCTGGGAAATCTCAACAACACCTCACTGGGAACAGAAAAGGACCATCAGAGCCAAGGCAAGCTCTGGACTGCCAAGCACATTTCATCCGCACAAAGACGTTTCCCTCCTTCAGCACCTCTATTCTTTCACAACACTTCAACAAATCTGTGAATGCTGCAGACCTGGAGAAGAATAACAAGAAAATGCAGAGTGCCAGCAAAGTTCCTGTGGCTGTGCTGCAAGAGTCTTGATGGTTGTTGTAGGCACGAATATTGGGAGAACAGAATCCAGGGTGGATCTGGGTTGCATATTGTCTGTTATTTAATCTAGGTTTTCTCTCTTTGAAAGGAGATGCTCCTCAGGCTGGGGCTACTTCTATTCTGGATGGATCCTCTCCATTAGTGATGCCCATTTTGGAGCTGGGTATTGTCTAAACAAGCTCCCTCAGGAGCCAGTGGATGGAGGTGGATACACAGATCCTGTCTCAGGTTGACTTAATTTCTACAGGTGCTCCTCTCACTCTGCTCCCTGCAGGTAAAAAGGATGGACTGGACACTTCTAGGTGATAATTTGAGAGAGAATGAGTCTCACTTCTGCTTCTCAGTGTGGTCTTGTGACATTTCCAAAGAAGCACTGTCATCAGCTCAAGGGCAGGTAACTGCTCTCTGTGATGCAGCAGACCTGCAGAACTTTGTGCCTTTTGCTCTAGGGATCCCATGGCTGCACAAAAGGTGAATTTTTCGGCGTGGTCCTGGTGTGTGAAATCCTTGTTTAGCTGGACTTGGTCATGCTTGGCTCCCAGCTGTACCTAGAGCACTGTGTTTGTCCTTCTGTCAGGGAAGGTGGGAGTTCTCCAAGTCCAGGGATGGATGTTACCCATCCTTGCTGCTGGCTAGAGTGTCTGTCCCCCATGGTGCTGTGTGCAGGCTACATGCAGCACGTTTGCCTTCTGAAAGAGTTTTTGTAAGCAAAATAAATGGTACTACTTTGGCCAAGCTGATCTTTCATTGTAGCCCTGCAGGTTGTGGTTTTTTGGTGCATCCAGCCCTGATGCTTTAAAGGCTGCAGGTAAAGAAGCCAGGAAAGGGCAGGACTGAGTGTTAATGTTGTTACCTCCATCTGTAGAAGCTTTGCAGCTTATGTGAACACACCTGAGCATCCCCCACTTGTTCACCTTGATGTTGCAGGACAAGGAACAGAGCTGGCCAAACACTTCCCTGAGGAAGTGGATGAACACCTGGCAAGTTTGTCCTCTCCAAGTATATCAGATGCTCACTGCAGATGCATGAAGAGCTGGATGTTTCCCCCCCTGTGACACTGTGCAGACAAAAAACCACTTCCAGTGTCCAGGCAGGTCCAGTGCATCTCCCTGGAGTTAACCAGCAGCACACTGACTGGTCTCAGTGGACCTGCTCTGGCTGTTTTTCCATTTCTGCAGCATTTTTGATGGGAGCAGCAGCATCTCCAGGGACTCCCTGGACCCCAAGGGAGGCATTTCAGCTGGGATTGTCAGCAGGGTTTGTCAGGCTCGATTTCCTTTGTCCTTTCTTCCTCGTGCTGCAGAGGCCAGGCAGTTGATCATGTCTCACTGAGCTTTTTTGCAAAGGACAACCCCCCCCTCATTTTGAATCTAAATGCAGAACTCAGCTTCTCTGGGAGAGAGTGTAGCCTGCATTTGGCTGCTCTGCCCAAACGTGCCTGCAGTGTCCATGGGAGCAGGGAGCTATCCAAAGTGCACTGTGCTTCTGCTGGGAATGATGTACTCCAGTGTGAACACCAGGCCCATTGGGAGCCACAGGCTTTGGAGCAGACCATAAATCCTTCCTGAGCAGTAAATGGATAAACCTGATGGAGGCTGGTCACCCTCCAGAGCTGACAGAGGAGGAACACCTGTACCAGGAGCTCTGGACCCCACTGGGTATCTCAGTCCCTTGTGGTGGCTGTGCACAGCTGGTGTGCCCTGTCCCCAGGCCCTGCAGGCTCTCCCTGCCCAGGCTCTGGGTGGGCAGCGAGGCAGTTTTGTTCCTTGCCTGTCCCTCAGGCAGTACCACATTGCTGAGGGTTGCTTAGTGACCGGCTCCACACGGGTATTCTTCCTGCTTGAATAGGGCTTTTCTCTTTCCGACAAGTTGGAAGAAGTTTCTCTTAAACCCTTCCCTTCCCCCTCCTTCTCTTTTGTTTCCCTGTCCTCTGGGAAGCAGGATGGGGCTGAGTCCCACTGAGCAAAGATCCCCCGGTGGGTGAGGAGGCTTTGGGGATGGGCTGGCTGCCCCCAGCCCACACTTTTCCCTAGTGCCAAGGCTTCCCAGAGTCAAGGGAAGGAAACTCCCCAGGAGGTTTTCCCCACCAGCAGAGCTTGTTCCCTCCATACTTTCCTCTCAACATAGTTGGCACAATTCGATATTATCAGGCATAACCTTGGCTGGATAAGAGCCTTTGCTGTGGTCTGGACTTTCCCAGCAAGCTCAAAGTCACATCATCTCTGACCCCAGGAAACTGACTCAAACCTGGTGGTCTCCTTCACCTCCTTGTGTTGGTCCTGTCCCACGGTGGGGTGGCTGAGGCGTGGCACACACCAGGACACATCCCCTGGAGCACAAGTCCAGTTGTGCCTCACTAGAGCCACCTGATCTTGTGGTGCCAGGTCCAGAACAGCCACAAGAAGCTGAGGGGACTTGGGGGTGGCATTTCCCAGCCAACTTCTATCCTGGCACAAACTAATGGAGCAAAACCTGTGGTGGGCAGCTACAGCTGGAGAATCCTTGGCAAGAGCCAGGATCTGGAGCTTGGGTGAGATCCCAGCAGCGTGAGTGTCCCATGGTGAAATCAGGACTGTGCTGGAGTAGCCCCAGCCTGCTCAGTGCAGCTGGGCAGAGCCAGTGCCATGGTGCAGGGTCACCCCAATGTCCCCGGTCCAGGTCCCCGTGGCTGGCAGGGCAGCAGGCTTGTCCCTGTGCCACCAGGTGGCAGCTTCTGTTCAGGGACCTGCCGGCAGGTCGGTGCCCTGTGTGGCACATCCCGGTTTGGCAGCGTGTCCAAGTGCCGTGCACAGCCCTGCAGCCGCCCACGCTGCATCACGCCGTTGTCCCCCTATTCCTCTGATTTGTAACGCCACCTGCCCGCGGGATTTATGGCCCGGGGGGTCCTCGGGGGTTTGTAGGGACACCTGGAGCAGAGGTTTGGTACCTGTGAGTGCCACTCAAAGTGTGTAAAGGTGTGGCCTCGGCTCCTGCAACATGAAGCTGAAGGCAGCGCGGGCAGAGGGACCGACGGCCGGAGCAGTTCTGACATCCCCAGGGATGCTCAGACACAGCGACTCCTCCTCGGGCATGGACACAGTACCCGGTGCCAGCAACCAGCTGGGGATTCCCCACTGCCAGCCAGGAGCTCCGGGGGCTGCAGGATTTAAACAGAGATGTTTGATCTGGGGAATGAATACACAACTGTGTCTCAGCATGTCCAGAAGCTGCTGTTGTGTCAGCCCTGCTTTTTTCAGGAGCTGTTGGTGACTACCATGAGCTGTTATTCCATGAGTTGCCTGACTCCTCCTGGGGCTCCCCAGGAGATAGCAGCCTCTAAATATTCCCTGCCAGGTTGTAGGAACCAAATCCGCTTGTTACCCAGGAGCTCTCACAGTGTCACCTTCCTGGCAGGGCTTCAAATCTTTTGCTTCATTTCCACCTCTTCCTTCTTTCAGTGTGACTGCTCACCTGTCTAGCAGAAGCGGGCACCACCATGTCCTGCTGTGTGTTGACAGACACGTAGCTCCTTGGCTGGGCATGAAGCAGGAAGAAGCAGACATGGACTTGCTGGGGATGGGGGTGCACCTTGGGAACAAGGCTCCTGGTCAGTCCAACCCTGCTCTCTGGAGCCTGTCTGGGTTTTGCTGAGCAGGGGCAGGGACAAGATGGGCTCTGCACCATGTCCTGGGGTTTGAGCACCTGTTAGTGCTGGCAGCCAAGACCAAACCCAAGCAGGTGCTGGAGGGAGCCATTGTGTGTGCCACACATGACTCCAAGGCAGCCTTGTGCCATCATCCAGACTATCATTCCTGTCTCTCTTCTTCCCAGGCAAGAAACTGAGGCACAGAACAGCCAGAACTTCCCAGCGTGGAGCAGGTGCTCCCGCTGGAGCTGCTGGGGCTGACTGGATGCTATGGAAGTGTGGCAAAGGTATGTGCCTGCTCCAGCTCAGTACAAAGAGCCCTTGTGCTGGTGACTTAATAGATGCTATTTTTGTTCCTCAGTTGCAGAGAGGTTTGGGGCAGGCCTTGGGTGTGCAAGGGTGGGGGGGTTCACCCTCCTCACCTCCCGCTGTGTGGACCTTCTCCCTTTCTTGAGCAGGTAAATCCAGTTGGACCAGAAAAACTATTGATAATAGGGGAGGGAGAATGAGATAAAGGAGCAGCCCCTGGCTTTGTTGTGCAAAAAGCACCAGCTGACCTGCCAGTCAGACCTCCAGGTGCTGGGGCAGGGCTCTGCAGGTAAACAGCTCTGGGGGCTGCAGGGGCCAGACTTCCCATGCCAAGGAGCTGTGGTAGTCTGGGCCCCTCTGTGAGGCTGAGCAACAGGATCTTGGGTGCTGCAGGGCTTCCCCAGCTTGGGCTGACCCAGCCCTCGGGCTGGTAAATCCTGAAAACACACTCTGAGTCCTGAGGATATCCCAAGGCTCCCTCTAGCACTCACATCCAGCTGTGCAGTGTCAGGACAACACAGGTGAGTGAATAAGGAGCTGGTGCCCACCTACACTCAGATGTGTCCCCTCTTTCCAGCTGTGTACTCCGGGGATAGTGCCTGGCATGTCCCCATGGCTACATGGCTTTGAGAAGACCTCAAAGACTGATTGCCCTGCTAAGAACAGGGCAGGATCAGACCACATCTGCTCTGCCTCGTCCAGAGCTGTCAAGAAAGGGGAAGGCAGCAGTTTGCACTGTCATCCTAATTTCCCAGGTGTTCCCAGCTCTGCACCCCTCCAGGGCATAGCCCAGAGCCTCACAGGCTGCCTTATGCCAGAGGACAGGGGATGGCCTTTGAACTGTGTGTTTGGTTTATCTCGGTCAGCGGTCCAGGGCTGACCAAGGGCTCTGCCATGTGCAGACTGCCTGCGATAAGAGCTGGGCTGGGCCCAGCAGCACCAAGAGGAGCCAGCATGAGCCAACCTAAGCCACATCCTGCTACCACTCATGAGATCCCGACCTGCCATCTCAGCCCAGGGCTCATCCCTGCAACCTTTCTGCTTTGGGGAGGAGCAGGAGGGGACTAAGGGGTGTGTTTCCCTGATGGGTCCCATCCTGCCACACTGGCACAAAGATCACAGAATCAGTTAGGTTGGAAAAGACTCAGAGATCATCAAGTTCAGCCTTTGACTAAACAGCACCATGTCAACCAGTCTTTCCTTAAACACCTCCAAGGACTGTGACTCCACCATTTCCCTAGGCAGCCCATTCAAATGTCTAATCACCCTTTCTGTGAAGAAATTCCTCCTCACATCCGACCTAAACCACCCCTGGTACAGCTATGTCCTCTTATCCTGTTGGTTGTTGCCTGAGAGCACAGCCTGACTCCCACCTGGTTACAACCTCTTTTCAGGGAGTTGGAGTGTCATAAGGTCACCCCTGAGCCCTGAGCCTGCTCTTCTCCTGGCTAAACAACCCCAGCTCCCTCAGCTGCTCCTTATAAGAGTTGTGCTGCAGCCCCTTCATCAGCTTTGTTGCCCTTCTCTGAACAAGGGCACACCAGCTCAGTTTCATTGCACAGCTGCACCCCCAGCCCCTTTCCCCACCCACAGCGTGGGGCTGTGCATGAGACAGAATAGCAGAGCCCACTGCTTGGAGCTGCAGGTGCCATGGGGTGATGCTGAGCACAGACCTGAGCATCTCTGGTCCAGCAGCCAAGTGCTGCCACAGCCCTGCTCCCATTCCCATGTCCAGGCATCCTCCATGCAGCCACTTCCCCACTCACCTCCTGACTTTGGCTGGGGTAGCAACTACAGATCCAAGCAGAGAGCGTCAGGGAGCACCCTGAGTGTCTTCTCAGCCCTTTGTCTGACCCTGTTTCCCACAGGCAGGGAGCCTGATGAGGCGAGGTCTGGCTGAGGTGCTCCTGCTGCCCTCCCCACCCCACCGGGCAGGGGCTGTGCGTCAGCCTCCCGGGACATCTGCTGATGAATTTTTCATGATGAGGTGGCCGTGCCTCCTCAGGCAGCCATATGGCCCCACGTTCTCCAGCAGGGCTGACACAGCCACCCTGCTCCGCCGTCCAGACTTTGAATTTCAGGGACATGTTCCATGAGCAGATTTTTGGCACCTTCTTAAGCGCACCTCTGACCCGCGCTGAACAAATTTGGATATACAAATCCTCCAGGAGATTTTTTGAGATCTCTTTCTCCCAGCTGGACAGTTCATCATGGCAAAGACCACAAGACTTTCCTCCACCAAGCTGTGGCCGACAGCCAGCTGGTGCAAAATGTGTTTATTCTCCTCTCGCACTCTCGAGCCATGTGGAGGGATTGGGTTCTGTTTCCAAGAAGCAATCACTGGAATGAAAAGCCCAGGCTAAAAATGATACTTGCTGGTTTTCACTGTAATTTCTTTTATGTTCTTTTCCTAATCTTTATTTGGCAACTATCATCCTAAAAGGTTTTTCACACTTATTTAACTTCTAAATTAAGCACCACTTAATTTTGGGGCATAGTCCAAAATGCATTGTAGCACAAAACAAGTAGAGCAGATGAAGAACTGTGCATCTCATTTTCACCCCGCTGAAAATAAAACCAACAGTAGAAAACCATATATCATGGAAACAGAGGGATGGGAGTGATGTGAAGAAACCAGCTCCTCCAGCCCTTGAAGCTGCCACTCCACCAGCATTTGCATGATTGGGCCATAAATGTTTCCAAATGGCAAATTCCTGACTTTCCGCAGGTCATTTCCTCTGGACCATTGGTCATCCACCTCTAGCCAAGAATTGCTGTGTCCCCCGGGACTTATGAGAGCAGTTGGTAATAATTAGCTGGAGTTAAGGAAATGACAGTCAAGAGCAGTGAGGTGAGGCTCTGGCTCGCAGGGTGTGAATGAAGCAGGTCAGAGAGAACAGGGCAGACCCTGAGTCACACCAGGTGGGGACATGTTCCAGGTGGGGGGACCTCTGAGCAGGACCCCAGACTCTTTGCCCTGCTCTCCTGGCCCTGAGTTCTCTAGACAATGCCAGTACCCATGAGGGCTGGGAACAACCTTTAGTGATGGAGGCAAAATGCATCAAATCCTTCCACTGGTGGACCCCCATTTCTCTGAGCTGCCCTTTGCTACCAGGACCCAAATAACCCCCCTCTTGCTGCCCATCCTTTTGCAGTTTTAGCTCCAGCTGAGCTTTAGGCTCAATTTCATCCCTGTGTGTCCAAGTGGTGATGATCTGTTCTGTCCTCCCAGCTTCTTCCCAGCCTGCTCTCTTCTTCCCCAGGACACCCCGTGCCCAGCCCACTTGCCTCCCAGTCCCTTCACAACAGCAGGGATGTCTCCCTGCAAGTTTTCTTTAAAATCAGCCTGACCACCATCCCCTCATGGTGTTCCAGGTCCAGTGGCCCCTCTCCCAGTGGGACGAGGCCAGCTCTGCCACTACTGCCAGTCTTGGGCACAGACCTGCCCTGTGTTCACCCCACAGCCTTGCCATTGATACACCCTGGGCCCTTCGTGGATGTGAGTGTGGTGCCATCCCCACGCAGCCAAAATTCCCAGAGGACCAGGGCTGGAAATGGGGAGACCAGCAGTAATGGAAGGAAGTGGAGACTGAGGCAAACTCCTATTTAAATGGGGTTTGCATTTAACTTCCTTTGAAAAAGCAGCAGCACTGGAAACACGTCTGGGCAGGCAGGAATGGGAGCAGGGGGTGGGTGGTAGGACTCGGGAGCAGGGAAGGGGCTTGCTCCCGGATTTTAGGTCTAATGATGAAAGTGGGTGGCACCCTGGAACAACATGTGGGTGCTCAGGGAGCAGCGGAAACAATGGGATTCCCCATCCTGTTGTTCCCTGAGTCTGGTGAGTTCCTAAAACCCCAACCCAATCCCTACAGCTCAACAGAAAACGCTTGTTTTCCTGCTGAGTCCCTTCCCCCCACTGCAACAAACATTTTGGTATGCATATCCTTGAGTTCGCAGGGCTGGCTCTTTCAGAGTTAACTAAAAAACTATGGAAATACTCTTTCAAAAAAGAAACTGAAGCACATCCTTTCCGAAAACACCAAAATAATTCATGCAAATTTTCTCCCAAACCCTCCGACCACGTTTTTTTGCCCAAACTCCTTGTCGAACTTGCCACAAAGCCCCGAACGGTTTTGTGTGCTGCAAACCCACGCTGTGGGTGAGCGATCCGTTCAACCAGAGTGGGGTCAGGGGCAACAACACTCCACCAGTGTCCCCCCTTGTCCCCAGAGGCAACACCCCACCGGTGTCACCCCTTGTCCCCTTTCCCCCCACACTTGCTCCCTCGTGGTAGGTTAACCATCAAGCGGCTGGGAGCGGGTACGTGTAATCGGGCACCCCAGGGTGGGAGCCTGGCTTGACTTCAGAGCTCCTGATAAGCACAAGACAACCCGCAGGCTCCTGCGGACGCGCTCGGGGGTGGCACCGTGGGCTCGGGAAGCAGCCGGTGCTGGAGCGCACGTGTTTTAGTCAAACAGGAAAGTTACAGCAAGGGGAACCGTGTTTGTGAGTTGTGGGTGGGTTGCATGAAAAAGAGGCAAAAAAAAAAAAAAAAGTCGCTTTTCCCTGCCGGTCTGGGTAAATGTTTAATCCCCGAGCGCGGAGAAAAAGCAGCTCAAAAGTGCTTTTTTTTCTTAGCAAGTCTGAACCAGTCAGCCTGGTGCCTCCTCCCTCCGGCTCACACCCTTCCTCCCACCGCTCCGGAGCAACATCCCAGCCGGCTACGAGGTGCAGCTGGGCATCCAGGGCAGCAGGAGCCAGACCATAGCGGTGTCCGACAGCCAGAGGAGAGGGACTGGGAAGTTTGTGTGCCCGGGTCTGGCTCCCACGCTCTCGGCTCTCCTGCGCGACTCCGGCGGCTGAAGTGACCGGGATGGGGTCCCCGCACTGGAAAAGGCTCTGCCTTTTGCTCCTGGCAGGTTTAACATCCTCCCTGCTCCTCTACAGCCACTACTACACTACGGTGGAGTCGCCCACCAGCCAGAGGATCATAGCCAGGTAAGCGGGGACGGGGAATGGGGAGGGGGGAGGGAGGCAGGGATGTGCAAATCCAGCAGGAGGTACCCTGCCCTGGGATGGGGAGCGGGGACCGGGGTGCCAGTGTGGGGCCCTTAGGGCGGGTTATCCCAGCTGTGCCCCCGGTCGCTGGCTGTTTTGGAAAATGTGCTCGCAGCAGGCTCTGCCCCCACTCCTTGGAGCCTCGAGCACCGGGTCCTGCCCACGGCCACCAGCCGAGCCCGGGGGTCTGCAAGGTCCGCACCTGGGTGCAGCCCATCACGGTGCAGAGAAACTATTCCTGGGTCCAGGGGCGGCCGAGGGTCCTGCTCGGCCCGGGCACGATCAAACCCCCTCCAGCTGCTGACCAAACCCAGGTGCAGAGCTGGGAGTTGGACTCCATGATCCTTGCGGGTCCTTTGCAACTCGGTATATTCTGTGAAACTCCCTGCGAGCCCCGCATGTCCCCGCTGGGCTCATGGAGAATCGGAGCTGATTGTCCTTGGGGGGAGGTTTGGCCCCCGTGGAGCTGCACTGACCCCCACACTGTAGGGCCAGGNGCAAACTCGCAGGCTTTCAGCATTTCCCGAACTCCAGCAATTTGCATCTTCCCCTGCCTTGCCTGCATCCTCCAAGCTCCCCAAGCCCCTTCCCGACCCTCCCCGGTGCCAAGCGGGACGGAGTGCTGGGGTTCCCCGGCGAGTGGGGATAAGCGGGCAGGGGGTCAGGGATCCTGCACAGCACTCGGGCTGCGGGACCAGCCGCCCTCTGCAGCATCAGGTGATGTGCCAGGAGAGCGCTGTGGGTGTCCCTCCCCTCCTCCTGGGTGCTCTGGGGTGCCGTCGATGTGACAGCCCAGCTGCCTGTGTGCTGCCCTGGAATGGGGGATACCGTGGGGGATGGAGCTGGTCCTGCATAGGGTGAACTGAGGGAAGGCAGGTTTGCACTGGGAGTTGCTGGGGATGCAGCTGGATGGCCTGCCCTGGGGTTCAGACGCTGCCTCTTCCCTAGGTGGGAGCTGGGGGGCTCTTCTTGCCCCATCCCATCCTGCCCAAGGCAGAGCTCCCCTCTCCTGCTGGGCTTGCCTTCCTTAGCTGGAACCACACAGTGCTCAGGGGCACATCCCAGCTGGGGTGCAGAGCAGCTCCCCACAAAGAGCTTGATGTCCACGAGAGGGAAAACTGAGGACTGTGAGGGCAGCAGAACGTGTGCAAAGACCACATTGGAGCTAGGAATGGAAACCAGCCATGCCCTGGCACAGGATCCATGGCCCAGCCCAGAACCAGGGGGTGAAGGAAAGGCATGGGATGGAAGCCAGGAGTGGGTTCCCCCCACCACATGTCAGGTTGCCACTTGTTAACCCTGCCTGGACCAGCCCCAGGTCACCTCTCCAGCAAAGCCGGTCTGGGATCCAGCCCTGTGACAGGTGGGTCAGCTTGTCCGGCCCCAGAGAGGAGCCCAGGGTGAGACAGTGCAGAGCTGATCTGTGCTCCAAAGTTCTCCTGGACTCTCCTCTTGGCTTTAGTCCAGCCTTTCAAGATAAACCCAAATACGCAGGTCCTGTTGGCTCTGATTCCCTGTGTTTTACAAACATGGTGCCCCATGCCTGAGTTGTGCACCTGGAGGAATCAGCACTGCCCTGCCAACAGATGTGGGGCTGAGTCTGGAGGTGGAACTGGGATGGCTGGTGTTCCACCTGGCTGAGGTGCCACTGAAGAGCTCTCACTTCCCCCTCTGCCTGCTGGCTCAGGAGGCTCAGGGTGTTCCTGTGTGGGTGCAGGTGACAACGTTTCAGCAGGGAGGTTTGTGTGAGCAGTGCCTCCCTACATATGTACAGGGGGATGAAGGGGGCTGGAAGCTGATCCCCCGATGGATGCTGGCTGCTGTCAGCACCAGATCACCCCAGGACCAGACACCCATAGCAATGCTGAGTCCCCCTCCAGTTCAGCACAAAGGTGGTGGCAATGGTGAGGCCCTGTGGAGATGGGTGGAATGCCCTCATCCCCCCAGAGCCAGCCACACAGGGATGGAGGGAGCCAAATCCCTGAAGCCCCCGGGATTTGGCTGGGCACAGTCCTGTCCCACTCCCTGCCCGTCCATCTCTCCCAAACCCCCCTGGTGAACTGCTGGCTGCACTTATGGCTTTATTATTAGGGCTGACAGCATGAGCACTGAGCTCTGCCCAGCCTTTCCATGCTGCTCCAGGTCTGCACCAGGGAAAGATGCTTCCTGGAGCTCAGCCCTTCACAGCAGGATGGAGCAAAAGCCTCCAAGAGCAGGTTCTTGTTGCTGCTTTGGCTCCCTCAAATGTGGGGCCCCGGGAGCGTTTCATGTAGATAAGGCCAGAGTGTGTGCTCACAACACTCATACACAGTGTTATCTTCCGGAAATTAAGGATGGCCACGGACCAAAACCATCACATTTGTGAATGTCCCAATAGTGAGGGAGCACACCCAGGCCTGGCTGGCTCTGCTGCCACTGCCAATGCCAGGGCAGCCACAGCCACTCCTTCCCAGAGCCCCATTGTGCATCGGTCGATCCCGGGGAGGGTTGTCATCTTCTGAGTCAACCAACCATCACGAGGTGCTTCACCACATCCTGGCAGGTGACGTCAAAGCGCTTGGCTCCTTGTCACACCACTGATCGGCTTTCTGGTGGGGGGCCAGCTGCCCCACGCCCTTCCTGGCAAGATTGGGGCAGTGGCGGTGCTGGGAAGCTGGTTCTGGCACCCACAGCTGGGATTTGAGCGCAGGGAGGTGCTGGCACTGGTTTATCAGTTCAGCATAAGTCCTGCAAGAAACGATGAGCAAGTGCCACCCGCTGTGGCTGGCCATGGGTGGAGGTGGGTCCCAGCCCCCATGGAATGCAATCAGGAGCCAGCCTGCCAGTGTGACCGTGTCCACCTTGGTACAGATGGGCTGAGCCCCTCAGAGCTCCCACAGCATCCCTGGAACCTCAGTAAGTAGTACAGCACCCTTCCTCTGCCAGTGCCCAGGGCTTTGCCTGGTCCTGCAGGGACTGGGATGAGCCATGAGAGTCTGTACCATGAAACAAGAGTGGGAAAGCTTGGAGGGCTGGATGGGCAGAGATGTGCAGCTGAGGCTCGTGAGCCTGATAGGAAGGGGTAGGGAGGTGGTGGGGCTGGGAGAGGCTGTTTGGCTGCACCTGAAGCTTGGACATGGTGGGTGAGGGTTTGGGATTTGCTGGGCTGCACCTCTGCAGCCAGAAAATGAGTGTGTGGCCAACCCGGGGGCTTTGCATGCAGGGAGTTCAGTGCTTTGCAGGAGCCAGCTCTGGGTTTGGAGTAGGGAGGTGTCTTCAGTCCCTGGTCTGTCAGTTGGGTGGTGGGAGTGTTGATAAGCTCCTGGTGGTGAGGCACCTGCGCTGGGGATTGCCTACATTGTGAGATGGAGGCAGCAAGCAGGGCTGGGAAGGTTGCTGAGGTAAGATCCCTGGATCCCTGGGCAGTTTGCCTTGGCTGAGCTGACTTGGCATCCAGAGATCTCCTGGTAGGTCCTGTGAGACACTTGTGTGGATGGGCTTTGCTGTGATGGGTGTGCCTTGGTACTTGGGCTGCAAGAGCAGCCTCCAGTGTAAATGCCAGGTCTGGTACAGTCTTTTATGGCCTTGACTTTGCTGTGCACAGACCCTGTGCTCTGCTTTGCAAGCTGAAGGAACAGGCAAGGTTGGTCAGGCTGGGGTTAGTTGGATCCTTACAGGGATAACAACAGAAAGGTCCTGCAGCTCCAGCATCTCCCTTGATGGACCCTCTTGGGGATTTCCCTCCCTCCTCTCTGCTAGCTCAGTTGATCCCAGGGTGAGCCTCAAGGATGCACTGGCTGCCTGCAAGGAGAGGTGGGGCTCACACTGTGCTGACCCTGGGCTGTAGCGTTGTGTTTGGAGTGGTGGAGGCTTTACAGGGCTCTGCTCCTGCTGGGAACCTGCCTTTCCATGGGACTGAGGCAAGATGCAATGGATTGATTTGAAGAACTGCCCTGCTCTGCTGGCAGAGCTCAGCCTCCAGCACAGGGAGACACCTTCCCCCTCAGTGTCCTGTATGGAGCTGGCAGTGCTGGGATGGTGCAAGGACGGAGCTTGGACTAAAGCCTGCTGGGCACTGCCTCCCTGTCCATGCCTAGGGAGATGCTCCATCCCCCAGTGCCAGACCCCAGCAGGGCACTGGGCTGACCCCCTATGTCATGGGGTAGCCCCAGAGGGGCATGGAGAAGCGTTTGGGTGGCAAACAGGTATGGACCCACTCCCAGGCAGGGCTGTGGGCACTGCTGGTGTTGACAGGGGCCATGGCAGGGACAGAAACCCAATGCCTGCTGTGCCAGGCAGTGTCGCGCCAGCAGGTCTGGGGGGGGAGGCAGAGCTCCGCTCCCCACCTGCCTCTACCTGTCCCCAGGCTCCCAGGCAGAGATCCCGTAACAAGGGGCCCTTGTCTCCTCCACAATACTCCCCTTCTGGCCTGAGCACCTGCTGGCTGTGCTGGCGGTGGCGCCGGGGGGCTCTGAAGGGCCTTTCTGTACGGGGATGAATGGAAGCCTGTTCCCCTCCGGTGGGCTCCTACCTCCTGCTTGCCAGGCTGCAGCCCTGCCCATCCCCAGCCCCAGTTCTCCCCCAGGGGGCTGGGTCAGTTCTGCCTGGCCCCTTGGGGCTCAGGCACCCCAAACTGGGCTGCCCTTGCCTTTGTCCCCCAGTGCTAAATGAAGGATTAGGGCATGCCCCAGCCACCCCATGGCAGAAGGGGTCTCATACACCACAAGACCCTGCAGATCCCCATTGCCGATTGCTTCACCAGTGTGACAACTAAATGTGTTCTGCTAGCCTGTCCAGCTTTTCCCAGCCCAGTCCAACTTTGACTTGGGAATGGTGAGATGGTGGGAAGAGCCAGGGTGGTCTCAGCAGGATTCCCCCAAGGCTGCAGGCTAGGCTGGGTATGAGTTTTGGTGTGTGGGACTCCTGGAGGTGGGTCCCACCAGGAGACAGCACCTGCTTTCTGCACAAACCCCGTATTTTGCACATCTGTGGTTCTCCACTTGCAGAAAGACAGAGAGACGGGGTGGGTGGGCGCAGGCAACAGTGGAGGGGAGACAATCACAGAGGACATGGTGCTGTGCTGTGGCTCCTGAAGGTGTGGGGGTGCTGGGGTGCTCAGTGTCACCTCCTCAGCTGAGCCCTCCATGTCTCCTCCCAGCCTGCTGCAGCCAGAGCCGCTGGTCCTGGGACCATCAGGGACACCACACCACAGATGGGCCCTTGGAGGCAGCTTGGAGAGGTAAGGGGGGAAAGATGCCCTGCAATCCTGGCACAAGCTGGGAGCCCCCTGCCCACTGTGAGGTTCCCCAGGGCGCAAGTGATGGGATTTTAACTCTGCCATATGTTTTCCCTGTTCCAGTGGAGATTCCTTCAAGCCCTCTGCAGAGCTGGAGGAGCCCGAGCCCAGCAGAAAGCAGGTAATCATTAGCACAGCACAGTCACGTCCATGGTACCACTCTATGCTGGGTTTTGTTGGTTGAAGGGCTAGGTGGGGAAGCTGAGGAGGAGCAGCAACCTCTGGAAGGAGTTTGCAGAGGAACAACCTTGTCCATCCACACATGTGGGTCTCCCCAAGCCTCCCTGCTGCCATTCCCCAGTGTGGCAGGTGGAGCCAGCGTCACCCACTCCCTCCAACCCTGTGACTCCCAGGCCACCAGCCAGGGCTGGAGACCCATGAGGGTGGACCCAGGCTCTGGGGTGGGACTGTTCCTGAGCACTGGGGCTGTTCTCATACAGCACAGCCCTTCAGTGGGGTGCCCACACCTGAAGGTGCCGAATCTTTCACGCTCTCAGGTGACCATGTAACCTCTGGTCCTTTCAGCCACACTGAGTTGGGTGCCAAAGGGTGTTTTGCAGCAGGAAGCCAAGGCACAGGGCAGTGCCCTGCCTGGGTGACCCAGTAGAATATGTGGTGGACAAGGGGCATTTCTATCCCTGGATTTGTCCTCTCCTTGGTGCCTCCTGAGGGGTGGAGGTGTCTCAGGGAAGGCAGACCCAGGCTGGAGACTGAGCTGGGGTCCTCCTCCCTCCCAGTCCAGCACCTGCCTGCACTCAGTGATGGCCAGAGCAAAGGCAGACCCCAGATTTGGGGAGATCTTCCGCTTCGACACCCCTGTGCTGATGTGGGACCAGCACTTCACTCTGGAGACCTGGAACAGGCTGAAGAGTCGACACGTCCCCTACGGCTGGCAGGGCTTGTCCCTTGCAGGTACACACCCAGCTGGGATGGGGGTGGCAGCAGATGGGGTGATGGGAGGATGTGGGGCAGCTTGGGGACCCAGCAGAAGGAGCTGGTGACATGAGACAGGCAGAGAAGGCTGCAGAGGAGCCAGGGACCTTGATCTCTTCCCACTCCACCTCCCGGGGCACGGGGTGGAGGGCACGGCTTTGCAAATACCACTTGCTGCATCTTGTGACATTTTCCCCACATAAAAGCTCCAGTGTCTTCATGATTATTAACTGGGGCCGGAGGAGCTCAGACAACCCACTCCATTGTTGTGGATGGAGATTGTTTCCCTTCCCACCCCAAACCCACTCTTTGCTCTCCCTGTCAGCCACCAGTTTCAATCCCTGGGCTGGGAAGTGCTGGAGACAGCAGAGGGGGAGCAAACTGTTGGCAGTTCCAAAGAGACGTTGTGAGGAGGGGAACATGGCCAACGTGGGCAGTAGGGCTGGTGCTGGAGATATTTGTGTGTGCTCCCATGCCTTGCACAGCCTTGGGTGCCACTGTTTGGAGCAGGGGTAGGAAGATGGGTGACACAAAGCCTGGGAGAACAGGGACTGCCTGGTGTCCCCATATCCACCTTTAGGCCCCTCCTGCATGGGGATGGTGTGAGTTTTGCATACTGCTCCTGGACGTGCTCCGTGCCAGCTCGGTGCTGTTGCACACTGTGATGTTCACATGGGCTCACACACACACACCCCTTTTCCCCACTGACTGCTCCCATTCCTGCTCTGTTCCAGTGGTGGGCAGCACCCTCCGGCTCCTCAACGCCTCTGCCAACAGGCACCTCTTGGACAGGGCAGCCTTCCACGGGGGCTGTGTCCGCTGTGCCGTGGTGGGCAACGGGGGCATCCTCAATGGCTCACGGCAGGGCAAGGCCATCGACGCACATGACCTGGTGTTCAGGTATGGATGGGTCCTGGGCAGGATGGGGCCCTGGGTGCTGAGGAGGGTCCAGCCCTGGACGTTTATCTCCTGCTTTTCCCGCAGGCTCAATGGTGCTGTGATCAAAGGCTTCGAGGAGGACGTGGGCACCAAGGTCTCCTTCTACGGCTTCACAGTGAACACCATGAAGAACTCCCTCATTGCCTATGAGGAGTACGGCTTCACCCAGGTCCCCCAGGCCAAGGTGAGACCCTGAGGGCTTGTTGAGGAGCTGGTCCCAAATTGTACCTTGAGGCTGAGCTTGCCCCCCAAACCTTCTCTCCGTCTTGGGAGCCCTCAGTCCTCGCCTGTTAGCATGGGCAGTGCCCTGTAAGGCCCCTCCAGGTGCCACGTCTGTGCCCCCATTGCAGGACCTGAAGTACATCTTCATCCCCTCGGATATCCGTGACTACATCATGCTGAGATCAGCCATCCAGGGCAGCCCAGTGCCCGAGGGCTCAGACAAGGGGGATGAGTGAGTAGACCCCCAGAGCCCCTCCAGCACCCTCAGTGATGCAGGCATGATTTGCCTGCCCTTACCCCAATGTCTGTCCCTGCTGGGACAAACCCCAGGTAGTTCCAGGACTCCTGTGACACAGTTTTGTCCTTCTTGCCCTGCCGCAGGCCACAGAAGTATTTTGGACCGGAGGCATCTGCAGAGAAGTTCAAGCTGCTGCATCCTGATTTCCTGCAGTACCTGACAGCAAGGTGAGGATGATGAGGATGGTGGTTGCTGTCTGGCTCTGCTCCAGGCTGGACTCAGACCACCTACCTCTTTCTAGTACAGACCAGTGGCTGCTCAGCATCAGAGTTCATCCCCAGTCCTGCCCAGACAATGGAATCACCTCTGCCCTGCTTTCTGCAGACAAGGCTGTGGCACCTCTCCCCTGCCATTCCTGCTCACTGCAGCACAGCTCACATCCCCTCCTACACCTGCCTGTGCTCACCTGGCACCTATTCCCCGAAATAAATTACATTTTGTCCCAGCCTAAGAGGAGCAGAGGTAGAGCCCAGTGGGAATGTCTTTTCCTGCCTTTCATGAAAGCAGGCACCTAGAGAGGTGCAGAGGGGTGCCTTTTACCAACCTGTAGCAAATGAGCTCAGCCTTAGTAGCAACCATCAGAGAATCCACCCAAGCCCTGCATTTCACTCGGTGCTCCTGCCTTCCCAGGGTCTGGCATTACTGAGTGTACAGTGGGGGCTGGGTGGGTGTGGGTCTGGGGGCTGCAGGGCCATGCCAGGGCCATGCCAGCCGTGACCCCCAACCCCTGCCGTGTCCACTGCCAGGTTCCTGCGGTCAGAGCTCCTGAACACACAGTACAGCTCCCTCTACATGCCCAGCACCGGCGCCCTCATGCTCCTCACTGCACTCCACACCTGCGACCAGGTAAGAGGCCACGGGGCCACCTTCGTGCTGCAAACAAAGAGGTTCCACCCCTTTGGCAGCTGTGGAGGGACCAGTGTGTCCCTACATGTCCCCTGTCCCTGGGGGAGGGGATGGACCCCTCGAGGCTGAGCCCTGACCCCATCCTTTGTCTGTCCCTCCCCACAGGTCAGTGCCTACGGGTTCATCACAGCCAACTACGAGCAGTTCTCAGACCACTACTTCGAGGGGGAGAAGAAACCGCTGGTGTTTTATGCCAACCATGACATGATGCTGGAGGCAGCACTGTGGAGGAGTCTGCATCGGGCCGGCATCATCACCCTCTACCAGCGGTGAGGCCAGGAAGTCGCCCACAGGGGCAAATCCAAGGACTCCTGTGGCTCTTCTCCTCTTTCCAGAGGGGTCTCCCCAGCTGGCCAGCCAGCCCACAGAGCAGACCTGCCCCCTGCAGCTGGCAGTGAGGGTAAGGGGGAAGCTGAAGCTGGTAGAGAAATGTTGCATTTCCCCAGGGATCTGAAACGTTTGAAGGCTCACTGTGATTGAACGTGGCCTTTGGGGCACCAAGAAGCACCACAGCATGTAGCTGTGACTTGCCAGCCCCATGAACATGGCTGTGGGACAGCAGTGGCCCCTGTGGAGCACAGGAGGGGCGTGGTGATGCTGGAAGAGGATGCTGGAAAACACCCTTCACCTTGCCATCATGCTCCAGCTTAAATGTGTCACTGTGGTGGGACAACAGGCAGGATGAATGCTTGAAGACCAAATCATCTAGCTGAGAGAAAGGTGGTGTGCTTGGAGAACACCTCTCCCAGAGTGCAGAAAGCCCCAGCTCCAGCCAGCTGTGTTTGCCGTGTTCCAGAAGGATGTGTTTGTCTCTGTGAGACAGTGGTGTGGCTGCTCTCTCCTGTGACAGACACAGTGTCCCCTGTCACTGTCCCCTTCTCTAGGTCTGGTGTTCTCAGACAAGGGTGGGTTTTAAAAGCCATCAGCTAAAAGTAGGGTCATGGCAGCCCAGCCAGGACACCAGGAATGTGTCCAGCCCTGGAGCAGCCTGGAGATGATGCTGGACTGAAGCCACATGTGTGGCACTGGGTTTGTTGGGCTTTTCTTGCACAGGGACCCCGAGTGCTTTGAGGCAGCCCTGTGCCAGGTGGGTCATAAGTGATCATCACTCTTTTACTTTCCTCCCTAAAACCCCCGAGGAGGTGAAGGTCTTGAACCCTTCAGTTACCCTGTGTACACCAGCTCTGCTCAGGGAGACCCACTGGGGAGGCCCCTCTAGCTGGAGGGGGCTGGAGAGTGAATACAGAGCAGTGTAATCCAAGACACTTCCTCACTTTGTGTAATTACATAAATGTTGAATGATTGTTTTCTTCAATGCCTGTTTCTATTGTTTTGATGAAGTGGGTGGGGGTGAGACCCCATCTTCCTACATCCTGCACCAGTGGAGCAGGAGCAGAGTGAACCTTCAACTGGGGAACAGCCCCACATGTAGGGATGGGAGTGGTGTTACATCACAGAGACCTGGGCTGGCAGGGAGGCCTGGTAGCTCTGAGCATGGCCCTTTTCCACTTGGAATGCTATTTGCAGTATGAGGTTGCTGTACAGAGATGGCAAAAGATACCCTGGCCATGAGCCAGAGAACCTCTAAACCCCCTCAAGCTCTCAGCAGGCTGCTTCCAGCCAGTTCACCTCCAGGTTAGGCTCCGAGCCTGCTTCAGATGTAATCTCTAGCTTGGGGCCCATCTTGTGTTCCCACGTCTCAAATTAACCTTTGTTCCCATCAGAGCCACCTCACACTGGTACCCCAGCAGCCTGTTAGGCCTGTTTTGTATTTGCAAGCACTCAGCAAAACCTCTTTCGTGACAAGAATGAGCCTGATCCTCACCTTACCTGGCCAAGACACTCCAAAACCTCCTCAAACCTGCTCTGGCCAAGCCTCAGGTGACATCAGCAGCGCCTTGAGATACAGGGCAGGAAGAGCAGGGTCACAGGGCAGCATCCTGCCCACAGTCATCCAGCTCATGGGCCGAGGTGTTTGTGCACATCAGAACAACACTGTTCATCTTCCTCTCCCCTCTCAGGGAGGTTTTCCCAGCCAAAGGTGGAGCCTGGTGCTGGAATTAACTCCATTTTAAGGACTTGCCAGGCAATAACCCTGATGGCTGCACATCCTTAGCTCTGAACTCCCAAGCAGACCACAAGAATCATTTCTGTCACCAGATCTGGCTTAGCCATAAGTAGTTTTGTCACCAAACAAAAAACAACTTGAACTCAGGATTTTCCATAACTTGTTTTATTCTGGAACATAAGAAACTGGGAACCATTTTTTGTTCCAGCCAGGTCCTAGTGGGGGAAAAAAAAAAAAAGACTGTCAGAGCAAAGCAACTGTCAGCTGTGAAGTTCCTGATTTGCACTATTTAATCTTGACTACACATCTCAGCAGAGAAAAACTTGCTCCCACCCAAGCCAATAGCATTAGTACCCAAATCCTCTTTGGTTTTAGTGGTAATTTACCCATGGTGTGGTTGCAGCAACCCCTGAGCAGTGAGGAGGAACCCGTGGTTACGCAAGGTGGCCATTTCACAGTTTCCAAAGACTTATCAGTGGCCATCTCTGACAATCAGTCCAGAACAATCTTCCTTCTGTTGATTCTAGAGCTGGAAGACATCACAAAGCAAGGCTGTAACTGTTTTCCTAAAGAAGTCTGTTCTGAAACAATTCCTGCCCCTCTAATCTAAAAGCACGGAGTAGCTTTTACTTTTCCCATTTATCACCAGGCTGCCTCTTCACCTTTCCCCCCCTCATTCCCTGGAAGCCAAAAGCCCCATGTGCTTCTCCCAGTGCCTGATCCTGCTTGGAATACAGCTGTATAGCCAGAGCACCCGATGTGACTGCTGCTTTGTGGTCCCATTCCCTCCCCACTCACATACCAACCTTCCTATCTTCAGACGTTTCCTGTCATCAGCTTTGCCGGCTCAGCCCGTCAGAAATTGTTACTGACCTTCTGCAAACAAAGAAATTCTGTTAAATAAAGCGTAAAATCATTTAGCAGAATGCAGCTGTCAGCTGCCTGGAGACAAAGTGCTGTTACAGCCTGTGTACTCAATGACTGTACATCAAGCAAAGATAAAAAATGCATTGCTTATCTGCCCTTCAACCTGCCACTGTTTGCTTAAGGAACTTAAAAGCTCTTTGCAGCTCTAAACTGTGCTATGACAACAGCAGCTCATGCCTGGGCTGCAGGGAGCTGGGTCTGGGACCACACTTTTGTCACAGGGTGGCAGGACAGGGGACACATGCTGTGTTTGCCCCACTGGTGCCACTTGGGTCTGTGGAGTCTCTGCAAGGGGCAAGAGACCCCATTAAGGGAAGTACAAGAGCCTCAGTGGAATTTTTTCCTCACAGCTGTGTCAGACAGGGATAACATCACATCACAGGCTCAGTTTCTCTCTGGCCCTTGTCTACACAAACCCCTCAAGTTCACAGAACCACACACAGCACAGACCCCCAGCTGCTGCCCTGCTGATGGCCAGTATTTTTCCTGGAAGAGCCTTCAAAGATTAGGTATTCTGCTTAGCACATGACTCATGCTGCCTACAGATCTGGCATATAATTAATGAATTTTAAACAAGCAACATACATACAACACTGGAGAATTCTCTTACCAGCTTAGGCCCAACTTAGCAGCTGCCCTCCTGCCAAAGCTGTGTTTGGGCAACAGCAGCTCCAGGACTCTGCAGGACCATTTCCTCCTAAATACAAATTACAATGAAAACTGTCAACAAAAGTGCTTTAAATAGTTTGTCCTCCACTCATTTCCTCCCCACCCCTTCAAAAAAATCAGCCCTGGGTCACAGAGCAAGAATTGGAGGCGGAAATTCTCCAGAGACGGGCAATTTTTGTCTCACAAACTTAGCAGAGCAAAAACCTGTCCCTCAGACACAGAGCAG
>WBMV01005970.1:198863-231509 GCA_013396655.1 Campylorhamphus procurvoides | reverse complement strand
TGCTTTAAATAGTTTGTCCTCCACTCGTTTCCTCCCCTCCCCTTCAAAAAAAATCAGCCCTGGGTCACAGAGCAAGAATTGGAGGCGGAAATTCTCCAGAGACGGGCAATTTTTGTCTCACAAACTTAGCAGAGCAAAAACCTGTCCCTCAGACACAGAGCAGTGTTTGCCAGTGGGCTGTCTCACTCACAGACAAGAAACTTCGGGAGGTGGATGCTATTTAAATCCTTGCTTAGGAAAAAAACCTACCAGCTCTCAGACACTGGTAGTTTGGACCCTGTTGTTTCAAGCTGCCATCCTCCTCCTCCAGAAACATCTTAATCCAGCTCCCTCCTTGCACACAAGAATAATCCATCCATCCATCCAGGGTATAATTTGTCTATGGCTTTATCTTGAGAAATGCATTCATCAGACCTCAGACAGACACATCCCCTCAGGAAGAGCATTCTTCAGGTTGTGTCCTTCCTAGGATGATCCTCTGGGGCATGTGAACTGCTCCTCCCCACCCCCAGCAACCTGATGCAAGTCTGAAACTGTCCCAGAGCACCTCCAGGTAGGCAAACAGGGCAATTATTCTTTCACTACGTCTATTCCTGTGACAGACACAGTTATGAGATGAGCTGTGTCAAGTGTCTCCATAATGGGCTGTCACTCAATCCCTCCTACCTCTAATCCCTTCTCCTCTGGCTCATCTTTGACCACGCTGACAAGCAGGTACTCTGCTGGCCACCAACACCAGTGAAACTCCCATTCATTCCGTGCTGCCTTTCAGTTTATGCTGTGGCAGCAAAGGGCACCACACTCGGGTGGCAGCTGCAACAAAACTACGCCCTTGATTGGTTTAATTACATTAATCAAGCCTTGGGTTTTTATATCATCTGCCAGGAGCCCTAGAGACAGAAGGGTATCACCTGACACACAAAAATGACTCTTACTTCCATAGCCCAGCAAAAAGAGAGCTGCTGATGTTTCTCACCACGGTGCAGGTGTGCTGTCAGTCCATCTCCAGTAGATAAATCACCTCCGCAGCCAGCCGAGGGTTTCCACCCTCTCCTGACACCGGGCCATGCTCTGAAAGCGAGGAACAATACAGAGTTAGTTCATGCAGCAAACCCTTCCTTTACCCTTGCGCCTTTAACGCTGAGCCTCAGAGCGACATTTCCACAGAGGGAAACACCCGATTCAGACAGGGATAACTTTTATCATCACCAGCTCAGCTTCCAGAGCCCCCAAACCCCGGGTCCCGCAAGGCCAGCCCGACACCTGTGGGCACACCTGGGGGCTCCGAGACACCCCCGATGGCAGCGCTGGGGCCGAACCCTCAGCTGTCCCCGAAACGCTCCCATAAGCCGAGTCAAACCCGAGCTGCGGATCCCGCACCGACCCGGCCTCGCTTCCTCGGGGGGAGGGGGGGGCACCATTCCTCGCCCCCTACTCACCCATCGAGACCTCGCCGCAGCTCTCCGAGCGGTCCGAGCGGTGCACCGGAGTCCCCCGCATCCCCTCCCGCCTCCCCCGCGCTCCTCGGTGCCGCCGTGGCCACGGATGGCGGCGGATGGAGGCGGGCCTCGCTCACCGCACGCCGCCCTGCCCGCCGCCATGCTGTCCCCGTGGAGGGAGGGGCGGGCGCGCCGCGGGGGCTCATGGGAGCTGTAGGCGCGTCCCGCGGGGCATCATGGGAAATGTAGTTCCCCGTCCGCGCATCCCGCTCATTAATGGCATTTGTTAATTACTTATTAGTTCTCCGCGTTCCCCGTTCGCTAAGGAAGGGGGTGTGACTGTGCTTAGCGCCGCTGAGCACCGCCAAAGGCTGAACGAGCTCGTGGAGGAAGGGGCTAATTAGCTGGAGATGGGGATTAGCCAGGGATTAGTTAGTGAATGGATGTGCCGTGCCTTGAATAAGCGATGTTTCCATTCCGGGATTGTCCTTGGCTGTTAAAACCTGACAAGAAACCCACAGGATCCTGTTTAGCTTATATATGAACCCATAAATGGAATTACAACTTACAGATCCTATTTACCTTCCATATGAAGCCTGGGTGAACAATAACACAGTGTGAGCAATAACACAGTGTGAACAATAACACAGTGCGAACAGAACCAAGGGGAGGGGAAAGAAGAATTGCTAATATCCACTTTCTTGCCCCGCAGGTTTCTCCACCCTTGCAGAGTAAAGGAATGCAAAGGAGTCAGACTGGAGCCTGGAAGCAGCAAAGTCTGAGTACAGGTGACAACCTCAGTGTCACCCCTGAAATGTCCAAGACCTGGGGGATTGTTTCTCCTCCTGGGTCCCCTCTGACAGCAGAGAGGTCACAGAATCACAGCGTGGTTTGGGTTGGAAGGGACCACAAAGACCCATCCATGCCATGGGCAGGGACACCTTCCACTAGCCCAGGGTGCTCCATGCCCCATCCAGCCTGGCCTTGGACACTTCCAGGGATTCAGGGTCAGCTGCAGCTTCCCTGGGCACCCTGTGCCAGCACCTCACCCCCCACACACAGATGGTTCCACACTGTGCCCTCTCTGGGCAGTCGAGTTCCCAGGCAAAGACAGTGTGACTTCATATTTATTTTTAGTGCCTGGATCCTCCTGGCCTTGTTCCTATTTTAGAACCTGGGGGAGTTTTTAGGTTTTTTATTTTTATTTTTTAATTCCAGAGCACAGATTTAACCCAACTCACAACTCCTTTACTCTCCAGAACGGCCCCATGTCATTTCTTAAAGTCCCTCCTAAAAATTCAACAGGCTGCAGAGGTCAGGGTCTTTTTTCTTAAGTGGTGCAAGAAGGCTGTGAATAGATCCTGTAAATAGATCTCAAGGTGCTGTTGAAAATAAGCTGCTTCCAACATAAGCAGCTGGCTGAGAGGTGTTCCCCAGCCCTCTGTGCCCTCTGAGAGCTGCAGAAACCCTCACAGGCTGCCCTGGCAGGACAGGATGCAGGCTTGGGTGAATCCCATTCTCTGGCTTGAGGATACCACAGATTCCATGTCCTCCTGTCCCACAGGAGCCTGTGGCACGAGTGTTTGGCCTGGTAGGAAAGTATATCATGACACAGAAGTAATTAATGTAGCCCTTGTTGCAGCAGCCTTTGCTGTGTGAAGATGTGGCTGGAAATCTGCCTGGATGCTTCCAGCTTCCCAAATAAGCAAATAGAACCCATCACAACTAGAACTAGCTATTTAAGTCCCCAAGGGACATAAGTTTTAAAAAATAAAACGAATAAAATCCCCCCTTGTGCAGAGTTCAGATCCTGGGAGAGAAGAGGTAGGCTTGGATGTGCTGAGGGATTTGGCACCGTCCTGATTTTTGGGGGAAAGCTGCTCAGCCCGTGTGTGTGCCTATAAATGGACAAGCTCTGCCAGGTGCCAAGTAAGGAATGGCCTCGACAATGAAAAGCCTCGGAGAAGGGCACGAGCTAAATGTGCAGTAATTAGTCATGGTTGTAGTGCATGGATGATGTTTCCAAGGATGTGCTGGAGTCAGAGCAAAGACTCTGGATGAAGAGTGGCTGCCTTGGCCATGCCAGGGCTCTCCTAATTCTCAGCAGCTTCGCCTGCTGGGGAGGAATCTCGTTTTCTCAGCTTTTCCCTTTAGAGGGCGACCATGTCCCACAGATCTCCAGCATGGAACCTTCACCACTGGGGGATGCAGGACAAGGCAGAGCCTCCCTGAGCTCAGCGGGTTCTGGTGGTTCTTCTGAGGGTCTGTGAGCCCTCCTAGAGGTGTGAAGGAAGTTATTCTGGTGTGGACAGTTCTGTTTGAGCATATTCTGCTTCCCCAGGTGGCTGCAATGCTGTTCCCAAGGGCAATTTGGACACGATTTGGAGAGATTTCTTGTGGCAAACCTCCATCAGTTACGGGATTTTCTTGTCCCAGTCTTTGGAAGGTTGAGGAATTAAGGAAAGCTGTGAAAAGACATGGGGATCGTCTACACGTGAGCTTTTGGGGGGTGCTCTCAACTTCCCCGAAGAGGATTAGGAGGGGATTGTTTCCTCCAGCATAACAAATGAGACATTAAGCCCCATCTTCCTGATTTCTCAAGGCTCTTCAGTATCTGTCCTTCAAAGCTACAGCATCACCCTCTCCAGAGAAGTCTGGGCTTTGCTCTAAGGGGTGTTTGGTTATCCCTAGAGCAGATAACAGGGGAATGGGCAGAATATGTGACAGAGGAGGAAAGGATGGAAAGAAAAATAGAAATCAATGACAGAACTCCAACTTCAGCTGGGCTTTGATCCCGTGCTCGAATTGAAGGACAAGATCTTCTTTCAGTTTTCCACCCATTTCCCTTCTTTGTTGCCTTAAATCCCTCAAGGGAGGAACTCTTCGTGCTTAACAAGATCAATTTGATTTCCCCCTGATCTTCCCCTCTGCCTGTGCTGGTCCCACCCATCTGTGCTCTCAGGGTTGCTTTGCTGTGGTTATCTTTGACACATGGCTGAGAGAAGCAGGCATTTAAAAAGCCAGTTCCCCCATTACTCGGTGCATCTGGCAGACACCAGTGCCCTGCAAGGCTGGAGCAGGGGCAGCTGGATTGGTGCTTGTCTCTGTTAGAAATGCTGGAAAATGCACAGCAAAGAACAGTCCCTTGGGGTAAGGCTGGAGCTTTCCTGCTGGTGTTTCAGGTGACAGACTTCTGAGAGAAAAGATCTATACTGTTAAAAAAGGCTGCCACGAGGTCCCAGGTCCTGGTGTTTGCTGCTTGAAACCAGTCCCAAGAAATGGCAGAAAGGCTCTGTGGAGCTCAGCAGAGACAAGCAACATCTTCCCACACAGGACAAGGCAGGCTGCAAACAAAACATCCTTCCCTGCTCCCAGCAGCAAAGCTCTTAAGCCTTCATTTAATGTTAAATACACGTTTAAACCTAAACCCATTCCTCCTCACCACGTCTTGCATGCTTATGTAGAAATTTAGCAGGCTCAGGAATGCTCTGCTGTAACTGGGGCCTGTCTGAAGGTCTGTGCACTGAATAACAAGAGCTTTAGCCTTACAGAATATCTGTGCAACGAAGGGATGGCTTTTCTGGGAGAATGGTGGGATCTGCAGGCAGGGCTGAGAGATGGATTCTGCAGTCAGAGAAGAGAAAAGGTTCCCTTTTCTCCCAACAGTGCAAAAGAAATGGCAACTTCAGCCACTCAGCTGCTGCTCCCACTTCTTCCCCCTTTCCTCAACTGAGTTTTGGGCACAGTGCAATAAAACCAGTCTCAAGGTGTGCTGTTTTAACCTGCAACACAGAATGGATGTTGAGATCATGTCAGGAATGCAGCCAAGCTGATCAATGACTTGACCCCTTCAGGTCTGTGTCCCGGCTGGGCAAAATGACCCATCTTGTCAGAGCGACCCAGGTTGCATTCCCAGCTCCATTCCTTGAAGGAGCTGATTGGAACAGAGAACCCACCAAAAAATGTTCCAAAGGCAGTGTGTGCACAGATGAATCCTGTGGAATAGAAGCAGTAGGAGTCCAGCTTCTTCATGGGCAAGGATGTTTAATTAAAATATATATCCTCAGAGCATACCTGGAGATAGAAGATGTGTACAGCTACACAAATGCACCCAGAGGTAGTGGGAGAACCTTGACAAACACTGTAAACCTAGTGAAATCAGGAGAAAAATGTCCTTCAAGGCCAAGTAGATGAGCAAGGAAAGGAGAGTTGTCCTTGCTTTGGGCAAAGAGATGGATCCTCTCTATTTCCTGTGTCAGCTTGAGAGATTACAGCATAGTAAGCAGAAAGGGAGGGAGTTGGTATAAAAATATCCAGGCAATATTAATGAGAAACTTCTCAGGTCCTATTTTATCACGGTGTTTCTGTTTGCTTGGATTACTTGGCCACTCAGCTGTTGGTTCAGCCAACCCAGCCTGTGCTGTCCTATAAGCAATATTTCATCTATCAGGCTCAGATATAAGAAATATGCTGGGGAGCAAACAAGCATATTCCTGCAAGTAATTAGCATAAACTGCACTGAGGTCAAGCACAATGCAAATCAACGTTTCCTCCTACTGCAGATGGGAAATGGGGAATTGCAAATGCCATATCTCTGCCTCACCTCTTGCTTCCCATCGTTTATTCCAGAGGAAGGAGATAATTGTTTCTAGGTACTTTTGAGAGGAGCACCTCTGGTGCTTTCATGGCTTAATGGGAAAGAACATGTTTAAATGATGGAAGGTTACGTTATTTCAGGACCTTAGAGGTCATTTCTCTCGTCCTTGTGAAGGGAAAGCAGGCCAAGTGCCTAATGTGGCCAAATCTGAGGAGGTAAAGCGAGGCCTCACTAAACAGCAGAGGGCAGCTGGTCAAAGGCCACTGGTTATTCCTTGTGCTGTCTCTAAAAAAGGTTTGTTGAGGACAGTGTCCCAGTGACATCTGCTTGAAGGGCAAGGGCATCGCACCAAGGGCCACCGAGACTAATGTCATTTTTCCAAGAGCTGTCCTAAATGAATGCCGAGGGAATGAAGGAACAGCATGACTACATATGGTCCATCTCCCAGCACTTCCCCAGCTACCAGCCTTTTAAGGGGTGTGAATTTTGAGAGCCAGAGGTCATTTCACTGCCCCTGCTAATGAGTTTTTTCTGGAATGGAGATTTCAGTAACTTTCTCCTCCATGCCCTTGCCCAGTCCCCTTTTGAACATGTAATAGCCATTCCTTCCTGTGGGGAGGAGAGGGACCAGCTTCCTTTCTCTCATTTGTTCTGTGCCTGGCTCCTGTTTGTTTTGTTCAGTGGTCCCAAACTCTTGTACACAAAGAGACCATAAATGGAGAATTCCTCCCCACCCTCAGTGTGCAGGCAGAACTTATGGTTCTCCTTATCTCCCCCTTCTCTCCAGGCTCACAGGTGTGATGCCTTCAGAACAGATCAAAGAGCGAGGGAAGTGTTGTTTTAAACCACTGTTTTCCTCCAGAATGTGATCTATCCACTCGCAGATGGCTTTTATGGTCTCTAAAGCCTCCCATGGCTTAGCCTGCATCTGACTGTGTAAACATTTTCTCCATCCCACATCCTGCTTCCACAGCGTGGCTCGCACTCGTTCCTCTGGCTTTTCCCTCTGTCCAAACATCCTGCAGAAAACCTCCAGCTTCCCTTGACAGCCTCCCTCGCTCCCTTTCCCCACAGGTTGCAAATAAAACTCCATCAGTCCCAAACGACCCCCAGATTCCCTGCCTGCAAGGGAGAGACCCACGTGCCTGTCCTTCTGCCCCAACTCCCAACACAGGTCTGGCTGCTCTGCTGTCGCAGGAAGGTCGGTCTGTCTCCTGCCATCTCTCCCTGCACATCTCCAGGGCTCTCCTTTCTTCCCTCAGCTGTCATCTCCTTGCTGCTGAGGGAGGTGGGCGGGAGATGGCTAATCCTCTGTAGCACTTGTGCTCAGGGATGGCAGAGCTCTGCTGCTCTGGCATCCTCCTCCACCCGTCCTCCCAATGTCATCAGTGGGGAGAAAACCCTACTGTGGTTGCCTGGCAGGGATGTGCATCAGTGTGTGAGCTCTGTGGCTTGGGGAGTGCTGCTGGAGGTTTTTTGGGGGCTGTGTGATGGGAGCTGGACATGCACCCCTTTATGTAGCAAACCAGGGGCTGCAGAGGGGAGGGAACTGCTCCCTGAGACTCAGGTCTCAGGGTAACCCCCTTCCCCAGCAGCTGGAGGGGGCTTGACAAAGGCTTAGGGGGAGCCATGGGGGTCCCCTCTGCTGGGGCAGGCAAGGTGAGGCAGGGGGAGCCAGGACAGCCTGGGTGGTGCTGTCATCACAAACCACAGCACCTGGCTCACCACAAGTCGCTTGTGAAGTGCTGCTGACTTGGAGCAGCTGGCAAAAAAAGCTGGAAACAACCCCCTCCCTTCTCCCCAATCATTATTTAAACAGTATAAAGGTCTCTGTAAATGTTTAAAACAACGTGGTTGGGAGGGGAAGGAGGAAAGACAAACAAGTTTGCTGTTTCAGCTTTACAGAAACAGATCTCATTTTTGGCAGGGTTTATGCATCCAGGGGATCTAGAAGCTAGCACGCTTTGGGAGGCTCCAGATTCATAATTACTTCCCAAATATCTTCTCCCAGGAGGATGCAGTTTGGCACAGGCACCACTTTTGGTGTATGTGTTTGGCCAGTGCCTCATGCTGTAGGATCCCAGTTCATAGCCAGGGCACCTGTGCCAGGAGTCAGTGGCTGTGTTTGCTCCCAGTGATGTTTTTTTAACCCAGACCTAGGTCTCCTGATGGTCAAAGCTCAGCAGGATCCAGGAGCTCAAAGGAGCAAGATGCTGGAGGCTGACTGACTGCTGGGGGACCTTTCCTGCATGTGAGCAGGGCAGGAACCAGGAGCCCCTCTCTTCCCTGAGCACCAATCCCAGATCCCAGCCCACTGCCCTTCCTTCCTCATCTGTCTCAGTAGCACTGCCAGCACCTGCTGCATTACCACAGCAGAAACCCTCTGTAATTCCTGTTTAAATACACAGCTGGCAGCATGACTTCAACTAATTCAGCTTTTTGCTGTTGAAGAGCTGGAGCTGTATCCTGGTTTGGCTTCAGGCTGGGAGGGAATTGATCTGCAGCCCTGGGCATTGCAGGCTGCTGGACATTGGTGGCTGCTCTCCAGTCTCCATCCAGACCTGAGGCTCTGGGTCCCAGATCCCAAACCCTACAGCATCAGTCCTGGAACAGGACCAGCATCTCTGTGGGCTCCCAGGGCTCCAGAATTACCCTCCTGCCTCAGCTGTTCAGTCTGACAATGGTGCTAAGCTGTGATCTGAGAATGCTGTTTCCAGAGAAGCTCAAATACCTGTTGGGTTGCTTCCAAAGCTGACCTTGCTGCTGCTGACGGGTGTGTGGCTGTTTCTTTGTGCACATCTGGGGGTGAAATGTATATGGTGGTTCCTCATAGAGCCAGACCCAGCCTGGCTTTGCTGCTTCTGTTTCTGATCCAAAGCAGAAAGACTGAGCCCAGCTGGGCTGGCTTAGCTCTGGAGAAGGGATGCTCTTGTTGCCTGGGGCTTCATGTGGTTTGGTGGTGGTGGTGGTGAGGAAACTCTGCTGCTATTTTCAACCAAAGCCTGAAGAGTGACATGAAGGACCAGCTGCTTGTGTGCTGTCCTGCCTCTCTGGAGTCCTGTTCCACTCAAATCAATAACTGCCCACAGACAGCACCAGGAAAAGCTGTTGCTGGGGTCTCCTTTGCTTTTCTAACTTCAGCCAGCTCCTGTGCAGAACCTACACTGAGATAAAAGAGACTGACACAGTGTGAAACCTTCCTCCTCTTCAGCAGATGGTGTTTGTGACAATGGACTTTGCCTGTGTGGTTAGAGCTAGCCTGGGCTAACCAAGAAACTGAAAGAGAAGCTGCAGTCTGGGTTTGCTGGGATGAGCTTGCTATGTAAACCTGGCCTAAAAGGCTGGATGGCAAAGGACCTCTTGATTTTCCAAGGATCAGGCTTTTCTGTCATCTCCAGCTTACAAGCTGAAGTGCTGTCATGACTTGCCTGCAGTCAGAAGCTCCAGCCACTCTGCAGCATTCCCAGCAATCCCCTGGGACTCGTGGTGAGCAAGGAGGGGATGTGTGAACTTCAGGTTACCTTCAGAGCAAACCTAAAAGCATCCTCACTGGGGTGAGCCCGGTGTCTGTGCCTCAGGCTTTAGCAGGTCGGTGCTGCCTCTGTCCTGGCTGTGAACTCTGCATGCTTCGTGCCTGAAAATCCTCATGGCTGAAGGAACAGAGCCCTGATTTGAGTGAGGCCCTGAGATGGGGTGAGTGATGGCTGGTACTGCTGCTGACTGAGCCTGTTCCTGCATACCCTGCTAAAATGATCCCTGGGAAGGTGAAGCTGAACCTCCACGAGGCCCATTGCTGTCAGACTGAGACTGCTGAGCACCAACTGCAGTGGATGCTTTCGAGATAAAGCTCAGTCTCAATCAGGGTGAACAAGAACAAGCATATTGAGAGTGTCTGAAGGCTGCCTTCTGCACCATGACTGAGGCTGGAACCTGGTTATTGGTGAGAGCCATGTGTCAGCTGGCATGAGCCCTCCAAGAAACTGGGTTACCAGTATTTCTGACCTTATTCTATCTATCACATGCAAGATGTGAGCAAACATAGAGCAGGTGTTTTTCCTTCAGCAGGAAAGGCCAAGAAGCCATGTGCTCTGATGCTGTTTGAGTGTCTCAGCCGGTCCCAGACCTCCAGAAACTCTTTTGACCATTTCCTTTTGGCCTCTCTGACCCTCTTCCTGTTCCCAAGCAGCCTGCACTATAAACCCTACCAATCCCCAGCAATCTGTGAAGAAACTGATGAGTGTGGCAGGGAGACTATTGCAGGCTCTATCCCACATTGGTTAGTACCTTTGGGAGATATTAACCTTCACGAGGAAGGGGGTGACATAAATCTGTCAGCAATCCCATGGACACAGACACCACCCGAAATCTGTGAGCCAGCTCAGCCCTGTGTACATCCCTCCTCACCACTCTGCACCAAGATTTCTCACAGCACTTGGAAACAAGCCTCACTTAGCCCTGACAAGCCTCAAAAGCTCTTTCACAGCAAGCCATGTGTGAACTTCACGTGTTCCATGTCAGCACCATCTACGTGCCTCTACCCTGCCTGGTCACAACAGGCCTGGACAGGTAGGAGGACACTGGGCAGAGTTGGGCTTGGGTGCTGGGAAGTTCAGCCAGAGTCCACTCTTCCCCACAGCATTGCCTTCAGCTAAAGATCAGATCTCTCTTTACCTCCTCCCTCACTCAAAGCTCCCAAAGTGGTGCCGTATGGATGCAATCAGGATGTTCATTCGTCTCTGTCTGAGCCCCCTCATGCTGCAAAATCCCTGGAGTGGGATGGGCTTTGCTGCAGCTGAGCTCGGGTGGTTTTTCCCCCTGGGGTTTCAAGAAGTTTTGTTCCACCCCTGAGAAGTGCCAGGCATCAGGGGAAGGTTTGTTTCTTGGCAGCTGTTTCCATTTTGCTCTGGAAAACCGATGCTGTGCTAGGAATGCACCGTGACTGAAATTCCTCTGGGCTGCTCAGGTCAAATAGCAAATTGCAGCAATAGGGGAAATGGGGGGCAGGAGAGCAGTTCTGACCTGCAGAGAGCAAAAAGGAGGGCCGAGCCGTTTCATTTCCCTTTCATCCTTCCCTGAGCCAGAAGCAGGAGGTGAGTATTTTGGGGAGAGGTGGAAGCTGGGGGCTGGCAGGATGCTTCCTCCCACCTCTGGCAGACGTGCACGCTTGGCTCTGCCTGTGCCTGCTCTGGGGAGCTCTGGCACTGTCAATCTCTCTGCTTTGGAGGTGGTGTCTGATCCCGCTGGAGAACAGACCACTCTCTTTCCATGTGTTTTGCAGAGGGCTCAGGAAAGCTTTCAGGATCAGAGGTTGAAACAAGGGCTGTGACGAGCAGTGACAGTTTGGGAAAAACACAAGCAGCAAAAGGTTTTGATGCTGTCAGAGAACATGACAGGCAAATTCACAGCCCCTGCAGGACCTTGGCTTCCTGTTTTCCTTTGCCAAAGGGGCAAAACAATCCTGTGTGGTGACAGAGTTTGCAGGTGGTGACCTTGTGGCAGGCAGTGCAAGCTGGAGATGCTGAGAGCAAAGGAGAAAGCCTGGGCAGGGCTGGGAGTGGGAGGGATGGTCTGCAGGGACTAGGAAGGCTGGGCACATCTTTTCTTGGGAGGATGCTGTGAAGGATCTGGAAGCTCAGCTCTGCTGTACTCAGCTCTGTCCACTGCACCCTGGATGCTGAAGTTGCTCTCAGGGCATCTCTTCTTGCTGCTCAGGGACTGCCAGGGCTGATGGGAACCTCTGGGGCCAGAGAGTGGGGTCAGAGGTGCAGGAACCCAAACTTGTCTCCTCGCCCTCCACTGGCTGGGAGTGCCAGGACTGAGGATCCACCCCTGCCCAGGGAGCCCTGGGTGGGTGGTGAACACTGTGGGCACAGCCCTAATGCTCCAGCCCCTCGGTGCTGCTGCAAAATGGGTCGCCCCATCAAAACAGACCGTGCCTTGTTCCCACACTAAAAGAAAGGATTATGTGATAAAAAGCTGCAGCTGGTCTTTCTAATCTCCCACCAGTGTCTGCATTAACTGTCAAGACAGTGATTTCCTTGATGCTGAGCAATTTTTTTCTGTGCACGCATCCAGCTAATCAATTAAGTTTCTCAGCAGCTTCCTCCAGCATTCAGCCTTGGAGGGTGGAAGGAATTTGTTATTCTAGGCACTGTTGGAGAGGCATGAACTGTACTAAAAGCAAATTGGTTGCGCTTTCCAAGCACTGACACTCTTCACTCACAGCTTGTCTCGCTGAGTCTCCTCCCTCCTCCTCCTCCCTGCTCTCCTGAGCACCTCTGGGTGCAGTCCTGGAAAGTGCAGCTCACACAGAGCTGGCCTGAGGCACATCTGCTCAGCACCACCCTGTGCCCAGCTGTGGTGGAGCTGGGTGTTTGGGACACTCTCTGTCCTCTGTGTCCCCAGGCAGAGGCACCGATGTTTTCCTTGGGACAGGATCCTCCTCCAGCAGGTCAGTTTGGCTGTACAAGGCAGATGGTGGTGGATTGTCTCACCTGCTTTCCCAGCTGCAACTGGTACAAACTGGCAAAGCTGGGTGCCACACCACTCTCATGGGGACATGCCAGGTTGATTTGTCCCTTAGCTTTTCCCTCTGCTAAAACCAGTGTTATTTCCTGATGCTTTTATTCCTTTTCCCATCTTGTTTTCCACCTTATCTGTTGTCCCTTGTCCTGTCTAGGTGTGGTCCTCCACATCCAGGAGGCAGATCCTATGGGATGTATTCACATAACCTTGGGCTTTGTGGAGCTGAGCACTGGGCTGAGGAAGGGAAGTGGAAGGATCCAGCAGGGTGGGTGGAGGCACCAAGAAATATGGGAAATTTGGGGTGATCCTGGGAAGATTTATGGATGGTTGAAAAGAATAGCATCTCCTGCCAGATCGAATACACCCTGGCTCTCTTCTAGTGGGAATGGGGATGTTTTTTATGAGTGTTTAGCAATGCTATGGCTGAGACATGGGAGTGGTGGGGTTGCCGGAGTCAGGGAGGCTGCAGAGGTTTGTTAGGAGGTCAGGCAGTTGTGTAAGACTCCTCACTCCCCACACTTTGGCCTGTCAGGATAAATGCACACACCCTCCCAGGCCAAGGATAATTTGGCCCCAGCAGGGCTGCTGTTGGCCGGGTGGCTGGTGGGTAGGGATGGTCACAGCCTGAGCCCAGCCTGGCCTGGAGGTGAACAAGGTCTGTTCCATCAAGTACAGCCTGGCAGCCTCAGGGGTGTCTGCTCAAAGGCTTCCCTGTGTGTTTGTTGCTCAAAGTGTCACCCTGCTTGGAAATCTGAGCTCAGAGGATAGGGAGGAACTGAGTGAAGAAAATGAGCCATGTCTTCAGAAAGTAATCTTTATCAGCAAGAGAATTTCACTCACCTCCAGTCCTGTTCTCTACAGCAAGATAACCTGCTGCTAATGGCACTCCTTTTGTAAGCTAAATCCCATAGATGTTCTGGTCGGGAAGTGATTTGGTGAACCAGGAAAGAGAACCCAAGATGCCTGCTGCCAGTCTTCTTTCCAAGCCATTACACAACACTGTTCTGGGGTTAACAAACCAAAAACATCTGGGAATAATCAAAGCTATTTATGCTCTGGGAAAGAATGGCTGGAGAAAGTGTGAAGGAAGCAACTTGAAAGCTCAGCATTGTTAAAAACAGTCTGGAAGCCCTGAAAATTAAAACTAGGGTAACATCTACAAAGAGTGAGGAAGTATCAAGAGAAGGATCTCATATCCTCTGAGGAACAGAGCGGAGCCGGAATGAATTGTAATGCTTGAGCCTCTGCTAAGCTGCAGGGCATTAAAAATTGCTTTGGAACAAACAAATCTGCCATTCGTGCAGTTTCTCCTGGCAGGAGAGCACAGGAAAAGACCAGGGGTCTGGCTTAAAAGCAGCCTGGGGATTGGAAGTGTGATTTAGAGGCAGAGAACTGCAATCCTCCAAATGCCTGGTACTGGGGATGCAGAGCCCATAGAGAGAGGTACCTGCCAGGGCTGGCTCACATCATGCAGTGAAGATTTGGGGACCAATGGCATCCCTGTCAGGGTGTCACCAGCCAGAGCACAGCTGGGATGGGGAGGAATGTAACCTGCAGGCTCAGCTTTCCAAGTGGCAGGATGTGTGCTCGGGCTGGCTGATGGCATTGCCATGGGAGGGGGAACAGGACTGGTCACCGTTCCCAGAGGTTGTTCCTCCTGGAGGGTGACAGTGCCTTGCTGCCTCTCACTGCAGGGAACTCCTCACATCCCCTCAGGCGTGGGAGCTCAAACGATCCTGGGATCATCCTCTGAGCCTGGTGGATAACCCAGGGCTGGCAGCTGGAAACCCTGTCCGTGGGGTGTCCAGCTGGGAGCAGGGACTGTGATGCTCCTTGTACTTGCTGAGCAACCTGCAGCACTGACCCTCCTCCTTCCTCAGGAACCTGGGGGCACTTTCCCTGGAATACTCAGGGAGCCAGCCTGCATTGATGGAAATCTCCTCCTTTAGCATCATGGGAGGCAAGTCTGTTGATGGGAAATCTCACTTATGCTGATTTGTAGAAGCTTTAATCTTGGAAGGCCTCCCTCAGTGCTTTCCATTCCCTCTTGTGCCACTTTACACCTCCCCCTACTCCTGCCTCTAGTTGGGTCTGGAGTAAAAGCCCCAAATGCCTCCAAGAGATGGAAAAGTAGCCTGGGCATGGGGAAGGTGAGCACACTGGAGGAAGGACAACAGGCCAACCAGCCACCACAGGAGCCATGGAAATGGTTAAAGATTTGGGGAATCCAGATCTGCTGCATCTTCTGTGACAATCTGGCCTCCCCAGCATCCTTGTAAATGAGAAACCGCATCAGCCTCACACTCTATTATTGCTACAGAGCATTAGAGTCTCTCATTTAGGATAAACATTCTCATCTCCAGCAGAGCATGAATAACATTAAATGAGATAGTTAAAATGTTTCAGGCCAATTATAGCCCCGGTGTAACTTCGGCAGAGTTACACCAGGGATTAATTTGATCCGGAGAGCTCTGCCTCCTGTTCCGAACTGGGATTCCAGCACGGGTAATTACATCCTGCCTCTCTGCACTTCCTCTGGAGTTTTAATTGGGTTGAATGGACTCAAATTCTGCTCTTTTCTGCAGAAAGCCACCGAATTTCCAAGCTGCCACGAGAGCTGGGGCAGCTCTGCCCTGCCTCTGTGCTGTGCTAGGGAGGGTCAGGTCTGCTCTGGGATGCACCCTGCACCCCTCTGTCCCTTCTGCTGGCAAACCCACCACCCCAATCTATATCAGGGGGTCCAGCCCTCACCTCCCAGGCTGCATTCCAGACCAGACTCCTTGTGCACTGAGACAGGCAGCTGGACTGTCTCCCTCTTCTACTTCCCAGCCTTCTCGGTAAATCAGTGTTAATGAGGGACATTTGACCCCCTCTTTCCCTGAACAGCCTTATGAAGCATTTTTGTTCCATGAGATAGTTAAGAAACTTGAAGCAATTTCCTCTCCTTGTTTCTACTCTAGTTTTTTGTGGATTTTTTTTTCTTTTGAGGAAAGGAAAAGTTAGAGGCCACACGCAGCCTTTAGGGTGCCTCAGAAACAGGAGCAGAGGAGGGACAACAAGGTCTGATGTGAAGGGGATGGAGCAGCCAGGCTGGTCAAGATGAGGTGACCTCAGCCCTGCTCCACTTGGTCCATCAGAGAGACTACGTGTGTAACTGAGACAGGAGGACCAGAGCTGGGAAAATGCACTGGCTGGCTGTGATTAGCAATTTAATTGTGAATTCTGAGGCATTATCTCACTGAGTTGGAGCAATACAGAGCCACACATCCTCCATAGCCAACTGTACACAGGGGTGAGCGCAGAGAGAAGGGTGCTGGGAACGCTCTCCCTCGCAGATTTCCAGGACTTTCTGCTGCTGTGTGGTCCATTTCCCTTCTCACAGAGAAATGATGAAAACAGACAGTCAGATAAACCCCGGGGAGCTGAGCCCAGCAAAGCCCCCCAGCTTGGCCCCCTCCTCCAGGCTGTGTGGGACTGCAGGTCCCACAGCTGGGGGAGCCCACTCGCCTTTCATTTCCCTCTTTGTTTTTCCCACACTGTACTTTAGTGGGGACAGAGATGGAAAGAAGAAGAGCAGAGAAGTCACAATCCTTCCTTTCTCCTCAAACAAACGGCATCTCCTCAGTGGGATAACAACAGCATGACTATGATGGTGTGACCACGTCCTGACCCCGGGGAGACCATCAGCATCCTTCAGAGAGCTGCTGATGACACGGGGGCTTCCACCACCCCTTTTTGTGTTTCTTGTAAAATGGAGGGTGGTTTTGGCCACCAGAGAGAACACACTGAAGGAGGGTGAAGCGAATTCCCACTCCCACCCACCCAGGGCCTTCCGGGACCATCCCAAATCTCCGTGCAGACAGCAAACACCCCGCCGTGGCCAGCAAGCCTTGCGCAGTCACTGGCAAGAGGCAGACTCGCCTGCTCTGAGCTCAGCTGGCCAAGTAAATAAAGAGCATTTCTCACGAAATCCACCCTCCTGGAGGTCCCCAGATGGAGACCTGGCCTTTCGATGGCTCAGGGAACCTTTATCCCCCCAATCTACACCCCCCCTGGTCTGCGGTGGGTTCAGCAGGCGGTGTTTGCACACCCAGGTTTGCAGGGCACTGACCCCGTTCCCGGCAGTGCCGTGACATTTGCAGGCGCCGTTTCCATCTGGCCCCACGTTGTCCTTTCTGGGGGTTTTTGTGTGCTAGTCCAGATGGGGAGAAAGGTCGGAGTTGTTGACAGAAGGTCCAGACTGGAATCTTGATTTCCCTGAACCCAGGATGACCGTGCCTGGGCTGACTCTGCAGATTAGGGGTCCCCTCAGCGAGGCTCTGCTTCTCATCTTTGGGACAGTCATAGCTCCAGCATGCCCCCATTTTCCTTGTGGCTCCTCTCCATCCTATTTCTGACCTTGCAGATCCTCCTCATTGTTCCTCTCTGCCCACCCAGAGCTGAGCAGCCCTGATGCCTCCTCTGCAGCTAAACCCCCTTGACCTTTATTTTCCCTTAAATCAATAGCTAAAAGCCATGCTACAGCAATACCAGCATGTCAGGGGAATCCAGGTGATTTATATCGTCCAAGGAGCTGATTCTGCTTTTGAGGCTCAATCCTGGGAAGCTTTTGTCTTTTCAGCTTCCAATCTCTTCTGTGCTGCCTTCAGCACAGCATTGCATTCAACCCCCAACCTCCCTTCCTGGCATTATTGACTCTGTATCTTGGTTTTAATCTGAAGGCAGCTCGAGGTAAAACTGGTTGTATTCTTCCTGATCATAATACTTCTTTTAATAAAAAGAAATTAAAAAAATTGTTTAACATGAGTTGGAGTTGAAAAGGCTTCATTAAAAAACTTACAGGGAAAAAAAAATCTATGAGGAAAACTCCATAGACCTTTGTGAGATTCTCACTATGGAGAACCAAACTGCTGGGAGATCTTGTCCTCATCTCTGGCCTTACCTCCGTGGCAGGGAGGTGACCTTACAGCCCCAGGATGGGGAGAGGGAACTGCCATCAGCCCAGAGCATCCTGGCTGGGAGCCACATCCCCACCATGGCTGCTCAGCCATCCTTCTTCCCCCATTTCTGCATCCTGCTGTGGCTGTCAGCAGTGGTTGGCTCTGAGAAGGAGCAAACAGCCTGTTTTGGGTGCAAACAGGGTGCATTTCCCAGGGAAAATTCATGCCAGCCATGGTGAGGCCATCACAACTGTGACCACAGAAAGGATTCATCTTGTGACTACTTCATGCATCCAAAAAAACCAGTATCTATTGGCAAAAGCTTTGGGAACTGCTTTTTCCTTTAGTTGAAGCTGATATTTGTGAGCCCACCACTCCCAATGACTGGTCAATACACCCTGATAGAGTTTTCCCATCAGAGCATTTATTTTTCCAAGAGAACACTGAGTCCTCAAACAAATGAAGGCTTGCACAAGAAATCTTCTGCCTCAGTTTGGCAGCAAACAGAAAACAGGAATATTTTTCTTTATTCTAATACCAAATTTTTGTGGCTAAATAGAGCCAAAAATATATCTCAACCCCCCCACACCCCCCACTTCTCCCAGACACGAGACATCTCTGAATGCCGAAAGCAACTTTTCCCTGCCGCAAATGGACCAAATAAACCCAGCACGAAACTGGTGCTTAGGAGAAACAGATGTGCCTCTAATGCTGTCATCTACAGCAAGCTGTGTCTGCAAACTGATCTTTTATTAATGTATTTATAGCGATGGGAAAGATGCAGAGCAGGGCCCCTGAACACCCCGTGCCCACAGGCTATGCCGGGGTTGGGGCTGCTGGACACAACCCAGGCAAATTTCCACCCTGCACCAGCGTTTAAGCTCTCCCTGAGCTGTGGGAGGGCAGGTCAGTGACGTGGGTTCATCAGTGTTCAGGTTGGAGTGGAGGGTTCCAGCATGTGCCGGGGTGGGATGTGCCAGGTGCCGGCTGCAGGGAGCCGGGCAGCTGCAGGAGGAGAAGGAATCACCATTAGTTGCATGCTCAGAGCTGGGACAGATGAGGCTGGAAGCGTGGGGTGATCTGCCAAATGGAAGGCAGGGCTAAGTGGGTCCCTGAGCTTCCCTGGGCATTCAGCATCCCTGGTTGGGGGGATTAGGAATGAGCCCTGGCCTCAGTTTTCCCCCAGAACCCCACACATGTGCCCCAGCCCAGTCCAGTGTTCTCTCAACACCAAAGATCCCCTCCCAGGGCAAAGGCAGAGTGAGTTGTCCTGCCTTTTCTGGGAGCCACAGATGGACACAGATAGTTTGGAAGGGACCTTAAAGATCACCTTGTTTCACCCCCTGCCAGGGCCAGGGACACCTTCCACTGGCCCAGGCTGCTCAAAGACCCATCCAACCTGGCCTTGGACACTTCCAGGGATGTGGCATCCACAGCTTCTCTGAGCAACCCACACCCTGTCCCAGCTGGGTTACCAAGAGCTCTGCTGCCTTTTCTGTCCCTACAAAATGCTCCTGGCATCCAGACAGTGGGTGGGAAGCCACAGAGAAAGAGCTGGATGTGCCCTCACCTGGGAACTGAGCTGCTATTGAAAGTAATAGAAAAATGGGGTTTCCCCTCCCAATCTGGCCATTCCAGGCTCTAATTTCCTTTCCCTAGAGTGAGGCACTTCTCTTGAGACTTCACAACCTCACCTGTAGGGAGGAAGACCTAGAAATCCTGGGTGAAATCAGAAAAACCCATCTTTAAAATGCCTGAAGGTGAAGGCCCCAAGCTAGCACCTTCTTTCCGCAGTTTCCCCAGATCTGCATCATCCCAGGTAGCTGCTACATCCCACCTGGCTTTTACTCCAAAGCGGTGTCACGTGGCGCTTGGGTCAGAGCCAGCCTCTCTCCTGGTCTCTTCCTCTCCCTCGGAGTGCCTGGGGACAGAGGAGATGGGATGAGCTGTGGGCAGTGGTGCTGATTGCAGCCTCTTTCAAAAGGAAAGGGATAACTCGGTAGCAGCAAATCCTCCTTTTCCCCATGACCCCCCCTCTCCAGCTCTGCAAAGCACTGTGCAGCAGCAGGGCTGAATGTCACTTGTAGGGGGACCAAACACCTCAGCTCAAGTCCCACAAGCAATTTTTGCAGCACAGTTCACCATGGAACATGCTGATTTTCATCTAACAACTCTTTTCTTTTTTTTTTTTTACCAGGAAATAAATAAATCATGAAAGTTCTCCATCACTGTCTCCAAGCAGCTGTCCCTGTACCACGGCCCATCCTTCCTCTGGGCTTTGGAACTGGGTCAGTGAGCAACATCCAGCAGTGGCTGCTTCCCACTGAAATTCATAGAAAGCAGATATGGCCCCTGGGTGCTTTGGAGTGACTTTGCCTCTTCAGCACAAATCTCAGCCAGCCTGGAGTGGGGTGGCTGGAAGAGCAGAGCGTGCCCAAGCACAACCCTCAAAGGGGCCAGGGGCTCTGCCAGCAGCACTTCCCTGCATCCCTCTGGCACGGTGGTGCTCGTGGCTTTGCATCTTTGCTACCTGGTAGGGACTGCAGGTCTTTGAACCTCCATCCCCTGCCAAACCTGGCTGAAATAAGCCAGCAGGCTCAAAAGCCATCTAGGGGAGCAGACACACGTGTGGATGGGCACACACACACAGAGGAATCACACAGCACTTACTGCTGGGGGTACCAGGCAAAAGGGGAGCAGATTCATGCTGTGATTTTGCCCTTGTTCTGCCTGGTTACACCCCATGATAAAGAGAATTTGTGCTCTATCGGCTGGGCACCAGGTCTTGGGACAGAGTTCATCTCATTGTAGGGAACGTGGCTGAAACAAGTCCAGGGATCTCCTTAAGCTGCTAAAAGAGTGCTGCAGAGACCAGAGAGGTGGGTAAAACCCATCCCCACCTCCAGATACCCATCTGGCTTTTCCACTAGTGAAGCACAGCTCCTTTGCAGTGCTAGAATTTGGGGTCACTTTCAATAACTCGCTCCAAAATCAGAGGAAAAAGCCAGAGATGCTCTCTGAGTCACTGGCATGTTGTTACCAGGGACACTAAGGTTCCTGATTTTGAAGAGGAGATTAATTACATTCTACAAATAGACATTTTATCCGCACTGAAAAGCAGCAAAACCGAGTTCTTTTAGCGTAGCTCATTATGTATCAGCAGGTAGTATTGTGACAGATGTAGGAATCCAGTCATATTGTCACTTGGGTTTAATCATCAGAAAGCTGTCTTCCCCGGGTCAGCTCCTAGTGAGGATTTGTAATATTTACATAGCACTTGGGGCTGGCTGCTTTATTGCTGGAGTCTGTATTCACTCGTCAGTCTCTCATTATGCATGTGCCAGTATTAATTGCATTTAGAAATGAGATTCTAAAGGAGAAGTGAGAGCTATTTAGACCTCCATTCAGCTTGAAAGACAGCAGCCTTCTGTGTGACAGCTCTCGAGATGTTCTTGTGCTCAGCTCTCTCTCCAGCTGAAAAGCAGGTGTTGGAGGGAGTTGGTGTCGGAGCCACTGTATCAGCACTGCCTTTTGTGCATGCCCAGACATTTATATAACCGACAGGAAAATGACTCCGCAGAAGTGGCACAGAATTGACCCTTCTGGTACTGGATTGAGCACAGCAAGTGAGAGAGTGGATCTGCTCCATTGCTGACATGAGGGGGAAAGTGATGCTGAGCCCTGTCCCCCATGGAGAGAGGAGGGGTGTTTTCTTGCTGGTGGGTTTGGGGGTTATTTATCGGCTCGGCTATGCCTGCAGCACTTTGGAGCTGTGTTTGTGGCCTTGCTAATGTATTTAAAGTCGTGCAGAAATTCAGCTGACACTTGTCTGTGCACGCCTGCTGGGCGCTGATGGCTCCAGCCTGGAGATGCAGAGCCCTGTGCCACCACTGCTGGCTGCCAGCCGTGCCTGGCAGTGGGAACGAGGAGGTCACGTCCTGCTTCCCAGGGGGAAATAAGCTGGAAGGTTAATCTGAATGATGCCAAACTGCCGGCTCTGTTTTCTCCAGCCTGAGGTGCAGAGGGTCCTTTCTTGCCTTGGGGATGACAAAGGTGTTCTGGTGGGGGGAGAGATCTCCACAGGCACTAAACTGTCCATGGCTCTGGCTCCCAGTCCTACGAAAATAACCCCTCTGGGGCCTGGGGAATTCATCCAACCTGTTGTGAGGCAGCTGAGAAAACAGCAGTTAGGGAAATACAGGTTTTGCTTCCCCAAAGTGCCTCCTTTGCTTTGCCATAATCCGGCACAGCCCCACCAAGCCTGATCCATCTCCAAGAGATTTCCATGGATCACATCTCCCCTCACAGATGTGACTCTTCCTAACAGGCTCCTGTGGGTGCTCCTGTACTCCCTTGGGTGCTCAGTGCCCACCATCCCCCTGCACTGGATCAGCACCAAGACCAAACCCCGGGTTCCATGCCAGCAGCATCTCCACCGCCCCAAAACCAGAAGCAGGCGGTGAGCAGCTCCAGCCAGGAAGGGACGGGAGGGGAAGAACATGAGAAAGGCAAACAGAACAGACATCCATAACCAGCCCTGGCCCCCAGCCAGGACCTCCTCGTTAAATATCACATAAAACAGAGAATAATTCACTGCTTGTTGAGGAAACCCAAGCACCGAAGCCCAAGGAGTCCCTCTTGACCTTCCTGGCCCTTGATGGGAGGTTAGTCCAGGGGAGTGATCCAGTTTGGTTTTCAACTCCAGCAGGGGGGGGACAGCAAACCCCACAGTCGGGATGTGAGGAGGAAACCCTTCAAACCTCTCCATTGCAGATGATGGCAACCAGCCCCAGGGGCCAACCTTAACCCCTCAGACCCCTGGCTGAGCCCCCCAGCCCTGCGAGTGTGGGACAAGGACAACCTAAGCCACCACTGGAAGCCTCAAGGTATATAAATAGAAGACAGAGACGTGAAGGAGGTCAAGTGAGCAGAGGATTTCACATAATCTAATCTTGCCTGTGTTGTTCATTTGTGTCCTTTGCCCAGGACACACGCCCTGCTTTGCACATGGGGACGTCAGAGCCAGAGGGCTGATCCTGCACCGAGCCAGGTTTATCCAGTGGAACATGTGGGCTCCTGACTTTTTCATGTGTGCTGTTTTTCAGGGATGTCTTTAATCCAGTGGTCATCCATAGCAGTGAAGATTCGGAAAATCCTGGTCTTTGTTACTGTATGGGGTCCTGGTGTCTGACCAGACCAAACCTGGTCCTTTAACTCACCAAAATCCAGTTGGATCAAAACTGTATTGGGGCTCTCAGATGCCTCAGGTCTGTTCCTGGTCTTGAGGATGCTGCCTGCCCTCCAGCAGACCCATCTGAAGCCTCGGTCCACTCTGCCTTCATCTCCTATACCACTTCTCCCCAGTCCCTGGCCAGCAGCACTTTATTTCTCTTGGTTTTGCTACTTCTCTTTTCCAGGATACGAAAGGCTGGAGACAGAATCTCTCCTGGTACAAAGCTGTCAGTGGAACAGCTCTGATTTATGCCAGCACAGAGCAAGGCAAGCTGATGAATGTCCAAAATAGACCAAGTAGAAAATCTCTTAATAGGTGCTGCTCTTTAATGGTGAGAGCAATTAATCACCAAAAGAACTAATCCAGAGGCATGTGGCTTCTCTGTGGGCTCGTGTCTGCATCCAGACCAGGTGTCTGTCTGAAGCTGCAGTGGGGCTTAGGGGAAGCTTCTCCTGGCCAGCAAGCTGAGAGCCTCCCTCGTGTCCCCTGGGGTCCTGTGCCATTCTTGTGAGCCCTCCTGCTGATTCCAGCTTTGAGCTGCTCGTGCCAGCACCAGGCTCGTCCCCTCCCCAGTTATGTTGCTGTCTCACTGGCCACACGTTGATGATGATGATGGTGGTGGTGATGAAACCAGTCGGGTGCAAGGACTGAGCAGGCTGCAGGGCCCCAGTTTAGACACAGAAGGAGCGCTGATCCTGCCATAAGTGGAGGTAGCAAGGGCAGTGCTAGTGTCCCTCCCAACCCCAGCTTTTTCAGCTGCAGACTCCTTCCTGTCTCCTCCTGCATGGATTTGTGCTTTTCCACTGCTTGCTCCTTCCAAGCTGATCCTGCACACTGCTCCCATGGGCAGGGCTTGTGCTGCAGCTGTATCTGCCCTTCCAGGACCAGGGCACTGCCCTGTGTGCACACTGTGCCACCAATGCCATTGCTCCAGGTGACCTGTCCCCCAGCCACTCACCTGCCCTGTGTGGGCAGCACTGCCCATTCATCCTGCAGCTTCCAAAGGGATGGACCTGCAGTCTGCCAGCCTCGCCAGCCACCCCCATGCCCCCTGCCCAGAGACAGCCCCCACCTCTCTTTGCTCAGGCACTTCATGAGTGTTGAATTCTGCCAGTGCTGTGCTGCAGGTAACACAGGGAGGGCCAAGGGCACACAGGCCAGGAGATGCCTTCCCTGCTTTGAGTCTTGTTTCTCCCTCCCCTGACTTAATTGGTCCATTAAGTGCCCATTTGATCTCCACACTTTCAGATGTTTCCAGTGGTAAATAGATCTGGGTGGACGCCTCCTCGGGCTGAGCCTGGTGCTGGAGCAGGAGGCTGCACAGCACGCCAGGACGATGCTCAGCCTCGCCATGATCACAGTCCTGCTGCCACCGAGCTGAAGCCAAGTGAGTGCTGGATGGGAACAAAACTGCCTCCCCAAAGGCACGGGGAGCTGCAGGTAGTGGAAGCCGCAGCCGCCGGCACGGTGCCCGTGGCGCAGCGGGGACGCACCGAGCAGGAGGTGACCCTGCCCTCCTGTCGCAGCTTTGTCATTGCCTCGGCGTGGGACTGCAGCAAGTCCCTTCCCATCTGCTCCCTGCCATCGCCTCGGAGCCAGGATGAGTGTGAGCACAGAGCACGGTGTAACAGGGCCACGGCTGCAGGGTGGTGGCTGCTGAGTCTTCCGAGAGCCAACATTTAGTTGATGCTCCCGAGCATTCTACCTACCCAGACACTCTTTTAACCTCCTGACACCCCAAGGATGGAGCAGGAGCTCCCTGGTGATGTCCCCACAGCTCAAGCTCCTCCCAGGCTGAGGCATGAAGACAGAGAGGCAGCCAGGCTGCTTGCCTGGATGGGTGGCAGGTGCTGGACTGCTCCATTTGGGAAACACCTCGATCAGTGCATGTAAAAGCATCCCAGGAGTCCAGCCCTGCCCTTTTGCACCAGAAAGGCAGGAGGACCAATATTGCATTTCCTCCTTGCTGGTTCATTGGAGCGGAGGTGAGAGCACATCACAGAAGGGTCCCCTCTGCCCGGCTCGAGGGAATGTCTCCTGGCATCACACAGAGAACTGAAACCAGAAGGAACCCAAATATCTCCAAGAATAGGTCTTAGGCTGAGTAGCGTGATCCTTCACCCCAAAACCACCCCTGACCCTTCCATCCCCACCCCCGGGGCCCCGAGGGGACGGAAGGGGACGGGAGAGCACATACGGTTCGACTTTGTTGCAGAAGCGGCGCCGCAGCAACATGACCAGCGGACCGAGGATCAGGATGGTGGTGCACATGGCGCTTCCTCCATCACCACGCAGTGCCAGCAGCCCCTCACATCCCTCCCGCAGCCACCGCTCAGCCCAGGGCTGCCACCCGTGCCTGGATGGCCTGTCACCCCAGCTTGTGGAAACCTCTCCCCAGCAACCACCTGGAAGCTCTCAGGGAAGGTTTTAGGAGGCATTAAGGCAGGATCAGATGTAATTAAGAGGCAACAAATGGGGACGCTCTCCTCTGACCTCAGCCAGGAGGGAGCCCAGCAGCTGGTCTGTGACCCATTGAGCACTTAATTGGTTTTCACATGTGATGCTCCTGCCCTGGCTGGTCCCAACCCCACACCTTGACCAGGTGGGTGCTGGGGTTGACGTGTCATGGACCAAGCCCATTCCCACTCCATCCACCCCACGGCACCCCCAGTCTGTCCTCCTGCCCCCACCAGCCCCACAGCACCAGGGCTGGGTGCTCCCCTCTGCTCCCCCTTTCCCCCATGTGCCTCTCTCCCTCCTTTGCCCTGCTCCTCTCTTTCCCTCCAGCTCCTCCTTCCCTCCGCCTGCCAGACCTGCCTCAACCCACTCCCCCCTTCCTGGCTCCAATAATCTGACAGGCTCAGACCTGCCTGTAATTCCCCATGGACACATCTCAGCCAGCTGATCCCAAGACCTTGTCTGCATCCTTCCCTCACCCGAGCTGGGTTTTCCTCCTCCTCCTCCTCCTCCTCCCTGCTCTCCCATCATTCAGCAGCACACATGCCTTTCTCTGTGGAATGGCTCTGGCCCTACGGTCTCCCCCAGATCTCTGTGCCCATTCCATTGTCTTGCCAGGGAAGCCTTTCCCTCTGCCACGGGTGGTGAAGTGCCTTCACACAGCCATTTGCAATGCAGAACACGTCTTCTGGAGTGACTTTGTGGGTTCAGGTTAGAGAGAACAACTGGGAAAGCACCTCTGGAAGAGAGAAGGGGAGGGTAGACACCCATGTGTGCACATGCACACCCGTGGACACACACACACACATAAGGATTAATGGTGATCATGGTGCTGACCTGGAGAAGAGCCCTGGAGCAAGCAGGGGACTGCAGGCAGTGGCTTCCTGGGCAGCTGTAGGGTTTTGATCCCAGGTGGGGTTTTTCCATGAGGTTCCTCCAGTAAATATTGGAGGAATCTCAGACTTTACTGCTTTTACAGATGGACACTGTAGCAGTGGGCTCTGAGCCATGGAGACACTTGGGAGTCTATCTCTGGTGCTCACCAAAGTTGGGATGTGCCTACCTTTGGGGCTGTGCACACAACCCTGTGGCTTCTCCCCATGTCCCCACTCTGTTCTGGCCCCGGGGCTCTGCCATAGGGTGGGCATTGGCTGCAGGATGGCTGAGAACAGCTCCAAGCTGGGCATTCCCACAACTCACATGGAAAACAACAAGGGGTTTTGAAACCAGAACCGAATCCAAGCAACCTAGATGGGTCCAGGTTCAGTGAGTGGTTGGGTCTGAAAGAAAGCAAAACAGAGCTTTCCAGGAAGACTGGCTTTCCATCCCCATCCATCTTGGCCAAAGATTGACCCCCCAAGTCCAGTCATGACAGAGGCCTGGGACAGCTGTGGCTAATCCCATCCTACTGGACATGTCCTCCCAAAGTACTCCAAACCCTGAAAACAACAGTCTCAAGCAGCACTTGAAATGTCAGTAAAACCAAATTCCTCTAAGGCCATTCAGTAAACAGTCCCTGTTCCCGAACCTGGTGGTCAGGCGGGAGCAAAGGGGACAGATCTGGCCCCGTTACTGGCACCAGCAGGATGGGAAACCTTTGTGAGAGTGGTGGAAGAAACATCCCAAGCGTGTCCTGCAGCCAGATGGAGACAAGAGTGAATAATTTCTTCCTGAGTGTAAGTCAGGCCGGACAGGGTGCGGAGCTGCCTTACGCAAGGCACAGGGAGCGGCTGGGGTGGCCAAGCCCCATGTCCTGTCCAGCCTCTCTGGAGCACGCTGGGCCCCCCAGGAGCATGTTTCAGTATGCTGTGAAATTGTTGGAGCCAAACAAACAGCAGCTTCTGGCCGAGCTGAAGCCCAAGAGGCTGCAAGGACCTTCTTTTCCCTGGCAATAGGCAGCGTGGCTTTCGTAATCCCCGGGATGACATCCTGCTTGTGAACCCTTCTTCCCTTGCTGAGACCCAGCCAGGCTGACACCAGTGAAGTCCCCACTCTTGCATCCCATATGCTGCCTGAGCCCCTTTGGGGGCTTGTTTACATCTGTACAGCCCTCCATAACCAAGTAGGGCACCATAACCTGGGCTGCTCCACCATCCCTCTATGGGAATGAGCTCTGGGTGAACTCTGGGTGTGAAAGGGACCACCGAGCAGGGGGCAATGCCTAAGTGCTTGTCCCTCCACTCACCCGAGTGACCTCTGCAATGCAAAACATCTTCTGGAATGGAGTGACTGTAGCACTAAGATCATTGGTGACCTTGGCAGCCAAAAATTGCCCCACATGGCAGCATATGCTGCCCACATGGCACTTCCAAACACCCTTGATTGATGCCAAGAGGTGCTCGGTTCAAAGGCAAGGTAATGTGAACAGATTAGTTAATGCTTCTTGCCCTGGCCCTCGAGAGCAGGGCTGGAATGGCAGGGCAGACTTAATGGGTTTTGAAGGCTTTTCTTTTTAAGATATGAAACAATGAAGCTGTACAAGGACCATGGATAATGTGATCAGAATAAGAATCAGGGCTCGTCTTTGAACCAGAGCGAGGTCCCTGACGGTGTTTACTTCATGTCCTGGCACTAAATGTGAGATGACATGAATACATTAGCTTACTGGCTTTCCTGAGCAACCCCTGCCATGCTCAGACCGGCTTCAGGAAGGAAAAGAGCAGCAAAAAGAATCTGTTTGGAAGTGTCAACTTGTTTCTCAATAACCCTGTCATCCTCACTTACCACTGAAGGGTCTGCCTGTGACAGGGGCTGCACTCCTGGGGGGAGAGGTAGGCACAGGGGGTGAAGGGGAAGGTGGCACTGGAGGCTGTTCAGGGTCTGGGGAAGTTTAGCAGCTGGTTAATGCCTTGTCCATGAAGGTGCTGTGGTGCTGGATCTGTCATCTACTTCCTGAGTGTCTCTTCCTCCATCTCTCCCAGTTGCATTACAAGGTTTCAGTTTCCTCAAATCCCAGTGTGGGACTGGGGGTTTTTGCAACATTCTCAAGCCAGGAGCAGGTTGGTCTGGGTTGGAAGTGTTCTCCAGGACTGCCTTGGCAGCTTCTTGCCATGCCCTGCCCTGCCCTGCCCTGCCTGCAAGGGCTGGACAGCGCCCAGCCCCACTCCCAAGGCTCCTCTGCTTCCTATTCCCCTGGATTTCCTAATCCTTGGGGGTTTTTAGATTCTGTGGGTTGGTAGGGATTTTGGGGGGAGGGAGGTGGAATGCCCACCGCCTCCCCTCTGCCTGCTGCTGCCAAGGGTCTTCATCCCACACTCCCTTCCCAGGTATCACCCCAGTGCTGCTGTTGTCCTGGTGCCCAAGCCAGCATCCCCAGCATCCCACACCATCCTGCTCCATCATGTGGGGAGCTGGAGGTCGGAGTGGCTGCAGGGGCTGAGGACCCCTCTGGCAGCTGGGAACTCAGGGCAGGGTCGCACTGGGGGGATTTCCTTAGTCTCTGCACAAGCTGCATTGTTGGACTTGGACCCCAGAGCAGACTAACCCCGTTTCCACGTGAGGAGGAGGGTCTGGGCTGGTTTGGTTTAAGCACATTCCCCACAGCTCTGGCAGCACCGCCTGCGGTCTGGATTCCATCAGCCGAGGAATGTCTGCTCCCGGCTTTGCACCAGCAGCCTGGGCATCACTTCCCAGTGCTGCCCGGGGCTGGGAGGGGACAGCACCTCCCCACACTGTCACCTCCTTGGCCCAGCTCTTCCCAGCTGAACTGGGGACATAGAACTGGGAGAATCCCAGTTTCTCGATACTACTGGTCTTGATGAGTAAACTAGTGACCCAAGTGTTCCAGCAATGTGGACAAGGACTGTGTGATTAAACTGGGATCCCATCTGGGCTCACCATGGGATGGAGATTCAGGCAGCAGTGCAACCCCAGCTGGATCTGGGGGGGTTCTGCTGGCTGCAGCCCCTTTTAGCCCCCTGCCTTGCTGTCCCCCAGCCTGATCCTGCAGTGATGGCTCACAGACCACAGGCACTGCCGACACAGAGCTGGAGCATTAGGATGGCACACAGGACTCCTGGGATCAGGGAAGCTGGGGGAAGGAAACCTGCAATAAGCGCACAGCATTTATACAGGCTTTAGGTTAAATCCTTCCCTCCCTGGGTAGCAGCACTGCAAAGCCATTTCCTAAAGTCTTGTTATTCCTTCTCAGGCCAGGACTTTGCAGTTGGCAGCAGGGCTGGATTAGGAAGGGTGAGAGAGAGGCACGGCATGCTGAGGGCATTGCTGGGTGAGCTGGGCTAGCAACCAGGGGCTTTGCTTGAGCAAAGTTCAGAGTGACAAGTCCAATGTCTCTGGATTAGGTATCGAAGCAGCCCAGAGTGGCTCCGGGAGGAGGATGAAGGAGAAACACCTCACATGGCGTGCATCACACTCATGCCTTATTTCACTTTAAATCCCAGGGCTGCTCCTGTTCTGGCTGGAGAAGGGATCCTCACTGCACCCCTGCCATGCTGTCAGCAACAAGGGCTTGGGGCAGCTCCTTCCCAAAGCACTCCCTGAGGGAGTTCATGGGGTGTCTGTCACTAGTGGTGTCTGTCCAAATGTCCCAGGGAGGTGACATTGCAGGGACACAAGAAATCACCCACTTTTCTCCAGGAACCAAATCATGAGGCTGAATCCAGGCATGAGACAAGGTGGGCTTAGCCCCGAGGGTCTGGATTTGGGGTGTCTGCCTTCACCTCAAAGGCAGTGGAGGAGTCAAGGGTGGGGATCTGCCATCATCCACATCCCACACACTGTGGAGCTGAAGTCTTGGGTTTTTTTGCCTTCACCTCCCACTCGAGGATTGGGAGCCAAGTACATTTCTCATTGCACCCAGAGCACGGGAGGAGGAGAGGCAACGTGGGAGGGCACAGGGGGAGTGGGAGAAGCCGTCGGCAGGCGGGTACGGACCCCGCAGGAACATGATACACCACAAGCAGAGGCTTGGAGGGCCTGGAAACCCATCCCCACCCTCTGCAGCCAGGGTGGAGGATAGCTGGAACAAGCACTTGATCTCTCCTTGTAGTGCAGAAGCTCTGCGAGAAGCAGGCTCAGGCTCAGCAGAGACAGGGCACCACAGTGTCACCTCATCATGGGGACAGGTCCATATGGGAAGGAGGTGGAAAGCAGAAGGACTGTGATGCTCAACTAGTGAGGGGAGAGGGATCAGGGTGTTGAAATGAACTGGGACCTGAGAGAGATGGAGTGATTTCTTCAGTATGGATTACCCAGGCTGACCCAGCCATCCCACTGGCTGTGGGGTCCAAGTTCTCTGTCCCCCTCCCTGAGCCCCGTGTCCCTGGGCTACCCTGCCATGGCAGCAGGCACTGTGCTGAAATCCCTTCTGGGACAGCAGGCTGCAATGGTGTCAAGGCAGCATCTTTCTCCTTCTGGAACAGTCACCTCCTAACCCCAAGCCCTTGAAAGCAACAGTCGCAGGAAACCATGGAAACAGGCAACAGGCACATGACAAGAGTGTGTCAGCACTCCTGCCCCTGATTTATGTCCCGTGTCTGGGACACAGAAGTGAAGGGCAGTTGGGATCATTTGGGATTTTGAGGCAGTGGAGCATCACCACCGCTTTACTCTCCCTCTCCTGCTTGCAGAGCAGGATGGCACATGGGAATGGGGCTGGGCTCCTGTCAGGATCAGATGTGAAGATCCCAGAGAGGGAAGCAGAAACATAGAAAAGGTTGGGGGAATTTCTCGCTTGCTTTTCTAATTTTTCTAATATTTTAATATTTCTAAATGGAGACTCTTGAACAAGGACCTTTCGACTCCTGGTGCCAGGGAGTGAGGAAACACACCCACTGCATCCAGGTTCACTAAGGACCTTTAGACTCCTGGTGCCAGCGAGCAAGGAAACACACCCACTGCACCCGGGCTCAGCACGGAACCAGGTGCCAGGTGTGGACTAGGATATCAGATACATGAGCTTCAAAGAGTCATTTGCTTAAACACACAGGAAGCAATAACCAGTGCTCCACCTAGATTATTGCCCTGGTGTTCATCTTGGTCAGAATTGGATTTTTTTCCCCGTTTTTCAAAGCATTTGCCCTGCTTTGCAGTTTTGCTTTGGTTTTAAGCTGGGTCTCTCTGAGTTTAAGCTAAGTCTAAAGCACCTTTGTCCCTCTGAGGAAGGGCAATAACCTTGGCCATGCCATCCTTGGGCCAGAGGGGTTTCCCTGCTGCCTGGTGACCACCTGGGGACATCACAGTTAATGTTTGAGCTGGGGCTTGTGGCCACTAATCCCAGTGGCCAATGGCCAGAAGGCAAACCCAAACTTGATGAAAATCTGACGATTCAGCGGCTGGTTATGGTGTTATCGACTGATTCCCGACCTCTGGCCGGGTGACATTGGCTGCTCTGATTTCACACCGGTGGTTTCGGCAGCTCCCAGCTGAGCTTTGTACTTGAGCCGAGGGACTCACGGGTGCCTGGGGCTGCGGGTCTGTCCGAGCACATCTTCACTGGGGACCCACAGTGGGGGATCTGTGGGCGGCACGCTCTCCACCCGCCCTCATTAGCTCTGCAAGAGCAAATCTGCTGACACCGCCAGTCTGGCGGCCGCTGATGGGGAGGTGGCCAAGGATGGGTTGGAGGAGAAACACAGCAAAAAGCCTCGATAGCGCTGCAGTAGCAAAGCTCCAGTCCCCCAAGGGGCTCGGTCACCCCCAGGCTGGCTGCTCGGCTGTCGGGCCCGCACCCGCAGCCCGTCTGTGCGTCTGTCCGCCTGTCCGTCTGTCCGCGCTGCGAGGGTGCGCAGCGGGTGCGAGAGGCGGCGGTGCACACCCGCTGCTTCCCTTGTCTCTGATCCCCCTCGGGGGGACTGCCGGTTATTACAAGTCTCTGTAGGATTTTCCTGCTCTCCGTGCAAATGGACTGTGCTGCGGGTTTAATATGCCGGATTGCCAGGGAGCTGCAAATGGCATTTGGGTGAAAAGCAGCCCAAAAAAGCACACCCACGAAGGCGGCGGGAAGCCTGGAGTGGAGGTGTTCCCTGACAAGGCACTGCCAGGAGCGATGCGATCGCAAAATGACAATAACACCTTCGTTTCACGAGGGTCTTAACTCTGATCCCTCCCAAGTGGGTCCTGCCACGAGAAGGGAGAGCAAATTATCGGCATTAGAAAAGTCCCCATGGGACAGACCATGATGTGTTTTGGGGGGCAGAGAGATGCTCACAGTGGGGGTACCTCATGTTCCCCTCTCGCCCCAAGAATGGGAGGTGAGTGTGAGTCTGTCCTTCCAAACATCACCTCCTGCAAAATCAGGGAGGGCAAAGAGGAGAGCCCAGGCAGAACTCGGAGCAGCCAGCGGTTGGGCTAACTTTAACTCAGCACTTTGGATTCCGAATTTCCTCTGAGCTGTTTACAAAGGGCTGGAAAAAAACTTCCAGCCCTACCTCCCCCCCGCCAGCACCGTCCTGATGTTGCCCAGAACATCTCTCTCATCCCTCCCTTTCGTGGAGA
>WBMV01005970.1:173838-197981 GCA_013396655.1 Campylorhamphus procurvoides | reverse complement strand
ACCCTGCGGATGGAACTGGGGGGTGGCAGAGGCAGGGGGAGCTCGGTGCTGGGTTGGGGTGGGTTGGGGGTCTGGGCTTGCTCACCCCCCCAGCGAGCTGCGTGCGGATGGCATGGGTACGGAGCAGGCTGGCGGGTGAAATAATGCAAGTTAGGAGCCAAGATAAAACCCAAGCAGGTGTGTCTCCGAGGGCACCATCTGTCCCTCCGGCGGCAGCGTCGGCAGGAAGGAGAGCACTGAAGTTGGCGGAGGAAGGGGGGCATGGGGGGCACAGGCAGGGGACAGGGGCAGTGGGGGGACAGGTATCCAGCAGTGCCGGGATTGGGGTGCAGAGCATTGCCCGATGGCGTGGGGCTGTACAGCACAGACGGGCAGCTCAAAGTCCCATGTCTGTGCCTGAAACCAGAATAGGGGAGATGTTCTTGAGGTGGGGAGCAGAGGCAGGGGACGGTTCTTGCGTTGTTTAGGGGTGCAGTCATGTCCTGGAAAGCATCAAGTGGGAATCCCACGGGGTCATATGGATGCTGGGACTTTGGGGTAACAGTGGGGTGCAGCACCAGCAGGCTGGTTCCCTTCTTTAAGAGGACAGGTAGGGTGAGGAGAGGGGCAGACAAGATGCCCACACTTGACCTCTTGTTAAACAGCAAAGATGCTGTCCAGGGAGTCAAAGCTCCCACCACTCACCCCAGGGATAAGTAATGCTGGGATGTCCCTGGTCAGGCTCCCACCCGAACCCAACACCAGGCACTCCAGACTGGAAATGGGAGACTGGGTTGTGTCCTTTCCATTTTGCTCCTGCAGCATGGGGCTCTGGGTGCTTGGAGAACTCCTGGGATGGATGTGCTATTTACTAATAATCATGCAAAAGTTTTCCAATATTCTGTGAGCTGATGCCCCAAGGCCATGGGGTCTCCAAGGAGTGGAGCCTCCCCAGTCATGCCAGTGAGCAGAGACAGTTCCCCTCCAGGCTTGCTGCCAGCACTGCAATGGGATTTTCCTACCAAGACCCCTTTGTAGATTCCAAAATGACATTTGATTCCCCTCTCCACCTCCTTCTCTCAAATATTTCCTTCCCACAGAGCCAGCTGATGGCTGAGCCAACTCTCCCACAGCCCTCCACTCTGCGTGGTCATCCAGGGCAGTCAGGAGATGTGACAGTCCCATGACTGGGGACACCAAACCCACCTCGGCTGGGTTTGAAACCCACACAAAGGGTGCAAACCATCTGCAGGGTGCAAAATTCCCCTTATGCCGATCCCAGGAGGTTCAGCATGGGGTTTGGACAGGAGCTGTGCATGGCCAGCCCCATGCCCAGCACCCTGGTCATGCCACAACCACCACTGGGTGCCCCTTGCCCAACAGCACAGGGAGGTGCCTGTGGCTGGCACAGAGGGACTTGTGGCAATGCCATGGGGGATACACCCAGGGCAGCTCATTGCTTTTGGTGTCCCTGTGTGCAGCCACGGGGTTTGGAGCAGGGTTGGGCATGAGGGGCATGGAGATGTGGCAGTGGGGACCATGTGGCCGAGCTCTGGTCCTGACTCAAACTTTCCCAGTAGAAGTTTTTGGTCCAGTTGGTTTTTTGGGTTTGTTGGTTTTTTTTTTATTCCAGGCAGAGTTGTGGCACTTGAGGTGCAGGTTTTCCCCTGCTGTGACAGCAGGGTGGGGCAGAATTGCCTCTAAGGGTGAACCCCAGTTCCTTGTGAGCCTTTGTATCCTGAGTCATGACACATAGCCTGGCACACCCCAGCTAACCTGCCACCTGCTCCCTCAGCCAGAGCTTCCCTTGGACGCTGTTAGTGAGGTCTGGCCTTTCAGTGCATGCCCCCAGGGCTAGTGATGCCATTTGGGAGAGGTGCCATCCCCTCCAGCAGCACTGCTTGGAGCAGCACACCTGCCTGCATCCCTGTACCACGGCCACGGGGGCTGAGCTGTCCCCCTGGTCACAAACCCTGTCCCCAAAGAGGACCTGGAGCTGCTGCCCTGAACCCTATTCCCCTCCATCCATGAGCTCCAACAAGCTCAACCTGAGCTCCCTGGGGAAGCACGTGCTGGGCAAAAGCAGGGCAGCCCTGGCCAGGCTGCTGCTCTCCCGGCTGCCTTTCCCAGCTGGCATCAGCCGGCAGGAGAAGTGGGTCATGCGTGGAGCCCGCTGGGAGCACGGGCAGGATGGGAGCAGCCACTTCCCAAGATATGATTCAGCAGCTCCAGAGGTCAGGGCTGAGGAGGGGACAATGGGCAGCCACCGGTGGGGTTGGTGAGAGGTGACCTGGCCAGCACACTTTGGGTGGGCACTCACATGACGTGCCGGGGACTGAGAGCTTCCCCAGTCAGCCTCCCTGCTTCCCCAGTGCTGGGTTGGTGTTCCTTCTCACCTCGCTGGAGAAACTGAGGCAGAAGGGGATGTGCACAGGTGTGGTCAGGGAAAGGGAAGGGGGATGCATAGCTGTGGTCTCCCCTTTGGTGCAACCCCCATGTGCAGAGTGGTGAAAGCAGGTAAATCTATCAGCTCTCCTGTTGTTGGTGTTATGACCAGGGAATTGGCTGTATCTGGTGGCAAATGGTCTCTCCATACTTTCCTGTTCTGTCCCCTCTCCACCCCTTCAGAGATGCTGAGGGCAGGGAATTACTTTTCCCCATGTGGGAATGGCTGGGGCTTTGCAGCACTTCTGGAGATAAAGACTTAAAATTAATCTGGGACCTGATCCTGTGCCCCAAGAGTAGAGACAGGGAGGCAGCCCCCACAAAGGCATGGCTGCAGTGCTGACATCCTTCAGAAACCCAGTCCAGCTCCCTCTGCCCTTGACCAGCATCCCACCCTCCACCCCCAGCCCTTCCATGCTGTGCCAATGGGGAAACCGAGGCACAGAGCTGGGCATTGTGTTCCCATTCCCTGAGGCTGCTTGAAGCCACAACAAACCTCTGGGGTCCTGCCCCAGCATGGTGGGTCCCTGATCTCACAGGGCTCTGGGATCCTGGGGGACATAAACACCAATACTGGGGACCACGGCTGAGCAGCCACCGGATCATGGGAATCTGTGCTTTGTGGTTAAAACTATGCCGCTAATTGACAATTTCCTCGGTGGGGAGTCTCGAGCCGGAGGAAGCACAGTCTCATTGCCACGCTCATCTTCCTCCTTGGGAGCTCAGGGGCCTCTGCAGCTCATTCTCACAGCTGCCTTAACCCTTGCTGGGACTGGAGCTGGCTCTGGAGCTGGAACTCGAGCCTGGAGTTGCTCATCTGGGGCCGTGGGTACCAGCTGGGACACTCCCAGGTGGGCATACTGGCTGGCACAGATGGGGGCACCTGGCTGCTGCTCACCCATGCCCCCAGGCTCGTTGCTGTACCTCAGTTTCCCCATCTGTAGTTTAGGAATCAGTGCTTTTTGAACTGCCCTCACTGTAGAGCTCCCCTCAGGTGTGCCAGGGGGAGCAGGGCAGCCCTCAGGCCCTCGGGCACCTTCATTAACTCTCACTGTGCAGTGCAGGAGCCCCTCGAGCACGTGGCATCACTCCCCAAAGTCACCCTTTTTCGATCCCAATGGTTTGTTGCCGGTACCCCACACTCCAAGATTGACCTGGGGGATACAAACACCCAGGTGACTCAGCCCTCTGTGGCACCCAGGGGCTGAGAGCACCCATGGGTGAGCACCAGTGGGGGCTCAGCACCCTCGGTCCTTTGCAGACCCCGACTAAGCCCAGGACTCCACAGCTAAAACCACAGCCGGTCCCAACCAGCACATGCACTCGCTCCCACACCCACACACACGTACCACGGTCACAGATCTGGGACCACAAAACTTTGTGGATCCCATCAGGGGATAAAACCCAGGAATAGTTTCTATTGGATCCCAAGGAAATCTCTACCAAATGTTAAGGCTGTGCCAAGGCCAGGAGGCACAACCTGCCACGGCCACCGCAGGCTGTGCCGCCTCCACAGGGTTTCTCCATCACTCCATTTCCACTCCAGACCCTCAGCTTTCTAAATTTCCAACGTTGTTACTTTCTCCATCACTCCTGACGTGCTCTTCCCCCCTCAGGAGGTATAGGAGGGAAAGCAAATGGTTTTTCTATGCAGGATCAGGACCCTGGATTTTGACAGCTACTTAGTCTGAGCAAACACACCTGGATTCAGACAGTTTGCAAAGAGCTTTGAAATATGAAAGCACTCCTTGGATGCCAGACATTATTGGAAGTTTTAGGTTAAAATAGCAAAAAGTCTGAGTAATGAGTCTGGCAATGCAGAAAACTTTTCTTTTTTTTTTTTTTGGAGCTGAATCTAAAAAATATGGGTTGAATCCACGCAAAAGTGGCATTTAAAGAAATGATTCTTCAGCTACCCCCGAAGCCAACATGTGTTTTGTGGAGGCGTCTATAGGGCTCAGTTCCTGGCTGCTGAAGGGCACATTTCAGAGCAGAGCAGCTCAGAGAGATGGAATATCTTGCTTTAAAAAGGGCCCAGTGAAGAGATCAGCAGCAATGTCCCTGTCCCATGGCTTGTCCTATGCTCACAAATCATTGTCATCAAGCTGGGGAGGTGTTTTACCAGGGACAAGGAGAGCCAGAGAGCAGCAGGACTCTGCTCTGCTGATGAGGACACGCATGGGGAACATTTCTCAACCCAGGAGCCTTTCCATGAGTGGTGAAGGGCTGAGTGTTGGTTCAATAAGCTCAGTTTTGAAACAGCCCCTTTCCCTATGACTGTGTTGTCTCTCTGGTCACAGCACCCAAAACCAACCCTTTCACCTGCTTCATGGCCAGGGTGGCTGTGTGGGGACCCCATGGCACATCCCACACCTGTCACAGCCTCAGGGCTGTCAGCAGCTCCCAGGGTGACCCAAGAAGAGCCTTTCTCATGTCCCCTGTCCCAGGGCTGCCCTTGTGAACCAGGCAAGGGTACAAAGATCCCACTTGACCCCTGAGAACTGCAAGGACATCCCTGGCTGAGGGAAGCAAAGGCTTTCCCGGACGGTTTGCTTGTCAGCGGTTGGGGACCTGCTGGATGTGTTGGTACCAGCCCTGACAATCCCTCCTTCAGAGCAGGCAAGGAGGGCCAATTCTCCGCTCCGCCAGCCGGCCCGGCTAATGATGCTGCAGCAGCGGAGCGGGGCTGTGCCCGGACGCGGCTCCTGCGGAGTTCCACGGCTCATTAAAGGCAGGGAAATGTCAGGACAGCCCTCGGCAGGCTGGGGGAGCGCAGGGTGCCGGCTGGCTGGTGGTCCTGGAGGAGCACGGCAAAGCGCTGAGCCGGAGATGCTGCGAATCCCCGTGGGAGCATTGGATGGGAGATGGGATTGGATGGGACACCGGCAGAACACGGGCTCCCCGGGTTTGCTGGGCAGGGGACAGGTGCCAACGCAAAAAACACGCCCTTGTGAGTTTGTGTCACTCCCCTCTCTGCCAGCCAGGGGGGTGTTTGCACCTCCAAATCCCTCTGCTGCCCCTGGGGATCAGGGATGTGCAGCCGGGCTCCAGAAAGCTCCATCCTCACTGTGACTCTACCTTGGAGGCACGAGTCGTGTCTTCACGTTGTTTCCTGACACCCATGGACCCTGCTGGGCCACGCAGAGCCCTCTTGGCAGAGCTGTAGGAAGGGTGTCGGGTGCGGGGGGAGATGCTGGTGGTGGGGTGAAGGAGTCTGATGTGTTCCATCCCTGCGTGTTTTTTGCATCCAGTGGGCAGGAACAGTGGTTTAGCAGTGGAGAGGGACAGGGACACAAATGTGGAGGGGCTGAGGAGGATGCTGTGGATGAAGGCACTGAGCAGTAGGGATTGCAAGGGAGATAGAGAGCCAGAGGTGTGTGTGAAAGCCACTTTGGTGCTGTTAATTCACTTGCCTGATAAAAGCTGTCCTTACCCCTGCCCTAAAGGTTCATCCACTCAGCCAAGAGGCTTTGGGCTGAATCCACACATGTGGTAGGGGAAGACAACAGCAACGAGGACTTGGAGGTGTGAGCTGTGCATACACAAGTGAGCAGGATATGTCCCTGTGGGTTAATAGCTCATGTCCAAATGTATTTGGTGGCATCTTTGCTGCTGGGTCCACTCCCAGCTCCACTGAAGTGTCCTGGTCCCTCTGCCCTTGGGTAGGGAGGCATTACAGCCTCTGAGCACGGCTCATTGTTGTGCTGGATTCTGCTCCCAAGGCTTTGCAGCGGGATGTGGGCTTCACCTGGAGGAAGGCCAGCTACACCTCTTCTCCTCAGCTGCAGAAGTTGTTGAATTCAGCATCAGTGTGTGATGAGGGGACTTGGCCCTTTTCCCTCCAGCTCTCCTGTGCCAGAACTGGAGATGTTACCCAGCACCATCTCCACCTGTCCATGAGCTCTCAGAGGGAGGACACAGGAGCAGGCAGGCACCACCCTCTTCTTACTTCTTTTAGCTTTCCCTTTTTCTATCTTGCTGGGCAGGTATCACTGACGTGGCTGAGACCTTTCTCACCTTGGGCTGGGAGCTGTAAACACAGGCTGTAAACACCTTGCCCCAGCCTGAAAATGGATGAGAGACCACAGGTGGCCGGGAAGAGCAGGGGGAACGTGCAGGCGGTGAGGCAGCTCTCCGCATAATAAATAGCAGCATCACACACCACCTGCCTACCCATTATCAGCTGCTTTGTAGGCACCCGAGCGGAGGGAGAGGTTTGAAAAGGGACAGGGAGAGGCTCCAGGCTGCCTTAGAGTTTCTCCCACGTAGAGGGACGAGGCGAGAGAAAACATAAAAGCATCGGTAGGTTGAGTCACCAACCCTGGAGGGATTTAGAAGATATGTAGTTGTGGCACTTGGGGACACGTGTTTTAGTGGTGGGCTTGGCAGTGCTGGGTTAGAAGTTGGACTTGGTGATCTTAAAGGCCCCTTCCAACCTAAATGATTCTATGAAAATCTAGTGAAAAACAGTCTCCAAGTCCTGGCTGAGGGTTCAGCTGAAGCCTCCCAGGTCTCACTAGCATTTCCCCCCTGAGTTTACAAACAGGGTAAGTGGAGATTAAGGGTTTAGGTGCTCAAGGGGACTGAACAATCAGCACCCAGGTGTCCCCTTTCCAACTGGAGAAGGAAAGAGATGGGTGGGCTTCGAGATTTCCTCCATGCAGGGTTTGCTCTGCACAGTCTGGGGAGAGGGAGGAAGATGAGGGACATGGGAGGAGAAGTGGCATCTCCTTCTTAACAGAAAACAGGTTTCCAGTAACTGCAGTGGCTTTGCACCTTAATTATTTCCTTTGGCTCTGCTACTGGGAATGGTTGTGTCCTTAAAGTTGTTAAAAGGGCAAAAGAGAGAGGAAAAGCAATCCTGACATCCTGTCCATCAGGTCCAGATGTAGCTCGCAGAGTACAAATTAGTGGGTGCAGAATAGAATCGCTTAAAAAGAAATTTAATGAGATCGGTATGCAGGCATCTGGTTTCCATCAATCATCATTTTGTGTGATATGCAATGGTAAATATCATCTTTTTAATGACTCCAATGAAGAAAAAGAACCCAAACCACACACACACACATGCATAATGATCCATCAAACTCCCAGAGCCTGAAATATCTGAACTCTCAGAATGTTCTGTAGATGGAAAAACCCCAACTGACACCTCTTCTAACTCACTATTGTTTGAGTTATTTTATTTCTGGTTATATTTAACCTTTGTGTTAAATTAATCTTCTCTGTTTATTAACAACTACCACTGGGTGAGCCTCCTTCCCTCTGCTTTGTGCTTCAACAGCTCAAACATTGCTTGAGGCCAGAGGTTCTTGCCTCAGGCCCTGCTGCTCTCCAAGGAGAGGTGGCTGCAGGTCTCTGGCTGGCCATGGATTTGCTTTTCAACTCGAAGCAAGGATGATTTGGGCTCCTCTGTTTCAGTTCTCCATCAAAGAAAGCAAACAGACACAGGATTGAGCATGAGCTGAGGGTTTGCTGGTTTTACATCCTCCAGCACCAGCGCTGTCCTCATGTCAGGTCCCTTGGGAAAGCTGCTGGGCTCAGTTCCCATGGGAGCATCACCTTGTGGGTCTGTGAAGCGGGGAAAGGTTGGAAATCAAGTATTTGGATCCTTCACTGGTCTGGTCTCACACAGGCTGGGGACTTTTGGGCGTTTAATCAACCTTTGTCCCTGGCATATCTGTCCAAAGGTGGGGAAAGGTGGAGGTGATTGTCCCAGTGGTTCCTGCTGTTCCCTTTCTGCTGAAAAAGCTTTGCTCAGACCAGGATTTTTTCTCAATTTATTCCCTGCATCTTTACATCATCACACCCTTCAGATGAGATCAAATATGGCTTTTCAGGCAACTTCTGTGGTTTGGGGTTCAGAAGTTTAGACATGCAGGAATTAGCTGGGAGCCTCCATCCCCTGTTTTTTGGGCAGTAGATCCCACTTCCAGTGACATCCCCTGATCCCAGTGCTCCGGGGGATGGATTCCTGCTGGGTGGAAAGATCCACTAGCAGGGATGGTAAAGCCCTTAGCTCTGACCTCAGCAGGATCATCATTGTTGGCAGTCAGAGAGCTTTGATCTCAGGGGCTGGCTGGAGCTACAACAGCTTGAATAGAGGTGGGAAAGGGTGGGATGCAGGGAAAAGAATGCTGAATCCAGCTAGGGAAAATGCTTCCATTAAACCAGAGTGCAACATTCCTCTATCTGTGGGTGAATGCTCAGGGCAGAAGCCTTAACATCATTCCCAGGATTTATCCAGCTCCATCCCCCAGCCACCTCTGTGACAGCTCCAAACTGAAGGGTATGGACTGAGCATCTCTCTGGTGACAGGAGCAGGAGACAGCCAGGCTGGGAATGATTTCTGCCGACAGGGACCAGATGTGTCAGGAGGAGCTTTGCTGAGGGGAGGAGGCTGCACAATAACAAGAGGAGTTTTGTTATGAGTCCCCTCTGGGGTTTCAAAGCAACACCTTGTCTCCCCCTTCCACCTTCCGTCCTCCCCCACCCTTTCCGCCGCACACTCTTCACACCTCCAAAACCTATTTTGGGCCATCTGATGAATCCCAGATGCCTTGGGAAGCAACAGAAGCGGTGGTGCACTCCAGGCACTGCTTCACTCTGCTTCCTTGGCAATGCCCCCAAGCTTTCACAAGCCAAGGGAGCGGGGGAAGGAACAGAGGGGGGGGAAAGGAGGATAGGAAAGTGGTGAAGGAGCCTGGTACTCAATATTGCAATTATTCATGGAGTGGTGAGTGGGGAAGAGGATCCCACGTGGTTCTGGAGGGAAGTAGTGGTGGTTGGAAAAAGAGGTGGGATGGGTTCAGGTTTGCATGGGAAGGGGGTTGGAGAGGGAGCCTGTCTGGAGCTGGGGATGATTTGGGGCAGCCTGGGAGCCCTTTGACACCTCCTGAGAATCCTTCACTTGTCCAGGAGGCAGGGAGAGCCCTGTAGGTTGGAGGGAGCTGGGTGAAAGGATGGAACAAACACTGATGTGGTTTTCTTTTGCATGAAGGGGGTGGTTAATGTGACTCAAGTGCCAGCCCCAGCTGCTGAGAGTGACCAGCTGCCATTCTGGCACCGATGGCTCCAGCTCTGCACCCTGTCACCCTGTGTCCTTCACCCTCCAGCCCTCCACCTCCCTGGAGAGCTCAGCACATCAGCTGCAACAACAGCTTAGCTTCTTTCAGCTGCATTTTGATTTGATCATGCAGAAAATAGGGTCCTCAGTCCCCCTCAGAGGGGCTGGTTTGGGGTCTCCTTGTGCTGGGGAGAATGTCTCCTGGCACAGATGAGCAGTGATGTGAGCACAGGGCTGAGATCCTTCTGGAGACCGATCTGTGAAAGCTGGTGGTAAACTGGGCAGAGGGAGACTGTTTTGGGTGGCAATGCAGAAATAAAACCCAAGGGGCTAGGAAGCTGCTGTGGGACCAAGGAAAAGGGGCAGCAAGAGCTTGGCTGAGATAAAGAGAGGTTTTCACGCTCATCTCCAGCTCTCTGAGGCAGGACATGATATATGTGGGCAAGTATACAGCATCTGGCACCAGGGTGGAAGCTCTGGGCATCAAGAACTCAGTCTTGCCTCTGCTTTGCTGATGAATATCCAGCTGTGATGCCCTTGAAGCAGATGGGGAAGGTTTGGGATGAAGGTACCGACCTGCTGGTTTTCAGGCAGCTGAATGCTGCAGTTCCTGGGGAATTCAATAGGAGAATCAGCCCTGGCTGTGTGAGGTGCAGGGGGTGGGTCCACCACTCCGTGCTGTGCTTTGCTCTAACCCCTCAGCCTGCTCTCACCCTCCTGATGGTATTTCGTGTGGATTCTTTCTTGAAGGTTTTTTGTGAACTTCCCCTCTGCCAAGCAGTACTTCAGCCAGTTCAAGCACATGGAGGACCCTCTGGAGATGGAGAGGAGCTTGCAGCTGCGCAAGCACGCTCGGCGGGTCATGGGTGCCATCAACACTGTGGTGGAGAACCTCAATGACGCCGAAAAGGTCTCCTCCGTTCTCGCCCTCGTGGGCAAGGCCCATGCCCTCAAGCACAAAGTGGAGCCCATCTACTTTAAGGTAAAGGATTGGACCAAAATAATCTTTGGGACGCTTTAGGAAGTTTGGCTGGATGTGGGGGTGCTCCCCACGTAGCTGGAGTGTCCCACTGTGACATTGTCCCACTCAGACCACCATTCCCACACAGTCACTGGAGCATCCAAGACATTCCCCTGCCCAGGGAAATCTGCCTGCCTGTGTCTGTCTTGCAGCCTCACCAGCATGTTTGTGTCCATATATTCCTTCTTTTAGAAATGAAGCATTATGGTAGGGGCTATAATGCCCAAACTGGGGGACCCCATCATGCCTGGGTCTTGGCAGGCTGGTTACCTGCCCTATCTGTTCCCAAGAGTGTCAATAGACCTTCAAGACATCTGTCTGTCCTGCAGAAGGTCTCATTCCCAGAAATCAGCAACAGGACTCAATTGGTTTTGTAGGGAAAAATCCAAATTTGCTGTCAGCCTCTCCCTGGAGAGTTATTAACCCTTCGCTGTCCGCCTCCTTCCAGAAACTCACTGGTGTCATGCTGGAGGTCATTGCTGAGGAATACCCCAATGACTTCACCCCAGAGGCTCACGGTGCCTGGACCAAGATGAAGACCCTCATCTACACCCACGTGACAGCAGCGTACAAGGAGGTGGGCTGGGCTCAGTACCCCACTGCCACCCTGTGAGCGGCCAGTGGGGCCAGGCGAGGGGCAGGGAGGGCTTCACTCACCCCAGGACTTCACTCTGGTCTCTTCTCAAGATCTTTGCTCAGTCTGGGGAGCCCGGTAGGGCCAGCTCTGTCAGCTGCCAAGTCACAATTTGATCTCCATGGGGTTTAAAAACAAACTAAGTAAGCCAAAAAAACCTATAGAATCACGAAGGGTGTGGGTGGGTCGGGGTGAAGTCGCAGGGGACGCTGGAAGGGGATGCAGAGAGTGAGGGGAGAGCGCTTGGTTGTTGGCTCCGTCTTACTGTCCTGGCCTGTCCATCACCACCTCCCAAATCCTGCGCCTCACTTGCACCATCTCAAGGTCCCTTGCACAAGCGCCGCCACCCCGTTCGATGACGAACAACACAACCCTCATTTTCCATGCGAAGCCCCTGGGTAAACCTGGCTTTTGGGGGCACGATGCTTATGGAGACCTCCGGCCGCCTGGCTGGCACCGAAAACGCTTTGCTTTGCACTTTGTGTATCACCTGGCAGGGTGGCAGGGTTGGCAGCTGTGGCCACACTGCTCTCTGTGCCCGTCACCCTGCACTCTGGGCTGGCAGCACCCGTCGCCTCTCCCCTCATCCATAGCCCCTCACCTTGTCTGGCTGCTGCAAACCCCCCTGGGGCTGGAGGGAGGGAAGGGGGTGGGAGAGATGTGCTCCTGCAGCCTGAGAGAGTGGGGAAGGGGTAGGATGCCTTTGGGCTGCCTCCCCTCGTTGCTGGGAGCATGGTGTGTAGGTGAGATCCCTGTGTCATATATAGGGAGCTGGTGAGTCCACCCACTGCCCTTCAGCTCCCTGGGGATGGGCTTGGGTGGCACATGTTGTGCCATTGCCTTGGGAGCTGGTGAGTGTAGGTCTGTTTGTTCAGGGTGAGAAGGGGGGTTCAGGCTGTGATCAGTAGAGGGAAAGATGGCATGGACACAGCAGGAGGGATTTCTGGGTGTGAAGAAAGGTCCCTTCTCTGTTAAAATTAATAAATGACTTGTTGTACATTTACATATTCCTGCCCTCTTGGTGAAACTGGGTTCCTTCAGATAAAGTGCCTGGTAGAAATCAGCCCATGCAGGAGCTGTGTCTCCCCCAGGGATGGCAGTGCTCCTGTCTGTGCCTGACAAAGGCTTCTCCCTCACCCCCCAAAACGTGGCTGCAGGTCTTGCAGCACTCATCCCACCTGCCACACCAACTCCTGCTGAACCTCCGGGTGAGTCTGCTTGGTTTGTGCCTCAGTTTCCCCTGCAGTTACAAAGAAAGGGAGGAGGAGCAGCCCCCTTGGCTCCTGCCCACGTGTGGTTGGATTTATAGGATTTCTGGGAACTGATTGGCAAAGGATTGGGGATGTGTCAGATGTGCTGGGAAGCTTTGGAATCCTTGTCATCCAGTATTTCCCTAAAGGTCTCTTATTTTTAGAGCTCTAGCACTAAGGGCAGTGTTATCTGTTGAAGTGGAAGGGGGTTCCCTTCCAAGATTTCCTCTGGCCTCGCTCCACTACTTGTCCTGGAGAGCTGGCAGCTTCCTGAGAGAGACCAGCTCCTCTCCTGCATGCCAGCTGGATAGGCAGCAGGCCCGTGGTTCCTACTGGGATCCCCTGGGCCACCTCGGGGACATCCCCCTGCCGTGGGGACACTGCTGGAGGGGGCAGCAGTCACTCCCCTGGGGCTGAGCTCCTTCCTCCAGAGCAGACAGACAGAAACTCGTGCTTTGCTCACCTCCAGCCAGCTCACCTGTGCTTTTAATCATCCCCAGAAACAGGGTTTAATCCTTCTGGTGTTTTGCTTCCATGCCAAGGGGCTCCTTTCGACCCAAAGCCCTGGCACTTCTGAGGAGGTGGTGCCCAGCACCATGTGCCTGTTCCCAGAAGAACTCCCAGAAGGTTTTTCCCCTTTCCTTTGTAACAGCAGGTTTCTGCTCAGCATCTGTGAGAACTTATACAGAGGGGCAATCCCATGGACCCCAGCCCTGCCCCTTCCATCACACCAAGGTGTTGACACAGGCTGGGGAGCAACCCCAGGACAGCTGCTCAAAGCAGCAGGGCAGGTGTGTCTGGGTGAATGTGCCCTTGGAGTGCTCTGCTGGATGCAGCCAGGTGTTTGTGCCATCAGGCAGTGCCCTGGCTCTGGGCAAAGGGGGATTTGGAGAGGGCTCTGAACTTCTTGGCTGCATTTCCCAGTGCTCCCTTGCCTTCCTGCAGAGCCACAGGGCCAGAGTTAGCCCTGAAATAGCCCCAGGGCTTCAATAATGTCATTAGAGCCACTCTGGCCTTGCAGTTCTTTTCTTTCTACATCCCACAGTAAACCTGACAGAGCAATGGCACCTGGAGTTATGGCACGTCCTGGGTGTCCACAGAGGGTTGTGTGGAAATAATGGCTCAGGGCACGGCTGTCCTTGGCACGGCAGGGTGTGAGGTCAAGGGGGTTGTAAAAGGAAGGGACAGGCACAGGGTGAGAAGTGATGCTGCTTTTGCTCACGGGGTGGGCTGTCATTTAGAGCCAGCACCCCCAAAATTCAGCCCCTCAGGTGCCAGCAGCTCAAGTTGGAATGTTAAAGCAGCTGCTCATCCCTCACACAGCAGTGAAGGCATCCTTCAAGCAGCTGCTGCTGCCCAGGTCAGGGATGGGTGGGAAAATCCTGTTCAGCCATTGAATTTGCTCCAGTGCAGGACTGGAGAGAGATCACTTGGACCAAGACTGTTAGACTATATTTTTGTGTGTGCACATCATGGGACTCTCACGAGCACAGCTTCCCTGATTCCTGCCAAAACCTTGAGGCCAGCAGCACATATTTTTGATGAGTTCATGCACTCCCTGCGCTCTGCGGATGCTGGGTCAGGGATGTTTCTGTACAGGGATGTTTCATCTTTAGTCAAAATTTGCACATTAACCTTTAAGGTTAATATTGTCCAGGTGGGAATTTTATTTTTGCAGTCCAAACTCTTCCCCTCCCTTCCCACAGCCAAAACGGGGCTCCCAGTCCACAGGGAAGCCACTTTGGGGTGGCTGGAAAGTCCCCATGTTTGTTCCCAACCTACCCGAGTGCCTTGGTTTTTGGGGAGCAGCAGTGAGGTCCCCCCACCTCACCTTTGAAGGGCGCTTGGTTTCTCCTTTCTTTTTTTTAAATCCCTAGGAAAAAACCTGACCCACGGCCTCGTCGCCCACACATGTGTGTGCTGGGCTTGGGTTTTTTTCAAGGAACATTTTCCTAAAGCAAATCCAGATGTGTGCAGCTGCTGTCCCTCGAGGAGCAACCCCCCCATCCCCATCAGCCAAATTGCAGGCCAGTCCAATAGATGTGAACAAAAACATGTTTATTTTTACCAGCTTTGTAGGAAGTAACATGAAGCAGGAGGGCAGCCAGGGCGATGCTCAGGGGGGAGGAGATGGAGATAAAGCGAACGCCCCCTCTTTGCCGCTCGCAGCAGAGGAGGTATTGCTTAAACCGGAGAAAATCCTCATCTGGGGAGAGATGAAAATGAAAAGGAAAAAAAATACCATTCCAGAGTGACAGGGCTGATAAATGCCGTGTGGAAGAACAGAAAGGGAGGCCGGGTCCTGCCTCTGTGCATGGCTCTCCAGCACGCACACACGCACAGTCATCCCCTGTTACTGCCAGCCCCATTCACCCCCGTCCACGAACCCTCCACAGCTGACTGGGGACCCCTTTATTCCCCCTTTCCTTCAGGTCTCGCTCTCTGGAGCTCAGTGTTTCATCTCCTGGCACAGTCAGGCTGAGCTAAGGGCACTTTGGGCTGAGCTTTGCTCTCCTATGTGGTGGCAGGTAGGGACCAACTTGCAAAGTCCTTTCCCCAAAATTCACAGGCAAGAAGCTGGGGCTCAGGACATGGTGCCAGCACATGCTGGTCTCTCTCCTGCCCTGGGGAGGATCCCTGTGACCCCCAGTCCCATCCAGCCCCTGGCTCAGCCAGTGACTTGCCATTATTATCAGGGCTGGGCTTGGACCTGTGATTTGGGTCTGAAACCCTTTGTGCCCCCTGCCAGAGGTAGATGAATGTTGAGTAAGGAGGGGGATTTGGTGTCCCTGGCGCAATGTCCCCATCCAAGCACCTTGTCCTGGCTCTATCTGGGGACACCCACTCATATCAACCAACTTTCATCCCCCCCACTCCAAGTTCAACATTTGGCCAGAGGGAACCGAGCACTTGAGGAAATGGGAAGCACTGGGATGGGGCACAGATCCTGTCCATCCTCTCCCCCCTTCCTGTGGCCAAAACTCATGGCAGGTTTAGCTCCACAGTCCCCTGGCTGACTGGAGAGACATCCCAGCACCACCAGGACCCTTAGGGACCTTGTGCCACCACCCTCATCTTCTCTGTGGTGAGACAAATCTCCAAGGTAGCCGAGCTGTGGGCTGTCCCAGGAGAGTCCTCTTGCATCTCTGCCACTTTGCTCCACTGTGTCCCAGTAAAGGGGTCCCAGTGTTTCCCCACTCTCTGGCGGGGGGTGTCCAGTAACTTCTGTGGGGACCAGACTTTGTCTGGCTGGACTCTGGTGCTGGAGCTCAGCCTTCCCTGCCCCTTGCAGGAGGGAAGCTGCCCTGGTGCAGGGGTGCCAGATGTTGGCTGCTCGGGGCCAGCACCACTGACAGCAGACGGATGGATGGAAGGGAAACCCATGTGCTGACCTTGGACCAACTTAGGGAAAGGGAGGGATAAAACTACCCGCCTGGGTCTGACCTCTTCGACAGGCTGTGACACTAATTCTTTTCCATAGCTGAAGTTGTCTCTAATTGTTAGTATGTCCTAACCAGTCCCACCGTGACCCACCGACATGAGCTGGCGTGGTCTGATGTAACTCCGTGTCTTTCCTGTTCCTGCTGCAGATCCTGTTCATGTTCGTGTTTCTCGGCGCTTCCGTGCTGGTTTTATACTTGCCGTTCCGTGTACGATGGGTGTAACTTGTTTTTCTTTTTGTAGGTTTTTAGTATGTTTGTAACCGGACAAAATGGTGTTATTAAACTGAAACTTGTATCTTCAGTGGATAAATCAATCAAACCCCTCCAGCTCTGCTTGATTTCTTTCTGATGGGGTGGCTGCAAGGTGAGGGGGTATCGGGGGGCTGCCCCTTGGCCAGATGGGTCTGGGGGTTCCTGATCACTCTGAGGGAATGGCGAGGGAGCTTCGTGGCTGGAAAGCAGCAGCAAAGGCAGGGGATGTGCCTTTCCCTGTCCTCTGCACCAAGGGTGGTAGAGGTGGCTGGCGGCGTCTTACCAGTGCACTCAGGTGAGAAGGGGAAGGTCTGCTCCTCCTCCGAGCTCTTCCTTTGGCTTCCAGGTACATTGTGCAAACCTCCAAGGTCTCTTCTTGGATCAGGAGCTGTTTCTGCGCCTTTGCCAGCCCAGCCAGGCCAAAATGCGTGCTGATGGCAATGAGATGCAACTACCACAACCACTGAGGACTGTGAGACAGTTCCCAGCTTGTAAAAATAACAAACAGCTCCCTGAGCAGCAGAAGCCCAGTTTTCCATGTCTCTGTCCCTTGTGGCTCCTCCTGGATCAGTTGCAGTGGGATGGGTCCCAGCATGGTCAGGTCACATCGTGGTTTCCCCCCATGGGTCTTTGCAGTTCCCTCGTTTGCAAAACAGACCCATGACGTATTGGAGACCTCTGTCAAATTCAGTTGACACTGGCCAACCTTTCCAAAGTTGTTGGCAGAGGACAGATGGACAGAGAGACAGACAGACAGACACATGCTGTGGTCCCATAAGCCTGATACCCCTGGGGCACAAGGCTTGGAAAAGAAATTCAATTTATTGTGCTCTTTACTCCAAGAACAAAACAGGCTTTCAGGGAAGGGAAAACCCACCTCAGCAGGGTGGTAGAAACCACCAGCACCTGGCCACAAGCAATTCTAAGGGGAGTAATCCCAGTTTAGGACTGAGGCTGTTTGGGACTCAGGGGGTGCTGAGAGGGAGGAGGGCAGAGATCAGTGCCTTGGAGGCTGCCCAAGGTCTTGGGGAGCCTGATGGTGACTTGTGTTCTGTTGGGCAGAGGGGCAGTGATGACGATCTCCAGCCCTACACATGGTGGAGTAGCTTTTGCATGGGCAGGCACTTGGTCTGGGGTCCCCAAGCTACAGCAACTGGGGTGGCCATGCAAGGGGAACCTATTTCTTTCCCTACGACTTCACAACAGTGGCTGTGGAGAAGGGAACCAGAGGCCAACCCACATGGGCAGAGGAATAACCTCTGGTGCAATCTGTCTTCTCCCACTGTGTCTTTTTTTGTGGGGGGGAAAACCACTTGGTGTTGTTAATGTGATTAATAAGCCATCCTTGGAGTCTCTGCCACATCCTGTATACAATTCCAGGCGGAAGCAAACAGTCAGCAAAGCCTACCCACTGCTATGCTCCAGATGGGAAACATTGGCTTCAAAACCACGAGCAAAAGGACTGGCTGGCTCCAGAGTGGAGAGGCTGAAGTGGGGACCCAAAGCTCTTAGACCTTTGCATGCTAAACTGAGACTGGCCAGGCCCAGCAGTGGCCAGAGGGCGCTGACACGGGGCTGGCTTTTCCAACAGCTTGTTGAAATGGAGCCGGGAATTTCAGCATTACCTTGCAGGGAAAAAATATGTATACAGCCCTTCACTTCATACTAATATTTACCCCCAGATGCAGTCCCGTCAGGGTGGCTGTGACGATCATGCTGTGACCTGGACCTTGTGGCCACGCCAGTGCTCTGCAAGTGCTGGTGGAAAAGGAGACAGGGTGGCAGGCTGAGGCTCACAGCCCACTGGAAAATTGGCCCAGGCGCCAGGGTGATGGGCTCACACCCTCTGGCTGCCCTGTGCTCATGGGGTGCTAAAACAACCTTCTTTCCAAGTGTCCCAGCCTGGGGATGCTGCTCTCCAGGAGGCACCCCTTGCCCAAGGGAGCTGGTGGAGGTCCAGCACTGAGAAACAACCTTGGTGGCCCCGGTGGTGTTTTATGGGCTGTGAGATGGAGGGAGAGAGGAATTTGATCGTGAGGGCATAGCAAAGGGTGTGCTTCCAGCCTGTCTCCCATGTTCCAGCCCCAAGATAAACCCTCCACCCCACCCCACTGGCCACTGGGTTCCCTGCCCAGTGCCTACCACAAGCTGGAGGAACAATGGCTCTGCCAGCCTGGTGCTGATGTGGCATCAGAGGTGGCACATCTGTGTCCATATCCTGGTGGGCCCCGGTGACAGCCAGGGGAGAGCCAGGAGGTCACTGTGAGAGACAGACTCTACTGCAAGAGGGAGATTAGAAAAGAGCATATGCAATAACTGCACTGCAGTTATTAATATATCTATTAGAAAACCTATTAAACTCCATCCCACTGGAGCTGGTGGTGCAAAGTGTTCCCGTGTGTGCTGGGTGGCACAGGGTGGGAAGCTTCAGAAGACAGAGCTTACAGGTTCCCACCAGCTTGAAGGACATGTCCCTTCTTCCTCTCCATTATCTGCACCAGGATAAGAGCCAGGAGCTCCAGGCTTCTCTGTATGAACCCCCTTCCATCAGGACCACTCTCACCAATGTGGTGGTTTCGGTGGCTCCTTGCTGAGAGCAAAGCACCCAGGGAAAAGGCAAAAAGAAAAAAAGGCAGGAAAATCTTCTCCCAGCCCGGTGGGGCTGACACTGAGCAGGAGCCAGCCCTTCCTTCCGCACCCGGCTCCTCTTCAGCTGCGCCGGCTGATACGGTTTATCTGAGCAGCACTGAATGTAAACGCTGTCAGCGCCGGCCGGGATTAATTCCCGGGAGTTTGGCAGCCAGGAGANTCCCGGTTCATTTGCAGCCAGGTTTCTCTCCTCGCAAAGCCGGGAGCAGGGGGAGGATGGGGGAGAGGAGCAAGAGGAGGATTCCTGGAGCGAAAGGCTGGGATCCGAGGAAAGGGCAAACCACACTCGCCCCATGTGTCCCACGGTGACAGGGACAGTGGGGCCCATGGCCTGCACCCCCAGCCCAGCCCAATCACCCTCTGGTTTTGCAGGATCCCTCGGGTGCTGGTGGAGAAAGCAGCGCTGAAGGCACCGAGGTGCTCCCGGACACCTGAACCCCGACAGCTGGCACCACGCAGGGAGAGCAGCCCCCTCTGCCCTCCACTTGCACTGGCCTGGGGGGACGCTCCCATCCCCTCACTGCCCTCTCCTCGGGGAGCAAACCACCAAAAAAGCACATTCCCAATGAATATTCCCAAATTCGCACCAGGAGATCACCCAAGGACTTGGCTGCTGGGAGGACTCCCAGCCCCAAACAGGTGGGACATCTCCTGCTGTTTATTACAAGCCCTTTTCATTAATTGACAAGTATATTTGATTTAAGAGAAAGCTTTAGGGAACTGCCCCACAGACGCTGCTGTTTCAAGGCTGATGTTTCAAACAGCTCCTAAAATAAAATAATCATCGAGCTCTGCCACATTGTTTTGGTTTATATTTATATAGCAGAGGGATTTGGTTTGAGGATACTTCTCTAAGCAATAGTGTGGTTTTCATTTATTTTCTTTAGATATTTCAGTAAATAATCACAAATACTTCCACTTATTTTTATTGATTTCTTGGTAGAGGATTGGCTGGACAAAAAGCCCTGCAGTGCATGAGCAGGTAAATTGGTTTATTTCAAACTTAGGAAAGCCCATTTCTCTGCCAAGAGCTGTGCATCACTTGGGGCTCTGTTAACAGCAACTTATGGTTATACTCAGAATTTAATTAGATATTTTATATCTACCTATATATAGCAGAGCCCCTGGACCGTGCCTGCTAGGGCACTAGGCACTATCTGCACAGGCTCTGGAGATGCTGAGAGGGTCCAAAATGCAGGAAGTAGGTCCTGGAAATGGTACTGTGAGCTTTGAGAAACTGATTTAAAAATAATCCTAGTGATGAAGGCTGGGTAGGGGGTCAGTGAGACAGTGGTTTTCCCCTCCTCTGTGAAAACTCACCCATGTTGAGGTGGACTTTGGGACCAGAGGCTGCACTGAGGGATGCTGCAGCATCCTTGGCCCCAGCCCTTCCTTAGGCAGGAGAGGGCAGGGCTGATGGAGTTCTGTTTCTTACACCAGACCAGCTGCTGGGGACAGTTTGGCTTGGCACCAGCAGCAGGCAGGGAACCTCTCTGAAGGTGAATGCAGGTAAAAACCACACTGCAGCCTCTGCTCAGCCAGGCGTGGATCCACACGGGGTCAGGCTCGGCAGAAGGAGCCACTGGGAATGCTGGATAAATAGCAGTGGGTAAGGAACATTGCTTCTCAAAGGTCAGTTTCCTCTGCACTGCTCTGAATTCGCCCTCTTCCATCCATCCTCCCCTCTGAGGCAGCATCCTCTGCCCCAGCCCCTGTCCCAGCAGCTCCTGCTGACCCAGCCCCAGAGCTGGGGGATGAAGTAGCTCCCCATCAAGTCAAACTCTTCCCAGCCTTATCATCTGACTGGGCAATCACTGGAAAGAAAATCACCAAGGCTGGACCATCAAAGGGAGGAGGCAGCTCCCAGCTTCCTGCCCTTTCCTGCTGCACTAAATCACTCCAGAGTCCTCCCGAAAGTTTATTCTTTCAGAAAGCAATAAAAGAGGAAACCCCAGAAGACAAACTCCCACCAGCCTGCCTTTGATTACATTTGATATTGTTTTATTTCCTAATGCTTTCCCACCATGGGCTGGCCGAGGAGGGAGGGAGGCCGGGAGGGAGGGCAGGAGGAAACAGTGCTTGAAAGGGGGAAAAATAAAAGTTTTTCCATTAATATCTGTGTCTGGGAGGGTCAGTGTGTTTTGGGGGGCTCTGAGCTTCTCTTTGAGAACAGGTGTTGGGGTTCCCCAGCTCCTCAGGCCATGATTTTGGGGATGAGCAGGAGCATCCCCGTGTCTGCAAAGGTGACCAAGCTCAGGGCAGCTGCAGAGCTGGCAGTGGTGGGCACTGGGTGCTGGTCCCCATGTCCCAGCCCCTCGATGGCTGGGGCAGAGGAGCAGCAGGGACAGGCAGGTGAGGACGACACGACAAGCTCCACCTGATGGCACCGTGTCCACCAACACTGTGATGCCGGTGGGAAAGACTTGGAGGGGCTTTTCCACATGCTCTGCCCTCACAGAACCCAGTTGGCTTGACAGCAAAAACTTCTCCTGTCTTTGTGTGAACCACCAAGAACCGGGTGGTCCCACAGTGTCCCGTGTCCCCCAGGGGCTGGTCAGGGGGGACAGCTGTGACACCCAGTGTGGCACCAGCACGGATGGAGCAGCAGAGACTGGTGGGATGGAAGTGAAAGGGAAAGGAGTGCTGAGCAGTGACAGAGGCTGAGCACACTCTGCTGCTGCTGGAACAGCTTCCATCCCACTCAGAGCGTGGCCACGGTCTGGCCTCTGCCGTTCACACCGGGAATGGCAGCACAGCAGGATCCAGCTGCAGCACAGCCTGCCAGGGGCTCTGCTGGCTTCCAGCAGGCCAGGGAGATGGTGACAGCAGGGACAGGCATTTTGGAACCCTGAGGGAGGTAAGACAGCATGAGAGGGGGACACGGGGTGGGTCAAACAGGTGTCCCCTCCCTGCAGGTCTTTTCCCCCAGGTTGTGTCCTGAGAAACCAGGGGATGAGGGAATGTGGGGGCACAAACCAATCTCATATGTGTGTGTAGGAACAACTCAAGACTACTGGGGGGATTTCACACCCACATTGGGGGGCTCATAAAGAGCCAACAATGGGGAAAAATCCTGGAGAACCTGGACAATTTAAGAAGCAGTTGGAAAAACAAGAAAACCTTGGACTGGATTGGAAGGAACTGTAAAGCTCACCTGCTGCTACAGGATACCAAGGCTAAGGGGAGCAGGGCTGAGCTCACCCCTGAAAACCCTCTCTAAAATCCCCTGATTCTCAGCTGTGGTTTCTAGTGAAGCCTGATGCTGCTCACATCTCCTGCGATGTGCCTCCGTACCCAAGGATGGGACCTGCTCTGGCAGTAGCCCCCTCCCTTCCAGCCTTGGGTGGGCAGTGAGCAGCAGGACCTTGCCTGGCCCCAGGCTGCTGGGGACAGATCCCACCCTGGGGTGTTCCATGGCACAAGAAGGAGGAATGCCCCTTGCTGAGATGTCCCAGCCCTGGGCCTGGCACATGGCTCTGGGGGCTCCCAGCATCCTGCCCAGGATGGTGTCCCAGTGCCAGCACGCACAGCGCTGTGTCCCCTCCCTGCTCTCCTTTGGAGACAGGCCAGCCAGAACATTCCTGGCCGGGCTGTGGGTGGTTTGCTCCACAGAGGGAAGTGTTCTGCACAGCATCTCCCCAGCAGTGACGCAACACCTTGTCGTTGCTGCCTTGGGGTTTTTTCAGCCATTGCTTTTGCTTCCTTATTGCCCAATGCTCGGTAGGGTTGGCACAGGTGGCAAATACCCTCCTCTCTTTCCCTCTGTGGGCTTTCCCAGCCTGCCTGGCTCTTCCATGGAAAAGCACATCCCTCAGGACACAAGCCTTGGAGCACGACGCAGGCAGTGATGTTTTTTGTCAGTCCTTTTCTCACCCAAAGGTTGTTCTGTCCTTTCCCAAACACAGGGAGAAGTCCAAGCCTGGCATCTTGGCACAGGTTCCTGGTTTGCCACTGCCACCTCACCCTTCCCTCACCCCTGAGTCACAGATGGGCAGCGCTCACAGCACAGCCTGTGTTGGGATGTCCATGCCCAGACACCCATCCCGGCACCTGCCGGGCTCTCCCTTTCTCCACCCGCTTCAAATCACAGCTTCAAAGGAACCGGCAGGAACCAAAGGCTTTCCCCACCCATTTTTCTGCCAGGAACCGGGAGCAGGTTTGCTGAGCCATGGAAGTGGAAGGTGGATGGGAGCTGTGAGCTCAGTGCCCTATTAGGCATCAGTGAGTCCAAGCTGGAGCTGAGGACAGCTTTAGCACAGCAGGTTTGCAGGCATGAGAAATATAAAGGAAATTGGCAGTTTTGGATAGTGAGGCATAAAATTCCTGGTCCTGCCTGGTCTCAGCTGTAAATTCAGTCAGTGCTCACCTGAGAGCTTCAGCCAAGTGGTAAATCAGGAATTTATTTTGTGACAAATCCAGTTCTATAATAGAGTCCTCAGCAATACAGCTGGTCTGCAAAGGTCTCTCCTTAGGGATGGGAGGAAGCTGGACATGAGGCTGTTGTGGAAGAAGAGCCACCCAGCGCTGATGGCAAGGGAGCAGGGGCAGCTCCAGGGGGCTCAGCTCCACCAGCCCCTGGATGAGACAGTCAAAGCTGACAGGACTGGCCCTGTGGCTGCTGCCACTGCCCTGGCCCTGCCATGTGTCACCCACACCCAGCCCAGCCAGCAGGATGTGCCTGAGCCTGTGGTGCCCCCGGGGCTGTGCCACCCTGCACCATGCCCACCACGCTGCCTGGCACCCCAGTGTGCCCAGTGCTTGGAACTGGGGTCAGGGAGCCATGCCCATGGGTTCTGATGGTAACCAAACCTAAGAATGGCCAGCCCTAAGAGTGGCTGGTCCTAATAGTGACAAGTCCTAATGGCACCTAGTCTTAATAGTGACAAATCCTAGTGGTGACCAGTCCTAATGGTGACCAGCCCTAGCACTATCTAGTCCTAATACTGACCAGTCCTAGCACTGACTGGTCCTAATGGTGGCCGGTCCTAATGGTGACTGGTCCTGATGGTGACTGGTCCTTATAGTGCCCAGTCCCGACAGTGCCCAGTCCTAACAGATCCTGATGCTAGTAGTGGCCAGTCCTGATAGTGGCAGTCCGAGTGGTGTGGGTTCACAGCTCCGGGTGCCTGGTGCCCCTACGCGTGGGGCTGGTACACAGACCCCACCCCAATGCCCAGTACCACGGGACCCCCACGCGTGGGTACCGGGCACANGACCGGGACCGGGACTGGGGCCAGGAGCGGCTCCGGGCCGAGGTGAGCGGGGTCTGGGGGGCAGCAGGGCAGGGTGGGCTGGGGGGTCCCGGTGCCTCGTGTCGTGTCCGCCCGGTTTGTCGCCGCTTTGTGCCCGCCGCGTCCCGCCAGCTTCCTCCTCCTCCTCCTCCTCCTGCCCGGCCCCGTGGGGC
>WBMV01005970.1:142091-173801 GCA_013396655.1 Campylorhamphus procurvoides | reverse complement strand
TCTGGGCCCCCTGCCCGGCTCTGACCGTGCCCCTCTCCCTGCCCAACCCCTCCGGACGGATGGCGAGGGCCGAGCCCTTCCTCCTCCTTCTCCTCCTCCTCCTCCTCCCGTCCATCACAGGGGAAGTGGGTGAGTGACCCGGCCGGAGGGAAAGCCCTGCCCCAAACCCCAGGGAGCAAAGCCCTAACCCACTTTCTGTCGCCCCAATAACCAGGTGGGTGTGAGGTTTTGTTTGTGTTTTCTGGTTTTCCCCCCTCGCCAGGAGGAGCCGCAGCAGCCCCGACGGTCGGTGGGCAGGGCAGGGGGCCCTGCGGGGTCCCTGGCCCCGAGCATCCCCCCTGCCGCCGGGGCTTTGTTGTTGTAGCTGGTTTGAGGTTTGTTTAAAGGCTCTGGGATGCTCACACGTGCTGCCTTGGAGTGGCGAGTGCTGCCACCCAGCCCCTCGCAGGAGAACAAAACCCTTCTTCCAGGAGCAGGAGGAGCCAGGGTATCCTCCATCCATGCGTGCATCCCGCCCGGAGCACAGGGACATGCCCTGTGTGGATGTTTTAACCAGCTGGATTTTTGCTGTTGGCCCTCCAGGTTTGGGACAGAGGGGTGAGGCTGAGCTCTACCCCATCCTGCCCTGCTAGGCCAGCAGGGTGGGTCACAGGCTGTTCTTCCAGGCTTTCCCACGGCTGGACTGAGGTGCCCGCTGTGGTCTGAGACCCTGCAGCTCTCGGCCAGCTCCCCATGCCCCTGTTCCATGGGGAGAAAGGGGCCTGAGAGGCTGCATTGCCACTGCTGGGTCCCTGGGCAAGAGGAAGTGTCCGCCTTCTTCCCCAGTGTGGCGTCATCCTTCTTGCTGCAGGGAGCCAGGATATTCCCCTGCCTCCGTGATCCCAGTCCCTGGATGGTCACTCCTGGGGTTTTCCAGGGTGAACTCATCATATTGCCACTGTCCTGGTCAGCTGGAGGGCTGGGGAGTGCACCCCACCGCAGTCCTGTGGATGTCCTGAGCAGGGAAATGCTGCCCACTTGGCTCACTCCTTTGTGCCCTCTGAAGGAGCATCCTTTGGCCCCGGCTTTTTTCCCAGGTGGGAAAAAACCAGCTTGGAATTGTCCCACCTCCAAAAGGAATTGGAAGGTTCAACTGCAACTGAGTCTGGGACAAACCAGAGCTGCCTTTGCTACCCCAGTCACCAGTGGCTTCACATGTGGCTCCCTGGGCTCCTCAGCTGCTGCGCCCAGGCCCTGCCTCTCCTGGCTCCTTTGCAATTAATGGAGTGATACACACCTTTTGCTGCTTGCTCATTTGGAGGGCGGCTTCTGCCTGCCCTGCTCCTGTTTGCTGGAAAGCAGGTGACCAGCTACTGCTTTCCCAGTGGGGAGGGTTCTGTGGCACTGCTGCAGCTGCACTGGTGCACCTGGAGGTGCTGCGAGCCCTGGAGTGAGAAAGGGTAAACCACAGAGTGGTGTTTGACACCGAAGCAGAGCCCTGGTTTAAATTCTATGAGGCTGGTGTTGCTCTCAGAGGTGTGTGTTGCCAGAGCAGGGATGCTGGCAGCAGGAACAATAGATGCCTCTGGGTGCTGGGAGAGCAGCTCAGGGGCTGGGGATGCAAAGCATGGGGGCATGAATCCAGTGGGGAAGGGGCTGGCTGCGTTGTCCCTCCTTGGTGGGCTGCACTCCTTGGGGTGTGCTGTGGGACCTGGGGAAATTGGGTCGTGTTTGGCTGGGCTGAAAGACAAGCACGTGGCTGTCCCTGGGTCTGTGTTTTGTTCTTGGATACTGCTCCCATTTAAGTGTGACACCGAAGCTGAGGCACCCCCCAAGTACATCCTTATTCCTTCCCTTAGGTTGCTCTCAATCTGAAAACAGCCCCAGAGATGAGCCAAGAGTCAGAACATTGCTGTTGCCAGAGAAAATAGGGGACAGGTGATGGCAAAGCAGCTGGCAGGGAGGGTTGCAGAGCTGTCCAGACTGACACGGGGCTCAGGAAGCATTTCCTATGGGCACTGGGAGCCCTGCAGGGACCTGAGCCCAGAGGAGCAAGCATAGCCTCGGTGCTGTCAGGGGCTTGGTATTGAAGGAGTCAACTAGTGAAGGCTGAAAATTAATTACTCAAATTTCTGTGAGCCCACAAATAATGGGATCGTGAACTCTCCTCCTCTCGAGGAGCGTTTTGTCTAATGACTTCTGGTTCCCACTGTTCTGCCTGGCTGTGAGGTGACTGGTAATGTGACAAGCCCCCAGTGGGGATGGGCACAGTCCCTATTAATTACAACGATCCAGGAGTTGTGGGCATTTGGGAGCATGTGGTGCTTTGAGTTATGGTCATTTCCTGGCCTCCAAGTGAGCATGGAAAGCTGTGTGTGTGCTGGCGGATATGGAAGAAACCCTTGGCACTGGTACCCCTTTTTCTCACTTAATCCTTCTTTCTTAAAAAAAAAAAAAAAAAAGGCAACAAAAAAGCAGTTGTTTGGTGATTGCTCTCTTAATGAGGCGTTTAGGGTGGAGAATGGACCCAGGGAGGATGCCTTGAGAATGGCCGTGTGCTGGGTGGCCCCAAACCAACCCTGCCCTCTGCTTGCCCACCACACAAGATCTCTGTGTCCCCATCATCCTTAGGGACCTGCACCCTGAGGACCAGCTTTGTGAGGTGCTGGTCTTGTTAGCTGAGCATAGGGCAGGAGCAACCTCCAAATAACTGCTCTGGGAGGGCAGGGGAGCAGCCTGCACCCTTTATGGAAATCGAGTATTTATGGGGTTTGCATGTGAGAGCTTCCCCCTCCACCCTTGTCCTCCAGGTACTTAAATCTGGGGGAACTGTGTGGACTTTGATGGAGAAGGAACTGTGGTGCAGCAGTGGAGTGGGAAGGCAGGGAGTCTTGCTGTGTTGTGGTGCCTCAGTTTCCCCACTTCTGAAATGCCACAAATGAGTCATAAAGCGCAAAGGTGTCCTGTGAAACCACTGCTTTGTCACCTCGGGTGGGGGGTTTGTGCAGCCACCAGAGCAGGGCTGATGCTGTGGCCATACCCCAAAAGTGGGGAGCAAGGGTGCAGACTGACTCGCTCGATGCTGTGGTGCTGGAGGCTGCAGTGGCACATGGGGCAGGGAGGGAGCAGGGCAGTGCCCAGAGATGCTCCTTGGCTTTTCCCAGCCTGCTGCCCTTGGATAGGAGGAAGAAATCCACCAGTGTTGGAGGGCACATGGTCACTGTGCTGTGTGTCCAGTCCTGTGGGGTCCTGCTCAGATGGGTGGTGTGTGGTCACTCCTCATTGGGATGCTCCTGCCCTCCACAGCCATCCCACAGGACCATCCCTCCCATCCACAGGCTCCTTTTTGGCCTACTGCAGCTTCCAGGGCAATGGGGACCTCTCTTCTAGCATGTCAATTTGTGGCTTATTTATTTATTTATTGCTTTAAAATAATAATTCCTGGTGTATTCCTCTGGTCTGATGGACCCATTGGGGGTAGAGGAGATGTGGCTGGTGCCCCCTGAGATACCCAGTATGCCAGTGCCCCCCTCCCATGTCAGGGGGATGGCTTCACTCCCTAAGTGTCATGCTGCAGCTTGTGCTGGGGTTTGATGTAGTTATCCCTGTTATTTACTGGCCTACAGGAATGCCAGGGCAGGGCTGGGAGTGACCTCCCCTTAGGTGTGAGCCCGAAGGCTGCACGCCGTGCTCACAGGCAGCGTGGGCAAATCCCTGACACCCTGCCTTGGTGTGTCCTGCCTGCTGCTCAGCTCCTCTGTGGTGTAAGCAGGGAAGTCTTGCTGGGGCCATAAGGTTTTTCCACAGGTGATGCCATAAGCAGGGTGAAGTCAGCTCATGCACATGGTTGCAGCCAGTCCAAGTGCTCCTGGGGGAGCACATGGAGGTGGCTCCTTGGAAATCAGCATCTCCAGCCCCTGCACTGAGCTGTGTGGCTTCCCTGTGGGTGTAGCATTCCAGGGGTGGGATGGGACGGCAGGCAGGAGGAGGATGAGGATGATGGGGGAGACCCCTTTGACAGCTCTTGGCAGCTGAGAGGCTGCAAAGTGCGTTGCTGGCACAGGTCCACGGGGATGCTGTGATGGGGAGAGCATCACATTTCATAGGTGCTGGTGAGCGTGGGATTCCCCGTGCCAGGCTGTGTCAGATGGGAATGAGCTTCTTCCTAGCTGGGCTTTCCTTTGAAGGGCGAGGACCTGGGTGCTTCTGGCCTCGTGGCAGTCAGGAGTGAAAGGAAGGAAGCTGAGTGACCCACCCAGGTTCTGCTGCTGGTGGTTGGGAGGAGGGAGGAATGGGCAGGAGCAGCCTCTTCTGGCTGTCCTGGGGCCAGGGGAGCACAGAGGCTGAATGGGGTGTCTGGGGGGCAGCCCACTGCCAGCAGAGATGCCACCTTCATCCACAGCACAGAGGGACACCTCAAGGTCCTTTCTCCCACTCCTCAGGGAGCTGCTGGCCCTGGAAGGGGAACGAAGGAGGCTGCTGGTGTCCACCCAGGGCTTCCCCTTTGCACGGGGGCCAGTGAGGAGAGCAGCACATTGTCCAAGCCTTGAAATGGCTGCGTTGAGATAAGGAGTCTGTTCCCACAGATAGGGAGCTGCAGCCAAGGGGGCTTGTCCCAGCCCAGGGATCATCTTGTCCCTGGGATGAGCCGAATTCCTGTGCAGGGCTAAGCATCACCTCCCACTGCTGCATCCCACGAAGCGTGGGGATTCTCAAAGCCCACAGAGAGGGGACACTGCAAAGAAGGGGCATTTTTGCCAGCCTGATGCTATTCCAGGTAGCTTGGTGTGCTCCAAAACAGGAATGGGGGACCAGGGAAGTCTGAGCACAAATAGCTGCGATGAAATGAGTGTTTTGCATAAGAACTGTAGGAAATATCTCCCCCATCCCTCTTGTCCTTTCACACCAAATATTTTGCTTTAAGAAGGGAAGTGAAAATGAACTCAGTAATGTCCTGCAGTGTGGGGGTGGCTGGCAGATGGCCTGCAGGCACCCCTTGCCTTGGGTAAATACCGACCTGGGACCCCTCAGCCCCTTCCAGAGAGCACAGCTGGGGCTCAAGCACTTGCAGCATCGTGCCTGTGCACTCTGTGTTTAAGCCAAGCTAATGAGGAATCTGAGGAGTTCTGAGTAATTAATCAGTTCTTAGATAAAACCAAATTAAATCAATCCTGGTAGGCTGGGGTATCTGTGCAGGTCCTGGGAAAGCTCTCCTTGGGTCTGGACGGTGCTGTGACCCTGCCTGCAGTGCTGCTGTGGAGCAGCTGACCCCTCTGCACATTCACTGGTGGAGCCACTGCACTTCCCTCACTGCTGGTGGAGACTTTTGCCCTTTGCTCTTCCCGAAGTCGTTGGGGTGGGTCAAAACCTCCATGTGCATGTTCCTCACTTGGCTTGGGCTCCTGCCTGAGGAAAGGACTGGTGGGCTGGAGGGAGGGTCCCCTTGCACAGCCACAGCCCCTCCAGCAGCACCCACCACCCCAATGGTGCATCCCCACTGTGGGAAGCAGGGGGTGGGTTCGTGCAGTGCTGCCTGTTCTGGTTGTTCTGCCCTGAGGGTGTGTGGACCCCCTGGAAAGGGGAGTGGGCAGGTGTGGAGTGGCCAGTGGCACAGAGGGACCCCAGCTCACCAGGGCTGTGGGCTGGGGAGCCTTTGGGTGCCAGCACTAGCTCAGCTGGCGTGGGTGGGGGATTGTTGCACTGGTGAGAATTAATGAGCGTGGAAAATGGGCTGTGGCTAGAATGTGGGAAACCCTCCACATGGCTCTTTCCACCTGCTCCCAGACATTGCAGGAAAACCCTTCCCTCTCCATGCCAGTACCAGTGGTGTCACCCAGGACTGCCAGAGAATTCAGGATCACACTCCCAACCTCCAGCCCTCCCAGCAGGGAAGCCCAGTGCCTGGCTGCTGTGTGCAATGGTGTGAGCAGCTGTGCTCCCTCCCTGGCCCCCGTTTCCCTATCCATGTGCAGGGCTCTGCCTTTATCAGCAGGTCCAGTGCAGTCCCCCCGGCCTCCACGCTCTATCTCCCCAGCCACTTTCTTCCCTTCCTCCCGGGGTGTGCCGTGCTCCCGGCTCGGCCTGGCTCAGCAAACCTGCTGCCATTGCCCAATGTCCTGCCCGACGCGGAAAAATGGGAGAGGATGTTCTAATGGCAGCGTGGGCGAGGTGTGTGCTGGCTGCCTGCACACCTCGGGCACTGGATGGGATCCCAGCACCCACTGGGCATTCCGTGCTCCATCTTCCTACCCCAGCCATCATGGAGGTGGGGGTTTAAGCCCCTGTGGGTGTCCATGCTGACCATGTGGCTCCCTGGTGAGGGAGAAGGCAGCTTAAAACACCCTGTGAAGCACAGAGGGCCTCTCTCAAGACTCAGTGAAACCCTGTGTCTTTTGCTGACCGGGTCCATTGCAACATGGCCAGAATGCATGGGGAAAAGATGGAGTATTTATCCTTTTTTTCCCCAACAATATTTCTTCAAGAGCTGTTTGTTCTAGGCTGCTGCTCTCCATATCTAAAACTTGAGACTGGAAAACGGTACAAAGCTTTTTAAAAAGGAGCAGAATGGGGGAAGGTGCTGGGCAGCCTCTATTCGGGTGTGAGTCCATGGGGGCTCGATGCTCAGAGCAATTGCACCTATTGAGTTTCCTATGCAGAGCTCTTAATAACTGGGAGCACCTTTTAAAGCAGCTCCAGCCTTGAGAAAGGTCTTTAACTTGCTTGTGAATCATTTATGGGCGGCAGCAGCAGCTCTGCCTGATGGATTCTTGGGTGCCAGCAGCACTGGAGGCTGCAGGGGTGTCTGGGGGCTCTGTGGTGTTGCTGACCCTTTTCTCACTCCCCTACAGAGATGGAGAAGGAAGAGCAGGGGCTTGTCATGCTCTGGGTGATGGGTGTGATGGGTGCTTGTGGGGAGTCCCACTCCCAGCCCTGCACCCTTGGGTGGCTCAGAGCTGCTTTCTCCTCCAGCTTAATTGCACCAGCCTGATGCACTATTATTCCAGCACTGTAATGTTACTTCCTCCCACGCCAACAGGCTCAGAGAGAGATCCAGATCCTTCTCCAAGCATCCATAAACCCTGTGCATACATCCCCCTCTGACCAGGGCTGCTCTGAAGGGTTGTCTCCAGTGTCGCATACAAGGGTTGTGCTTCATTGTCCCAGTTCTGTTAACCTGGCTTTGCTGATGGTCCTTCTGTGTTGCTTGGACTGGCCTGGTGTGTCCTTCAGTGATGCCTTGTATGGGCCACATCACTTTTTCCATCACTTTCTTCCTTGGGTGTGCTTCCTTGGGTCAGCACTTGCTGTGATTCACCCTGGGGCTGGGAGCCAACCTTGGTCACCTTCCTCATGCCTTGCCTGGGTGAAGACTAAAACCTCATGCCAGTTGCTTCCCAGTGACCCCAACACACCTGCCCTCTTGGGAGGGCAGGGAGCTTCACCACTGTGCTGCTGCTGGAGCATGGGCTGTGTCCATCGTGGCTGGATGTCAGGCTTTGGTGAGCTTCAGTGGGCAAGAGCTGTGGGAGGGAAGATGGTCTTGGTGGAGGATTTCTTCTTGCTGACCAGACCAGGTGACCCCCCTCCACCCTCTGCCCATGTATCACTTCCTGCAGGTTAATGGCAGCATCCACAGCGCGTGGAGATCTTTTCCAGCCTGAGCTGACACTGTGCTGCCCCAGAACCCTTTTTCCAGGCCAAAACACAGATCCTACCAAGCTCAGGATGTGCTTTTGGGTGCAGAGTCCCATGTCTGTCACCCCCTGCTGCTGTCACCCGCCTTGTCCCTTGTGAGCGTGTTCACTCAGCCATCCCCCACACTGTGTCAGCTCAGCACGTCGCCTCTCACTTCCCTTTTCTGTCCCCAGGACAGAGCTATCACCAGGGATTGGGCTGAGGCTCCCTGGGGACCCACATCTGTGCTGTGCCCTGCGATGGGGCTGCTGGTGCCAGGTCTGCCAGGCAGGGACCTGTGTTCCTGATGGCATAGCCCTCCGTCCTGGGGCTGGGAGGGTGACGGGGACCCAGGGCTGTAGGAATTCAGAGAGCCAAGCTTGTGGATGGAGGCACCGGCTGGTCTGTTCTCATGCTGAGCATGCCAGCTCTGGAGGGGTTGGGTGCCAGCACCGACCACGTGGGGAGCTGGAAAAACACCTTCCCACCACCATCCCCGAGGGATTTCTCTGCCTGGCACAGGGTAAGGCTTCTTGTGGCTCAGAGTCTGTGTTTGTGGTGGCGGGTGGCTGCTGCCCCCAGCCTGTGTGGAAAAGCAGACTTGATCCCTCGTGGGCTGCTGCCCTCCCCCCTTCTCCCTCCATGCCAAGCATTGCACTAATGCAGAGCCGTGAAAGCCGCTCTGGCCGTGCCGCGTGACCAGGTGGCAGGTGCCCACTGGGCTGTGCCAGCTCCCCCGGGAGCTGTGTCACCTCGGGGCATGCCAGGACTGTCCCTCCCTCCCTCCACCTGCTGCCTGGGGAGCTGGTGGGGAGCAAGGCTGGGGTTTTAAGTGAGCCACAGACCTGCTTTGCAGGGAAGCACGGGTTGCCAAGGGCTGTCTGGGGCGTGATGGGAGCGATTGGGGATGGGATTTTTGGGTAGGGGTGTAAGAGTGGGGCTGTGTAAGACTTTGGCTCTGATTTTTGTGCTTCTGGCTGTGCCAGCTCTGACCACTGAGAGCCATTCCCCAGAGCTGGAGGAGCATAAAGGCATCCCCAGAGATTTATCTGACCCCAGCTCTCTGGAGCAGCTGGTATCTCATTGCTGGCTGCCCTGGGAGGAAAACAAACAGCATTTCCAGCTCACCAGTGGGAAAGAAAGTTTTGCTTGCTGGGACTGGCATTCTCCCAGTTTGTCTGTTATGAAATACCCATCGAGGCACTCACATTCCATGGCCACTCTTCCTGAGTGTCTTGCTGCCCAAGAGCTTTGCATGGCACCAGCAGGGGAAAGCTCCCTGCCTGCCCCATGCAGTTCCCTGCCACAGAGTGAGCTGCATGGCTGTAAATGGGGGCTTTTCCTAATCCTGCCACTCTGTGCCAGTGGCTGATCCATGTCTGTGGTGTCCAGCCACCTGCAGCCCTGTCCCCAGCATCCAGGGAGCACTGAGCTCAGCTCTCCCTCTCCTGGGGTGCTCCTGCAGCCCTTTCTTGCTTTCCCATGCGTGGCTTTTCATTGCAGCCTCTCTCCCCACAGGCAAGGCAGGAGGAACTCAGCTGTGTCCCAGGGCTGTTGTGCGTGAAGGACGGAGGAAGAGGAAGGCTGCCCTGGGTGTTTGCCATCAAGACACACTGCACAGCATCCCTGCCACTCTTATGAGGTAAGGAGACCCTGGTGGAGACCAGCCCTGGCTGAGCCCCCAGGAGAAATTTGTGATCTGGTTGCTCCCAGCTTTGGTGCTGGAGAGGGAGCCCAGCACCCTTTTTAATGCAGGAACAGCAGGCCAACACCTGGTCCAGAAGCTGATGGAGGGCAGCAATTCCCACTGGTGCCACTGGCTCCAGGCTCCCCTGTCCCCAGGGAGCTGGTTCTGGATTCCCACATTCCCATGGAACTGATCCCACAGGCACCCCACACTCCTAAAGCCAGGCTTTGCTGGTGGTGGGGTCTAAGTGGATGGTGGTGTTCAAGAGAGTGGAGCCATAGGAGGCTGATTATTGGGAACCTGGGCTGCAAGAAGAGCCAGGTCTGTGGATCAAGCTGGCATTTTGCAGGCAGTGGCAGTGGGCAAACAAGGCAGGTGACACAAGACCTGTGTGAGTCCCCTGTGCACTGGCACATGGTCAAGTGGGACAGGAATTGGTCAGAGGAGGCTGTACCTCCCTTTGATTGCCTCTGTAGTCCCTAATAGGATCTAGGACTTGCTCTCTTATGCTCGGATGGAATTACTTTCGCTGCGAAGTCCTGCCTAGCAGAGCTGGCTGAAGGGACCCTCGGGAGGGGATTGCTTAAGGAATTAACCACCTCATGGCTGCTAAGCTTCCCCATCCTTGCACGTGGTGCCAGGGAGGATTCGGTCTCCCAGCCTGGCGTGTGTATGCACGTGCTGGAGGGGAATGTCCTGCATCTCCCCTCCAGTGAGGCCCCCAAACACATGGTGGGTCCATGTGGGAGCTGTGGTGTATCTGAGGATGTGGATTGAGTGTTTTCAGGCTTTGTGTGTCCCCTCCCTCTTTGCAGAACCCCCAGGAGTGTCTGCGATCCCTCCTCAGCTCCCTTACTGTGCCAGTCCAAGAAGGGGGAGGCAGTGCCCCCATGTCTGAGAGCTGTAGCCATGTGCCATGGGCCTGGTCAGGGCTTGCAGGGATCCCCCGTGTCTCCCACACATGTGCCAGATTGGTCAGACAGGCATGTGCCAGGATGATGGGGTTGCTCTGACGTGGTCATTCCTGCCATTCCAGCAGGTGAAAGGATAGTGCTGGTAGCCCTGGGGGAACTGGGAGTGAGTGGGTGATGGGAGCCTTCCTGTCCACCCAAATTCAGGGATGAAACATGGGTTTTGGGCCTGCATCAGCTGGACTGATAGTGGCAAGGTCTCACCAGCACAGCCAGTGACACAGAGGTCTGAGCCTAGTGACATCCCAGTTTCTCCTGGGATCCAGCCTTTTCCCACTTGCAAGCTCCTGGGGGGATATTTCTTCCTGTCTCACTGACTCCCTGCACCCTCCCAGCCTGCCAAGATGTCCACCGGCGACAAGAACGGGGGCAGCCGCTCCAGCAGCAGCCGCCTGCAGAGTAAGAAGCCCCCCAACCTCTCCATCATCATCCCACCCCGGGAGGCGGAGGAGGATGGTGCCCACAAGGAGGTGAGTGATGGAGCTGCACCTGTCCCACGCTGGGCTTGAGGGGCTGCTGTGCCCTGGGAATCCCCCCGTGCCATCCTGTCTGTAACACCCTGCTCTGCCTTCCAGCCCTCCAAGGTCCCCATCTACCAGAAGAGCAAGAGCCTACAGGAGCCCCGCTTGGAGCGCCGGCACGGATTCCGGCGGCAGACTTCCCTGTCCCAGAGCATCCGCAAGTGAGGGCAGGGTGGGCTCCACTGGGTCGTTTGTGGTGGTCTCTGACAGGGTGTTGTGGGTACCAGCAGAGGACTTGGGATGGGGGTGGAGGTCGTGTCTCAGAAGGGAATGCAAGAATGACTTTCCCCGACTTCCCTTCATCCTGTCGGCAGGTCAAAACTGCCCTGCTGCAGGCTGGGATGAGGCACCCCAACCCAAACCACCTGCTAGAGGGGTTGTCTGGGTGGAGTGGTGCTATTGGAGTGGGGGATCAAGTGGGTGACAAGTGTGCCCACCGTGTGTCCAGGGGCACAGCGCAATGGTTTGGCGTCAGCAGCGACTGGGAGGGCAAGCGCCAGCAGTGGCAACGCAAGAGCCTGCAGCACTGCAGCATGAGGTATGGCAAGCTGAAGCCTGCCTATCGTGACATGGAGCTGCCCAGCCAGGAGGTGCCTTCCTTCCAAGGCACCGAGTCTCCCAAGCCTGCCAAGATGCCCAAGGTAGAGCTCGGGGTGGGGGGATCCTGCTTCCAAGCCTTGCTCTCCCAGCACTGACACCCCTTTCCTCCTGCAGATCGTGGACCCGCTGGCCAGGGGCCGTCCCTTCCGCCATCCTGATGAGACTGACCGTCCCCACACGCCCCACCACGTCCTGCCCCCTCTCACTCCTGGTGTTGTCTCCTTGGCGTCCTTCAACAGCATCCGCTCCGGCCACGGCCGCCTGCCACGCAGGAAGAGGGAGTCTGTTGCCCACATGAGCTTCAAGGCAGCTGCAGCCCTTCTCCGAGTGAGTTCTGGGACCCTGGAGAGGGATCATCTCCCTGAGCCAGGATCTAGCTCTACCCCTCACCCGTCACCTTTGCTTCTTGGCTTTTTGCTTTGCCTGGAGACCGCTGTCTGTCCAGGGTGGGTGTGAGAGGCAAGATTGCTGGGTTTTAACCTGAGCTCCACTGAGTTTTGGTGAAAAGTGGACAATCTTAGAAAAAAGCAGCTTCTGGGTTCCAATTGCTGAGGAGCTAGGAAGCTTCAACAACTTTCTTGCTCCTGATGAGCCCTGGGCAAGCCCTGGGGGCAGGTTTGAGGGACTGAGAGCAGACAGATTCAGAGGTCACTTGTCATGCTGAGCAACATGGCCCTGGTCCAATGCTGGCTCTCAGGAGCTAAGCACAGCACTTACTTCCAGCTCCTGCTTTTGGCCCTTCCAACACAGGGGAATGTGGTGGCTGATTGGGATTTAATCCTTGCCTGTTGGCTTTGGGAAGGGAACCTGCAAGAAACCCTCAGTGCTGCAAAAACTGGGAGGCTTCTGTGTTGCTCACCCTCATTTGCTTGTCCTGCCCAAGGGTCGCTCTGTCCTGGAGCCACTGGCTCCCAAGCGGAGGAGCAACAAGAGGAGCTTTGTGTACCCCAGCTTCATGGATGAGGACATGGTGGATGCTGCTGATACCCTGGACTCGTCCTTCTTCAGTAAGGCAAGCGACGTTCCATGCTGGCCACAGGAGCTGGGGGCTGTCCCAGTGTCCCTGCATGGGGCTGGATGTGGAGCAGGGCTCCCAAAGGACCCCTGTGTCAGTGCTTCACCCTGCCCCATGAGCGGGGACATCAGTGGCTGCTGTGCCCGTGTCTTGGTGATGCTCCTTGGGGGTGGCAGGGAATGCTGTCACCCTCGTGGGAACATTTCACGCTCTGTGATGTGCAGTTAAGGAGATGTCAGTGGGGATCACCCCCTCCTCCTGACCTGGGGGTTGCTCAGTCAGGTGGAGGCTTCTGACTTATCACATACATCCAGGAACATGTATCCCTCCTCTTTCCAGATGGACATGCACGATGAGACATATTCCATGCCCGATGATGTCTTTGAGTCACCACCTCTGTCAGCCACGTACTTACGCATGCACCAGATGGGGGAGGATGCCAGGGTGTCCCCTGAGGTGGAGCAGCCCACTCTGTGAGTACCAACTCTCAGCAAGTGCTGCCCCTGAGGCTGCCTGGGTGCCCTGCTGCAGGCAGGATGATGTCCCCAGCCATCCCAGCCACAGGGGACTGGGCACTTCCAGAGGATGGAGCCAGGAGGTGCTCCCAGCCCTTATGCTGGGGCATCCTCTGGGCCCACAGGCTGTTCCTCAGCTGGTGCCTTTTGGCAGCTGTGATGGGTTTCTCCTCTCTCCACAGGCGGGAGGGTGGCCGGCTGGCTTCAGTGTCCGGGGGTGCCAGCACAGCCCCCCGGCGGGGCAGGCGAATCGCTTCCAAGGTGAAACACTTCGCCTTCGACCGCAAGAAACGCTACTACGGGCTGGGGGTGGTGGGGAAGTGGCTGAACAGGACGTACCGCCGCAGCCTGAGCAGCATCGTGCAGTCACAGCTGGAGATCACTGACAGCCACCGGTGAGGGGCACTGGCAGCATGGGGATGGGCGTGGGATGGGACACCCCAGCTCTGGCTCACATCCCTCAGTGCTTGGGGATCAGAGCCTGGGGGGACTGTAGTGTCACTTTGTCCAGCGATCCTTGAGCTGCACAAATTTTGGGTCCTGTGCCCCACAGGCCATATTTCACGTACTGGATCACCTTTGTCCACATCCTCATCACCTTGCTGGTCATCGGCACCTACGGCATCGCCCCCATTGGCTTCGCCCAGCACGTGACAACAGACTTGGTAAGTTCAAAACCATCTTCCTGGGGAGACTGTGACCACCAGTGTCCCATGGCATCGTGTTTGCTGCAAGGGCTGGGAGTATCTTGGGGGGCTCCTGCTGTTTGAGAGGGTCCATGAAATAGCTGGGGCAAGAGTATGACCAGCAGCATGTTGCAGTGTGGTGGGAGCAGAGCTGTTCTCCCTCCAGCCTTGCTGGTGGGACCCAGCAGCCCTTCTTGTTGGATGAAGGAAGCTGCTCGGTCCCTCATGAGTGGGGAGAGGGGGGGTGCACCCCATACCCCCTGCTGTCCCACTGGTTGCTGACTGTGGCCTCTCTGCAGGTGCTGAGGAACAAGGGTGTCTATGAGAGTGTCAAGTACATCCAGCAGGAAAACTTCTGGATTGGGCCCAGCTCGGTAAGGAGCCTGCCAGATCCTTGGTTCCCAGTTCCAGGCTCTGCCCTCTACTCCCCTTGCCCTGAGCTGAGCTGATTCCCCAAGGTTCTTCTGTCCCTGGGATGAGAGCTTGACCACCTCATTCCACCTGCTGCCCTAGACCCTCAGGGCCCCCCATCCCTCTGGGACCTGCAGCGTCACAGTGTGATGGTCAGAAGAGACCCCGTTTCTTTCCCACCTGCCTTATCCCCACTGGGGTAACCAAGATTTGTGTCTATTGCCTGCTGAGCTCTCCCCAGGGGCAGCTGGAGGGAAGGGAGGTGTGCAGACAGAGCATCTCCTAGACTGGCATCTCCCTCCCAGATTGACCTGATCCACCTGGGAGCCAAGTTCTCCCCCTGCATCCGGAAGGACAGGCAGGTGGAGCGGCTCATCCAGCGCGAGCGGGACCGGGAGCGTGGCTCCGGCTGCTGCGTCCAGAACGACAACTCAGGCTGCATCCAGACCCTGCCACAGGACTGTTCGGTGCGTGCCACTGCCATGGGCACCAGGACGTGCTGGGAATCCCTGGGGAAGAGGGGGAAACCACCTCTGCCCTGCAGAGCACGCAGGGTGCATGTGGGGTCAGAGCGGTGCATTCTCTGCCGCATCCTCAGTCTCTCCATCCTTCCTGCAGGAGACACTGGCAACATTTATCAAGTGGCCAAGCAGCAATGCACCAGCCATGGGCTCTGGGGAGAAGAGGATGTCAGGAGCTGTGTGTCACCAGGACCCCAGGTAGAAGGGACAGTTGGGCAGAGGCAGCACAGACACCTGGCTGTGTGCAGGACATGGCAGAGGGGCTGCCCACGGCTGCCTTTGCATCTTGGATGCCTTGAATCCTCTTGCTCACTGTAGGAGACTGATAAGGAAGAGGGAATCAGTGGGAAACTGGGGTGGGGTCTGTTCTAAATGCAGGCAGCAGTGGGTGATGCTGTTGTGTTGGCTGGTCCCTGTTCTGCTGGGATGGGCAACACTGAGCGGGCAGCGGTGGGGTTGTGTGAGAGGGGTGAGTGCTGTGGGGTTCACCTGTGGAAGGAGCTGCTGTGGGACGTTGTAGGACACCCCTTGGTGGGGAGGATCCCCACTAAGACAGGGAAAGGGGCAGGTCCCAGGGCTGTGTGGCTGAGGGGGTTACTAGTCTGCAGGGAGGGATGTTGGGAGGACCCACATGACTCACCCACCTGCTCCTGCCAGGACGTGTGAGGAGCCAGCATCCAACCCACCCCACGTGTGGCCAGATGACATCACCAAGTGGCCGGTAAGAGCCCGGTGTGAGCTGGTGGCAGCAGGGCAGGAGGCTGCTGGCAGAGCCTGGGGCTGGACCCTGACCAGGGCTTCTCTCCCATCTGCTTCTAGATCTGCACATATGAGACCAAAACCAACCACACTGGCTTTGCCCACCTGGACTGCCAGATCAAGGGCAGGCCCTGCTGCATTGGCACCAAGGGCAGGTGGGTCACACCAATGGGGGCACTTGGCTTGGCTCCTCCTCTGCCCTCCTGCCTTGTGTTGTCCCATCAGTATCCAGAGCTGTGCCAGGGTGGGGAGGGATATTACAGAGCCTTGTGGGGTGGGAAGTGTGGTGGCAGCAGGACCAGCTGCCAGGAGCAGAGGGGGATGCTCAGGGGAGCCAGGGGAGTGTGCCCTGCCCCGAGCAAGCCCCCTGCCTGCCCTCTGCCAGCTGTGAGATCACGACGCGGGAGTACTGCGAGTTCATGCACGGCTACTTCCATGAAGAGGCAACACTCTGCTCACAGGTGAGCAGGGCCAGGGGCATGGCCAGGGGTGTGGGATGTGATGCCAGCAGCCATGCTGATAACCAAAATATCCTGTCAGGAATGGAATGTGGTTGGTATGGGTGTAAGCAGGAGGGATATAAATTGCAGGGACTTGCCCAGCTATTGGTCGGGCTTCTGCTGCTGTGCCCACCTTGCTGGTGTGGGGCAGGAGAAAACATAGGGCTTGAGCCAGCCTCACCTGGGCAGCACCAGTGTCCTTGGGAAAGACACATTTTGGGCAGGAAAACAGCCCTTCAGCATCTCCTGGGGCACTGGAGATGCTCAGCTGCTCCTTTTCCAGCAGCTGGGCAATGCAGGTGCCCCACACCATGCAGGGTCCCCCCATAGCTGGCACATGGCATCCCTGGCCACACATCTCTGTGCCCCATCCTTTGCTCCCTGTCACTGTGGGATCAGGGCTGAGCCCTCACCACACCCTCAACCTCCTCCCTTTACAGGTGCACTGCCTGGACGAGGTCTGTGGGCTCCTGCCCTTCCTCAACCCGGAGGTCCCTGACCAGTTCTACCGCCTGTGGCTGTCTCTGTTCCTGCATGCTGGGTGAGCCACAGCCCCCTGCACCCACAGGGATGGGGGGAGTGGGCATGGGAGTGTCCTTTGGGATGGTCTGGGATCCCTGATGGGGTGGGATAGAACAAGGGCATCCCCAGACTACAGTGACACATGCTATTGATGTAGGGCATTTTGTAAGATGTCTTGTGCCCTGGGACAGTGGGTGGGAGGGCTGGGCAGGGGTCTCTCACACAGGGTCTCTCCCTCAGCATCCTCCACTGCCTGGTGTCAGTGACTTTCCAGATGACAGTGCTGCGGGACCTGGAGAAGCTGGCAGGCTGGCATCGCATCTCCATCATTTTCATCCTCAGTGGCATCACGGGAAATCTGGCCAGTGCCATCTTCCTGCCCTACAGGGCGGAGGTGAGGGCTGGGAGGGGCTCTGTCCACATCACCTTGAACCCAGCCAGGGACTAAAGGATACCCTTCCCCATCCCCATCCTGGCAGAGGTTTGGGGAAGAGGCTGGAGCACAGGGCTCTCATCCCCTGGCAGGTTTTGCTCCAGGGAGGGTGGGAGGCTTGGCATGCCCGTGCCAGGGGGAGGGGGTGTCTCTGCCCCACGTGTGGTGTTCGCACATGCCGTGTGTGTGTCATCTGTCGCCACGTGTCCCCGTGTGCAGGGTCCCCGGGCAGGCAGATGGCTAATCTGCTGCCAGCCAAACCCTGCCAGGCTTTAAATGAGATCACAACAAGTGCCCTAATCCCCCCGGGGGTGCGTCAGGATGGGGCTGGGGCGGGGCTGGGCTCTGGGAGAGGGTGATGCTTCCTGGCTGCTGAGTCACAGAAAATACCAGCTCTGCCAAAACAGCCCTGGTGTGCTCCCTTCCTCTGCCTCCCATGCCAAGGCTCCTACCCCTGAGCCTCACACAGGATGCTGCACAGGGATGCAGCAGTCAAATGCATTTTGCAAGGGGAGGAGATGGTCCCTGGGGACATGGGGACATGTCTGGGGTGACATGTGCAGGATCTGGCCATGACTTCCCCCATCCCTGCAGGTGGGCCCTGCCGGGTCCCAGTTTGGCCTCCTGGCCTGCCTCTTCGTGGAGCTCTTCCAGAGCTGGCAGGTGCTGGAGAAACCCTGGAAAGCCTTCCTCAACCTCTTTGGCATCGTGCTCTTCCTCTTCATCTGTGGCCTCTTGCCCTGGATCGACAACATCGCTCACCTCTTCGGCTTCCTCAGTGGCCTCCTGCTCTCCTTTGCCTTCCTGCCCTACATCACCTTCGGCACAGTGGACAAGTACCGCAAGCGTGCCATGATCATCGTGTCCCTGCTGGTCTTCGTGGGGCTCTTTGCCTCGCTGGTGGTCTGGCTCTACGCCTACCCTGTGAACTGGCGCTGGGTGGAGTATCTCACCTGCCTGCCCTTCACCAGCAAGTTCTGTGAGAAGTACGAGCTGGAGCAGGTCCTGCACTGACCCTGCCCGCGGGGACAGGGCTGGGAGAGGCGCCGATGGTGATGGTTTCCATGGGGTGGGTCCTCAGCAGCCCACGGGAGATGGCAGGGATGGGGCAGACCCTGGGCACAGCTTCATCCTCGGGGATGGTACATTTGGGGTCCTGCTCAATGCTGGGGATGAGGTGGGGTGCAGGCCTGAGCCAGCCCTACCTTGCACCCCTTTGGGGCTGCCTCCTAATGCTGAAAAGCCATAACTAGTTTGAGGACTGACTGACTGCTGGCTGCATGGGGCAAGGGCTGAAAGGAGCAGGATTTTGGTGTATCCACAGCCAGGCTGGACTCCCAGCCGTGGATGAAGCTGCTGAAGTCTCCAGCCTGTGTCCCTGCCTGCCTGGGGCCCTGTCCCACCTTGTTTCCAGGCGCTGCAGCTCATACTGTGAACACAACCCCCTTTTTGCAGGGGCACTTCTTTTTATCTGCAGCTCTTTAGGCCCAGGGTTTCCCCACTTTGGGCTCCCTGGAGTCTCTGTTTTTGCTCTGAGATGTTCAGAGCTGAGCTTCAAAGGTATTTTTCAGTCCCATTCCCCCTGAGCCCCTGAAGGAGGCTTGTGCCTCCCCACTTGACTCCTCACTGGATGGAGAGTCAGGACTCAGGCCAGAGGGTCTTTTCTTTCCTTTCTTTATTTGGAAGGGGAGAAGCGGCATGGACTGTTTGTAGTGCCATAGTGAAATAGGCAGGCATAGAGAAAAATGCCCTGAGGAGCTTGTGTGGCTGCTCCTGAAGCCCATAGACCTCTCAGGAAGCTGTTGGTGCTTCCACCTTCTGCCTTGAGTCCCTGCTGTTACCCTTTTCCCTTCTTCAAAGCGTAGAGACCCAGGTAACCCTCCCTTCCTGAAACAGTGCTGGTCAGACGGAGAAGTGCAGGATGGGGCAGTTGCCTTCCCCCTCCTCTGCTGAGGCTGCACATCCCCACCTGCCTCCAGCCCTGGGCTGCTCTCTCCAGCATCTCCTCCTCCTTCCCATCAGCCATGGCACGAAGGCAGGTCCTTCCTGGGGTCCGGGTGACCCCTCTGGGCTGTTTTGGACCCAGGCTGGTGGCCTGTTATGTCTCTCCCCTGTTATATGTTGCTTTGGTGCTGGAGGCCTCCGTGCTTTCTAATGGGGGCATGTGGGAATCCCACAGTTAGGATGTCCTGAGTATTCAAGGGCTGGGAGCTTGGCTCTCTCTTCACAACCACTTGCCAGGTGATCCCAGGAGCCTGTGGCACCTGCATCCCTCCCTTCACCCTGGGCCAGTTTTCAGCCCTGCTCCATCCCTGCAGGTTGCTGCTCCAGCCAAAGACTAGACACTTCACCTCATTTGTCTCTTTTTGATACTTTTTTTAAAAGCTGTGGGTTTTTTTCCCCCTTAATAAATTTCTACCTGTATTTAATGAGACACACAAGGCCTCTTCTCCCTTCTTGAGCCTGGGGATGTGGCACTTTTGGGGTTTCTGATTATTTTGGTGATGGTTAGTGTGGCATAGAGGGAGGATGAGTGGGCAGTGCCTGGGGCTGGTGCTCTGGAGTGCACCTCAAACCCCTCCCCGGGAGGAGACAGGATTTGGAGGGTCTCTCCCTTGAGGCTGAAGTGCCCCAAAGGATGCTGAATTGCTCTCCTGGTGCCAGCTGGTGCCCTCCCTCTGGCCTCATGGCGAGGTGATTGTTGGGTCAAATCAGAGCAGAAACACACATGGGCTGTGTAGAAAATCATTGCCACATCTTTATTTGCTGCTTCCCAAGAGCCTGAGGTGTTTGCAGAAGGCTTGTCCTGGGCCGGTTGGGGTTTGGGACAGGGAGGACCAAATGGTTTGGACTGGGTCCCTGTGGAGGCTCCTCAGTGCAGCCAGGAGTGGCCATGGGTTGGGGATGTGCTCCAAGGGCTCTGGAAAGATGTTTGTGATCAGGGGGGCAGCTGCCTGGTCTGGGGGCTGCTCAGCAAGAGCCTGGACATGGTGTGTTCCACCTGTGGTGCTGGGAGGGGCTGCAGGGCTGGGGGCACATGGATGTAGGAGCTCTGCTGGCTGTGTCAGCAAACCTTGGTGGGCATAAGTGCCCCTGAACCAGCAGAGCCCCCAGCTGCTCCCAGGGCAAAGCCCTTCCACCCCAGGGGGCTCATGGCCCTGCAGCCCACCCAGGCTTGACACTACAGTCCCGGGTAAAGCAGAGCCCAAAGTGTTGCTTCCAGCAGGATCAGGCAGGAATTTCTGTGCCCAGCCCTGCAGGGATGTGACGGGGCAAGGCTGATGTGGCTGGAAGGCAGAAGTGGCAGAGGGAGTAGCTACAGGCATGGCCGGCCAGGGAAGAGGGTTGTGGTGGGGATGGAGAGAGGTTGCAGCCCCTCATCCCCAGCCCAGCCTCTCTCCAGCCCCCCAAAGCCGGGCCGGGGCAGGGGGGGCTCAGCAGCCGCTGTTCCTGCGCACGAAGGCGTGTCCCCGCACCGAGTGCTGCATCTCGATGAAAGCCATGTCCCCCACCGTCACCTGGCAGGGCCCCAGCGCCTCGAAGCCGCACTTCTGGTAGAAGGGCACGAGGAAATGCTCGCACATGAGCAGGGCGCGGCGGGCGGAGGGCAGGCAGCGCAGGTACTGCAGGTAGCGCCACATCAGGATGGAGCCCTTGCCCTGCTGCCGCACGGTGCGGTGCACGGCCAGCACGTGGATGTGCACGGCCGTGCCCTGAGGCTTGTGCAGGGTCAGCGCTGCCTGCCGGGGGAGGAACGGGGGTTAGTGGGATCATCCTGCATTGCATCTGTTCCCCACCCCCATAAACCCTTGTCCACGTCCTCCCCAAATGTGGAAGGGTCCTGTGCCGTTTCACTTCACCTCCCCCCGTCGTCTGTGAAGGGTTTGTAATTTTAAAATGAATGTTGAGGGGAATTACTTGGCAGGTTTTTTAACAGTATTGTTCAAATTAATTAATGAGAAAGCTTGTTTCCACCAGAACAGCCCTGGAGCAGTTAGTCCTGGGAGAAGATTGGTGAGTAGCCTTGGGGCCCTGGGAAGCTTCTCCTGGTCCCCAGGCTATGGCAGTGCCTCTCTCAGTGTATAAGGGGCAAAGAACAGGGTCTTACCTGGCTGAGCCTCTCCTGATCCCAGAGAGAGCCAATGATGAATGCCACGAGCCGCCCTTCCTCAAACCAGCCAAGGGAGAGCTCTGGGCAGAGGTTCAGGAAGTGACGGATCTCGTCCAGGTGGAGGGGACAGTCCCCAGAGACAGATATAAAGGCTGGATGGAGGGGGATGATGGTGAGCACAGTGAGGGGGACCAAGGACACCCAGACCCAGAAAACCTCCCAGCACCAGTGTAGGGGAGAGACGGCATGTGTCCTGCTGCCTGCTAGGCTTAAAGGACTTCTAAGGGACATGGATGGTTCCAGGGAGCAGCTCTGCTCCTCTAGAAACAGTCTCCCATGGACCAGGGACCAGCTCCCTCCTCTCATTGCTAATTCCAGAGCCACAGCATGAGTGCTGAGTTGAACTCCTGGCACCTCCCCAGCCGCCCTTTACACTTGGAGAGGAGGGAGAAATGGGCCGGGTCAGTGTGGTTAAGGGACGGTGGGGTGACAGGGGTGGAGGGAAATGTTCAGGGAGTGCATCTCAAAGTGCCCCTGTGCAATAGGAGGAGGCAGCACCGTCCTTCCTCCCCCTTCCTTCTCTCCTATCCTGTCCTCTGGCTCTCACGGGAGTATTTTGGGAGAGCTGCTCCCCACTCACCTGGGGCACCGCCACCTACCATCCCCATCCTCGGCTGAGCTGAGGCTGAAGTTCTCCAGCTCATTAACCACAGCTCCCCCACCTCATTAAGGAGCCACAAGTCCATAGCGACCCCTCAAGGAGCACAAGGGCCCGGGGAAGGGAGGGGATGGGGTCATGCCCATCCTGCCTGGGTTACCTTCTCGCTCGATCTCGAACACGCTCACGGCATCCTCGGGGCTCAGGCATCGGAACTCGCTGGCGGGCAGCGTGTGCCGGCGCTGGCCCCGGGGCGACCTCAGGGGCGACCTCAGGGGACTGGGCTTCAGGAAAGGCAAAGCGCTGAGCGCCGGCATCCTCGTCCCGCTGCCGCCCGGCTTCCCACGGCTCCGCTGCCAGACCCGACGGCAAGGCACGCTTCGCCCCCGGAGAGCAAATCCAGCGCTCCTCGCTGCCGGAGGTATCTGCTGATCACGGACGGGATGAGGCTGCCTGCCCCTCTTCTCCTTTGCATCTATAGGTGTGTGTGTGTATGGTAAATACCCGCCTAGAGTGAACCTGCCTGCCCTCGCTGCGGGCTGGGGAATGGGAGGCTGGAACCAGCTGTGGGCTGAACAAATGTCAGGGAGCAGGGGTTACAAAAACCCAGTGATCCGGGTGGTGGGGTGGAGCAGGGAGAGGGGACAGGGCTGATAGAGCTGGAGCAGGTGTGGGGCTGAGCATCCTGCCCAGCATCTCCCAGTCCGTGGCAGCACCAAGCAGAGGAGCCATGGGGCAAGCCCAGCTGCTGCCCTGGGCTCAGGCAGGGTGGGATGTGGCTGCAGGAATCCAAGAGGCTGTAAAAATAAGCATCTCTGTGTGAAAGGTTTCCTGTGATGCTCTTGTGTTTGTGGTGCAGCACAGCTGTGCCTGAGAGAGGTCAGGGCCAGGGCACTGAGGGTGCATTGAGGTGCCCTGGCATGGGCACACATGAGGCAGGCACATCCTCGAGGCAGCATGACCTGATGGGATCTACACCCTTCTCCAGCTCACCCAGCAGGTGAGTGACACAGCTTAACCTCTGTCAGGCTCTTAGGTCATGTCCATGCTCACAGATGTGGGTCCATGGCAGGACAGGGGTGCCTGAGGCTGCAAGCCTTGGGTGTTCTCCCTGATGACGTGCCCCCAGGCTTCACCCCCTGCCCCAGGAGCTTTGGGTAGCATGATCTCACCAGACACAGCCCATGCCAGGACACTCCACCTGCAACACAGAGCCCCAGATCCCCGGGTTCCCCCAGGAGGGTCACCAGCACCTGAGCTCACCTGGCAGCACCCATCCTGCACAGCACAGACAAATCCCTTGACCTCGATCAGAGTCTGTACCTTCAATCTGCCTCTGCTTTCACGTGTGAGTAAACCAAGTCAATAAACCCAGGGAGAACCACAAACTGAGTGAATAACTTTACTAAGCACATGCATCCCACAGGCAGAAATAGTGGGACTAGCTCCCAGACCCATCCATCCCTGCTCAGTCCAATATTCAAGCAATTTGCAGCAAAGCCAGAGCAAAGCCAAGTCATTTTTGATTATTGTTTCAGAGGTGCCGGCTTTCCCTGCTAATTATAGGCTTGCCTCCAGCTAATAGGATTTATGGAAACAAAAGCATTACCAGCACAAACATTGTGCAGGGCAGAACTGGCACAAGCTGGGAATTTTCCATCCTGAAATGCCGAGGGCTGAGTGCTTCAAATGTCAGTCTTACCCCGTCTGAGGTGAGACAGCATGGTGTTGGGATTTATTTTCAATGAATTGCTGTTTTGGCAGTGCATCTGTATCTAAGGGATCAGATTCATCAGGGAGAGGGGGTTTCCTTGGCAGGGGAATTATTTAGTATTCCCAATGCTCATTTTAGTAACCAAGGACTGACTGAACTGGTGCTGGAAATGGGTGATTCATGCCCCTGCAGGAGACAAGCAAAAGGGGTGAGCTGGAAGGGAGAGTAGGGTACTGGATGGGCAGGTTGTGGTGTTTGTAGAGCTTATTATCAAATCTTCTGGAACTCTTCATCTTGTTAATTGGATTAGGGGCTCATCTACATGGATAAATCCCAGAGCAGGCAAGAGGGTAGGCTCAGGGGACCTAGAAAATGCAACAGTGGTTTGATCCTGGGTGGTGCTGAGTGCCTGGGGCAAGGTCTGGAGATGCTGTTGGCTCAGGCCTGGGAGTTGTGCAGGGATGGCAGGGCAGAGAGGTCAGGATGGCCTCGGGCAGGGCTGGCATTTCAGCTGCCATGGGAACTATGGCGCTGCATTTTGAAATCATAGAATGTTTTGGGTTGGAAGGGACCATTAAAGGCCTGCAATGAGAAGGGACGACTTTCACTAGATCAGTTCCTCAGGGGTGTTTGCTCACCCACAGCTACCATTCAATGCTCACTGTACAAGAGCAAGACTTTATCCCAGAGCATATGAAGGCTGGAAACAACTGAATCATGGAAAGTCTCTACAGGGACATTCACAGAGCTATTTCTAGAAATTTCTTGAGACCCCAACTAGCAACAGCCTGAAGCATTAGTTGGTGATGGGGAAAGGCTGCTCCTTGGCTTGTTTTCCCTGTATTTTTTCCTCTCCAGCACTTTACTCCTGGCAACCCAGGTTATACAGCTGGAGGGCTGATATATTTGTGTTTGGTGTCTTGGAAATAAATTTCTTGCTCTGTTTCTCAGCTGCCTGCAGATGCAAAGGTCTTCTGGGGAGCAGGGGAATACATAGAACCTGCAGAGCACAGAGGAACCAACCATGCTCCCCATCCCCAGAGACAACCCCAGGCCCTGCACAGCCAGGGCAGTACCAGCCCTGCTGTTACCCTGGGGAGCATTCAACTTGCAGAGGTGAGGAAAACTCACCCCAGGTCACAGAGCAAGTGAGAAGCAGAGTGATGAGGAAAATTCTCTCTCCCTGGCTCGAGGCATCTGTCTTCCAATGCTCCAACACAGCCTCCTGTATTTGTTCAAGTCACTCGTACCCCAGGCTGAATTTTGTGCTGTAACTTCTGGCCAGGGCTGAGACGAGCCCACGTTCGTGTGTTGTAGCAGCAAACCAAAAGCTTGCTCTGTAAATTTCTCCCTCACCCCTTGTTTTCGTGCACCAGAGATCAGACCATCTGCATGGTCCTGAGAGATGCTCACGTGTAAATAAACAGGCAGGTCTGCAGTGCCCCCCTGACAGCATCTTTTATTAAGTTATAAATGTCTGCCTGGGTTTGAAGCTGCATTTTTTAAATTAATTGATAATTAGGAGCAGTTCACCCAGTTTTGAGGTCAAATATTCTGTGCAAAAGAGCTGAAGTTTTTCCCACACCCAGAACACAGAGAGTTTCAGTGAGAAGAACCCCTAAAGGGGGATTTTGGTAGCATGTGTTGAAAGCCTGGGGGTGGGACATGGGATGAGAGTCACACCCTTCCCTACACCAGAATCACTTCTCAGCAAGCTAAGCTCCATGCAGCAACCTTTCTACTCTCTGGGGCAATTCCCCACGTCTTGGGACACTGGGGCAAGTCGCAGGGGACCACCAGCTGTCCCCAAGGCTGTCAGTGCCACAGGGATGTGACAGAAATGGGGGTGCTTACCGAACGGGGTGCTCCTCTGCCCGCCTGGCTCCGGTGGTGCTGCCTCCCTGCTGGCAGGAGAGCAGGATCTGGGGTTTTGCCTCCCCTCCTCTGGCTGCCGCATCCTCCGCAGCCCCCGCTTATATATTTGTTATTTATGGAGCACGTGATGACATCCTAAGGAGTTTATAACTCCGATGAAAGACAGGGAGAGGTGAGAGGCTTTGAGGTGACAGGACTGCCAAAGGATCCCATTAGGCTTTTTTTTTTTCCCTGGCGTGACTGGCTGCAGACAGATAAAGCATTTAGCTGATTGCTCTGCTGGCTGGGCAGGGAGAGCAGGGGACTTAGCCAGGGAAGAAGAGCAGCGTCCTGTGCCTCACCCAGACCTCCCCAACAGCACAGGGAGCCAGTAGGAAGCTGAAGGCAGCCTTGCCCAGAGTGGATGAGCTTGCTTTGTGGCGAGGATGGGGAAGCTGCTGGTTGTGCCAGGTGTGATCAAAGCTTGGGCTTGAGCAGTGGGGAGTTTCTCAGGGGAACTGGCTGGCTCCTTGTAGGATGGGGTGAGTCAGACACAAGGTTTCTCCCCCAAGGAGCTTACTCCAAAAACCAAACATCTCTTCCCCCCACAACCCTCGGTCCCTGGGAGCTGTTACATAAGAATCTGAACAGGCAGAACAGGCAATATTTGTCCCCATCAGGACACACGTAATAAAAGGGGGATTATCCCAGACGTGAGCATAATGTTGGAATCATCATTATCATCATGAACCAGATGCAGCCCTGAAAGAAGCCTGGAGCAGGAGGCAGAGCTGGCTTTGCTCCACTGGAGGCATTTCCAGGGCAGCTCAGGACCTGCTTTAGTTTCCAGCCATGGGCAAAGTGACCCGCAGCTATGCCCTTATCTCTCTCTTTTAAGCTTTATTTGTGGACTCAAAACAGAAATATGACCCAGCAGCTTTCTGCTCTTCAGAAATGGCATTTCAGAGCAGCTCTCAGCCATTAAAAGAGCCCGGCAGAGCAAAGGCTGGCCCGTGGCTGGAATAGTCAAGCAGGGATGCTGCATTCCACATTTTTAGTTGGGTCTGTCTCTTCCTGCTCCCACACAGCTGCAGAGGGTCAACAACTCCATTAAATGAGAGCCACAGCAGTGTACCGAGATTTACATATTTAGCAGCTCTCTCAGCATCTTCAAAGAGCCCCGAGCTGTCACCGCAGCCGGGCTGGTCCCTCTGTTGGAGGACCCACTCAGGAAGACAGCAATTATCTCCGAGGAGGATTTGCAGCGAGGGGCGAGGCGTGGGAGGCAGTTGAATCACGACTCGCCCCCCTCCCCTGGCAGCGCCTGGCGATGGAGCAGCTCAGAGGCTGCTCAGCTGCCTCCATCCCGGCCGTGCCCCATTATCCCACTGCTCAGCAGGGTTAAGCTGCTTTGGGCGGCTTTCAGGGGCAGTGTCTGCCATCCCAGGGGATACAGATGGCATCGGGATCCTCCCCTGTGTGACGCCGTCAGAGAGGTCTCTCTCCCAGACTCACATAACTACATAATTCCTATGCTGGACACTGTTTACATCCCTGTTTAACACCTTCCCCTGGTTTAGCCATGGGGACCTACATTTCCAGGAGGGTGATGCTCTTCTGGCAGTGGCCTAACAGGGATGGCAGCAGGGATCTGCAGCTTGGCATCACTACAAGGTCAGTTGTGGGCTCTGATTTCACTCTCCCTTGTCTCCTGCCTTTTCATCACTTGTGCTGCTGCTCATTGTTGCTGTAACTTCCCAGCAGGATGCAACTCTTTGGACATAGTCAGTATTCCCAGCACTTGCTAGGCTGCCTACCTGCTGCTTTTATCCCACAGCGTTCCCTCTCATGTTGTCAAAAGTGGTTTTAATTCAGCAGCAGGTCCTGAGAAGCCAGTGTGCCTCCAGCCTCTCTGCTGGAGCGGGACATTGCATGTAACTTAGGAACCTGCAAGGTGCTGCTTTCTAGAACAGCAACACAGGGCTCCTATGTAGGGTGTCCAGTCCACAGCCCCAGGCTCTAAATAGGTCCTAGAGGGGTTGGTTCTGCTCTGTGCTCTGAAATGTTTGGCTCAGACCTGCAGTGGATAAACAGCAGCCTTCGCAGGGCTGGTGTATCTTGTTACTCCTCTCCATGGGCCTTTGAGGAAGGAGAACAAACAAATTTGGGGGAGTTTCACCCCTATCTGCTTGGCCATGGCAACCTCAGCCAAAAGCAGGAGATGAGGGGCTGGAACCTCTTTTATCCCCTCCCAGGAGCACAGCACTGGTGGTAATTAACCTTCTCTCCTTCTCTCTGCAGGGCTGGGGTTGACAACTAGGTCATGGCCACTCCTGACACAGTCCCTGTGAGGAAGGAGGATGGGGTTCACCAGGGGCTGCAGGAGCTGCTCTGGCAGGAGAGGGCTGGGCAGGTGGGAAGGGGCTTGGCTGAGGCAGCCCAGACATCCAAGCCTTTTAGATCCAGTTCAGACTTTGGGAAGAGGCAATCTGCTGATTGTTATTTCTCCTGCTTCTTACAGGAACTCTCCTGCCCTTGGTCCAGCTCCAGCCCTGGCACACTGCTGCTGGGAGACAAGGGTGACCTCTGGAGATGGCTGGGGATCAGATGCCACCTACGGGGGAGAAAAATCCTGGAGAGCAAGGCTGAGCATGGACCAGCTCAGGGGATTTGTAAGGTCTTGATCTCAGGGGAGAGATTGAGAGGAGGGAGCAGAGAAGTATCCTACTCACATCGAGCTGTACATGCGCAAGGTGACACCACCCTGAGCCATTTGTGAGGAGGGCCAGTGGAGTTTGGTCAGGGCACCACAAGCAAGGAGGGAAGGGCTGGGTAATCTCATGCAGGATCGTAAGATCAAGGAATCATAGAATGGTTTCAGCTGGAAGGGACCTTAAAGACCACCTAGTTGCAACCCTATTACCATGGGCAGGGACACCTTCTGCTAGACAAGGTTGCTCCAACCTGGCCTCAAATAGGGCACTAGGCACTGACAGGGCGTCATTCCCACGGGAGTGGCATTCCCTGCCCACCCAGCCCCTGGACATTTACTGGATGCACTAAGACAGGATGAAGGATTGCCATATGCTGCATCTATTGTTAGTGTTTTTTTCCCTGATGTGATCAGGACTCAGGGATTCCTGCTGAGCTGTTTGTCTGCCTGATGGTGATAAACTCCCAACTATCCCTGTGACCCCAGCAGAGAGCTCTGTGCTGAAGAACCTTTCCTAAAGCCACCAGCTCTTCCCGCAGGGAATGTACAAGGACTCTGTGCATCCAGGAAGCAGCAAAAGAACTAAAATATTGAAAGGGTTGGCCAAGTAGGGGTTGTGGAGCAGTGCAGAGGAGGGTTGAGGGCTCGCCTGCCCTGAGTGCGGAGCCCCCCATCCCGGTGGATGCAGCAGCGCTGGGGCTTGGAGCAGAGCTGCTGCCCTTGGGGACCCACGGGCAGTGCCACCCAGTCCCCCCGCCAGCCCCGGGGCCGCCGGGAGGCGACAGCCCACGAGGTGGCACCAGAGCCCCGCCGCAGCCCGGCACCGGCACCGGGAGAGTATCCTGGCGCACTAAGGAATCCCCGGTGGTCATCCCAGTACCCTGTGGGCATCCCAGAACCTGGCAGGCATCCCCACCACCCCAGCGGACATCCTGGTACCCTGCTGGCACCCTCAGCAACTGCCAGGCATCCTGCTATCCTGTGGGTATCTCCAGTGCCTGGCAGGCACCCCAGCACCCTGAGGGTATCCAGGTACCCTGCAGGCATCCCAACATCTGGCCCTTAAAGCCTGAAAGGCCTGTGCAAAGATGCCCTGTGAGGGATGCATCCAGTGCCAGCTGGGTTGCAAGGAGGAGGGACAAGGCTTGCTTTGCACCAGTATTTCTACAGGCAGACAATGGGTATCCTGGGTATCCCGGCATTCTGTGGCCATCCCAGCACCTGCTGGGCATCTTGGCACCTTCCTGGCATTCTGACACCCTCTGGACACCAGTATCTCAACAGGGAGACACTGGTGGTCTAACCTACCTGCTGTAAAGTAGTTAGGTCACACAGGCATTTTGCTTCCAGGGAGCATGTTCTCCCACAGAATGAAGGCCATCACTTTTCAAGATGGCCTAAATAGCAAGAATAGTCCCTAAACTGGGTGGCAGGGTTGCTTGACATGTCACTTTGGAGACACCTTGAGTGTTTTTCTGGGTGGTGTGACTTTCAGAGGTCCCTCAGTGGAGGGCCTGGCATGTTGAATGGGAGATGCTCTTTTTGACATCCAGGCACTGGCAAACTCGAAGCCCATTGTGGCAGCCCTGGGCTGTTGTGTCCTGGAAAAGCAGTAAGTCCTCCTTCAGTGCCACTTCCTGATGGAAGCACATCAGAGCTCCAGCTGGGATCACAGCGCAAAAACACACCGAGCTCAACTCCTGCTAATGAGCAAAGAGCCCTGACTTGTCCCTATTATAATCCCCCTGCCGTGAGCCCAGCCACTTGTGTAATGTGATTGTTTGCCTGGCTATTTGTGGCCTGCTAGAACCCCACCACTGCTCTTTCAGCACGTAATTGCCCTGAAGAGGGACAGATTCCATTTCCACACACGATTGTGCCCATTACATGTATCTATATTTTATTAGCGGCTGTTGCAATGTACATTAGGGAGATGATGAGGAGCATTGCTGTGCTGGATAAAGCTCTGCTTTGAAACCTCCAGAAGAATATGGCGCCAGCTTAAATGGAACAAAAGGGCACCTTCTCCCCCTCCAAAGGCCTGATTCTGCTCTCACAAAGGCACAATTCTCCGTGGCTACAGAGAGAGAGAGGGGTCAGTAACTTATCCACAGCTCCATGGCTCTGGGGAGATGTGCCATGCTCCTCTCTCCAGCATATCAAGAGGGTGAAATCCTTGTGCCAGAGCCACTTATGTTCTCAGCAAGTGCTGAGTGCTGGCTTTCAACCCTCCACCTTGTCCACTTCACAGAGGTCAGGGCTTGCAGACACAGGTCTGTATTCCCAGAAGCATGTCCCTGGAAACAGCTATAAAACCACTGAATGGATATTTAAACTGCTTTTCCCAAGGGTATTCCACTATTTTCCCAAGCAATGGTCCCTTTTAGCTCTATTCTGTTCCTTATCCCTGGGGCTGAAGCCAAGAAATGCTCCAGCAAGGAATCACCCCAACACGCTGCCCCTTCTCACTAAAATGGCGCTGTAAGGAGTGACCAAATGCTGGTGTGGCTGGCCTGTGGCAAGGCAGGTGCTGGAGTGCTTCACTGTCTGCAGATCCCTGATTTGGAGGCAGGACAGGGGTAGTTTGTACTTCATCATCACTTAGAGCATCCTGCTGCCCTGCCACCCACACCTCCGGACAGCCGAGGAGCCGGACTGAGCTCCCAGTGCATCCCACACCAACACACCACCTGCCTGCCCCAGCCTCTTCCCAGCTGCTTCCCAGGGGTTTAGGGCCCTCTGCAAGGCTGGAAAATCCCAGCAGGCTGGAGAAGAGGGTTCCAGAATTTCAGAGCTGAGAATGGGCAGACCTTTATTCTGGCTGCTTTTCCTAAAAGGAGAGACCTTGGGAGGGGAACTGATAGCCAGCTGGTCGGTCCAGGCAAGGCAGAGCAGTCTGGCATTGTTGGGAGGGAGAGGGCAAGAGGGAAATCACTGCTCTGCTGCTCCTGGGAGCTTTCCTGCAACAGAACAAGTCAGGCTGAGGATTTCAGGCATTTTCTTAATACTCCAGCCAGCACTGCACCAGCAGGGAGATCTAGAGAGCAAAGTGAGAGGATATGTTGGGGTGAAGGACAGGCAGTGAAGTCTATTTCAGATTCCTTTAGTTCTTCATCTGCCAGAGCAGTGGGACTGGCTCAAAATTTTTATTTACAAAATCTCTGCAGACAGGGGAGAAAATATTCAGTGAAGCAAACATTCTGCTCATTTGCACACCCTAATGAGGCCTTCTAGGATCCATAAAAAGCAAGACCAGGCTTTGATGTTGAGTGGAGAGCAGCTCCTGGCTAAGAGCAGTGCCCAGCGCCAGGATGGACCCCCATCTGTGCCCAGGGAGACGGATGAAGCTGTGCAGCTGCCCCTCACTGGGGAGTGGGGAATGACACAGTGCAGCCCCCCATCAGTGGGGCCAAGGGTTGAGGCACTGCAGCACCCCAGCCCCTGGGAGTGATGCACAGCAGACCTCCCCCCATCACTGGGGATGATGATGCAGTGGAGCCCCCCATCCATGGGGATCAGGGGATGATGCTGTGCAGCCCCCCATCCCTGGGGATCACAGGACAGTGATGCAGACATCCCCATTCCTGTGGATTATGCATCTTAGCCCCCTCCCCACCATCCCTGGAGATGATGCAATGCACCCCAACCCTTAGGGATGATGTTACACCCCTGGGGTCGGTGATTGAGCACAGTCCCCCCATTCCTGGGGTTGCTCATGCAACTCAGGCCCCCCCCATCTCTGGGGTCGCTGATGCAGCTCAGCCCCCTCATCCTTGGGGTCGGTGATAGAGCCCCCCATCCCTGGGGTCCATGATGCACCCTCCGCACCCACGGGATCGGTGTCACCTCCCTCCCTCCCCGCCCCA